>JAAIXJ010001805.1:119980-237233 GCA_013403705.1 Heliconius hermathena | reverse complement strand
GTGTGTGGTGCTATTTTATGTCCTGGAACTCTGGTGTATGTAGTAGTGTCCGCCTACGGTTCGAGACACGACTGTGGGGTGTGTGCCGTGCGTTTATTTAACATATCGGCCGCCTTGCGGTAGTGCGTTCGTTCCAACGACTTATATTGATCTCACAAATCAATCAACATCACGAATCACTATTCTAATACAATCTTAATATAAACAAGCGTAACAACTACCTTTGGAAAGATCACACACAAACGTCTCGGAGGGTTCAACGATGACTGTAAAGCCACGGTCTGGTCGCAACTCACGGTGTAGGGCGGGGCGGTGCCCGTACTCTTTCTTCCTTTTATTATAACTAGTTCGCAGTTATAGTGGAGAGGAAGATAGGACGCGCTCTTGGCTTTTCTTCGGACGAGCTTCGAGTTATGACAATGTCATATTGTCGAGTTTCCAGTTATCTAAATAACTGACACAAGAACAACTTCTGATGGCAAATATCTTATTAAAGCGATACCTTCTAATGGCATAATATAAAATTCTTAATACTGTTACCTCTGAATCTCTAAAAGATTTTGGGTTCTTCACGATCACAACTATAAACGGTTCTAACCACTAGACACATCACGAGCCAAGGCATTATTTATTAAATAATATTTTCAAAGGAGTTTGGGATATCAGTTATAGTATACACAATGCCTGGAGAGTTTGGAGGAAAGTGAGGAAAAGAAGTATTTTAATAGGGAATGGGGTGTCTTAACATTAGGTTCCCAGATCTTCTTTCTACTTTGATATGTTTGTTGTTTAGCTATATCCTGCAATACAGCTAAACAACAAACAAACAAATTTACCTGAAAAGCTAACGTAGTACGAGTAATTAGCTTAGCATGTGAATGCGATGTTTTCAGGTTCGAATTATATGTGGGTAGAAAAATCTATAAAATAGGTAAGTCCCTGGTCCGGCAAGGAACTGTGCGGGGGCGTAAAGAACCGCTGGCCTAAATATTTTTATTCAACGGGAATATGGAGAACTAAGTGATTTCAGTGAGGGCGCACTCAGTTTAAACCATGAAATGAAAAAAAATTGTGAATTAAAAAAACCAGCAATGTATTTTATAAGAGACCTTCTATAACAATGTCTCAGTATAGGTACTGGTTTTTCATCTTTTATCTAAACACGTACTGTGAAGACAGCGACATTTACCAAGAATTTCATACAATTTATGTGTATTTTGCCGTGACCCTATTTTCTGTGACCCCAAATTAGATTGAAACACTTTCTCTTGGTCACTTTAGATCCCTAAGGAATAAAATGGAATGCTATATCTGGAAACGACGAGACCTCGATTCGGACAGAATAAATAACGGCTTGTAAACTACTTTATTGGTAGGATGAAATTATATTACAGAAAAAGTGATATTATTCTATAATATTTTTTACTTTTTGCTTAAAATCTTTGGCAAACAGGTTTCTTGGGGAGTTTAGGGAAGTATTAAAAATTTCCTGAAATTCCTACGAGAATGAGAAATAACAGTTTTCTTTTATTTTCGGCCCACTTTGTTACATAGGTGTTCCGACATAGTATATAATAGTAGGTCGGCACACTAGAATGAAAAATACTAGACACAGGGCACACCTACATAAACAAGACTATGAGAGAAGAGAAGAAACTTTTAAACCTTTTTATTCAGCTTGACTTTATCGTAGTCGTGGTAGGATGCGTTAAATTTTTTTTTGCCGGCCGCTCTTATGTTTTGGATGCATCGTTTCATGATTTTGTTTTAATCAATTTTAATGCAATTTTTCTGTTATTTTTTATCTTTTTGTAAAAATAAATAAATAAATAAAATAAATA
Organism: Heliconius hermathena; assembly: GCA_013403705.1. Classification (NCBI taxonomy): domain Eukaryota; kingdom Metazoa; phylum Arthropoda; class Insecta; order Lepidoptera; family Nymphalidae; genus Heliconius; species Heliconius hermathena. Next base: position 235,392 of record JAAIXJ010001805.1, on the reverse strand, counting down.
AATCAAGTTCACGCTGTTTCCCGCACACAGCAGAGTAGACAGAGAGAACCTAGTGTTAAGACATTCCGTTCCCCACTTTCCGCGTTTTTTTTATTGCGTGTTGAGTGGCGGAACTCAACGCCGCGCTTTGCCTTGACACCAGAGCGAAGAAATGAAAATATAAATGTAAATAAATATTTCATTTCCTCGAGTGGGGATCGAGCCCTCAACCAGTCAATTTTACAGTCACACTTTGCGCTCCTGCGCCACAACTGGTCTGTAGCTTTTTGTATATTTACTATATTATTATTATTATTTTCCATTACCATATAAAATTGTTTAACTTACTTATTAAGAAAATGTATATTTTTTTTGGAAAACGCTTAAAAAATTGAACGTAGCGGGATTTGAACCCGCGCCTCTTTGGAAACCGTTTAAATTTAACTTATTCCAATCTTTTAGTGGTGTGATATGTGTTTACTTATAAGCGTATTTGGTTAAAAAAACATACTAGGATAGGAAGGTTTTGCGTAGAGAAGTAGGAAGATAGAATAAACCTATTATTGAGACACGGTTCTTTTACGTTTCTTATGTTCTGTTTAATATAACGATGTTTCGAGACATTACGTAGAGCGGCGGAACTTAAAGTCACGCGAGCGCAGAAATGAAAATAATTTATATTAATCTTAGTATAGTAGTGAATCGAACCCACAATCATCACATTTACAGTTATACACTGATCCACAACGATTTCGATTAAATTGAGGATTGTTTTTATATATCAAATAAAATTCTTCTTGACTTTACCAATACATCTATATTATAGCATATTACGAAACAGACGCTATGATATTTTCAAATCTTAAAAGTATTATATTTTTAATTACCAAAATTTCTAATTAATAAGAGAAAAAAAAGAAAGTACATGCAATATTTACATGCTCAAGATAATAAAATATGTTATTTAAATAAAAATATACGTAGGTAAAACAATTTCATTATAAATATAAGAAAAACTTAATATCACATAAACTTACAAATTACTAAAAAGTAAATCGATTTCGTAAAAAACATATATTTACACATGCTGGTAACACTTAGAGTAAAAAAAAACAATTCTTCGGATAAGCAGTCTTCTCACTTTTTACTTTTGTCATAATAGAATTTTGATAAAAATTAAATATTTTGTTATAAAATAATATGATTTTGTTTATATTGATAATATTTAGAATACAAAAAACATATTTTTTTGATTGCAAAATAAGTTTTATCATTTTCTTAGTGAAAATAATATTATCTCTACATGTATGTGTCACATTTAATATGTCAGTCTTAATGTACGCCAGGTTAGATTAGTATTTAGAGTAGATTAAATTCTACATATAATCTAGATTTTTAGTCTAGATATAATCCGAAAAATTGTTTACAAATAAAAAGCATCGGAGGTGGAAAATGCGAGGAAAACATTCCAAAAGTGCACGAATGGACGTAGTGGTTGCTACGATTGTATGTTTGTAGTCTATTGCTTTCATAGAACATAACTTCTTTTTCTTTAAATGAATTCTTTTAAAATTATTTACGTAATTACTACTTTTTTATAAATCAGCGGTAATATAATATTCTAGCTATATAGTTTTGATATATTCTGTAGAAATCAATATTAACATTAATTTTATCCATTCAAATTTATTGTAATTCGATAGGTATTATTTTTTAACAATCGTAATAACCACTGTCTGAGCCGTGCTTACTGGGTGATCCGTTGCGCGGGGGCGGCGGGCGGGGCTCCGGCGCTGCGCCCGCGCCGCCCGGTGGACTCGCCACTGCAAAATCAACCGTCTGTTAGAAAGTGGTTGGTAAATTATATATTTATATTTTTAGGGTTCCGTAACTCAAAAGATTAAAACGGGATACTTATAGGGTCAATTTGTTGTCCGCCTGTCAAGACCATATATCTCGAAATCACGTGGATGTATCAAGCTAAATGTACAGAACCCTTGAAGTACAGAAAAAATAAAGCTTCTAAATCAATGCAATCAAATGATACGAGCATTTATGCATAGATTTTGCTGCATATTATAATTATGGAATTCACCGCATAATCAAAACCAACACGATACTTCCCATGGACCTACAGTTATGAAGATTTTGCACAAAAGTAAAAATTTACGGGTATTTTATAGAAAAAAATAATTACAAAGTTATATTTGTAGTTGTTAAGCTAAAGTTTATCAACTTTTATAAGTTGTACTCTCCGTTTACCTGCAATCCTGAAATTGGTCGGTGGGCGAGACCAACTCGCATTTAACAGGTGTAAATACAGCGTTAAGACAGGAATCTAGTGTTAAGATAGTCCATTCCTGATTTTCCGCTTCTATTTTTGACAAATGGCGTGGTTAGAATAGTGGCGAACCTGAACGACGCGTTTTGTTTTGATATCAGAGCAAGGAAATCAAAATTCGATTTCGTAGTATCTAAAGTCGCACGCTTGTGTTCCTGCGCCACGACTGACCTCATCAATTTCGTATGTACTTACTAAATCGAAAAGTGGAAATAAAATAATCTATATATATAAAAGGACATGTACCTGACTGACTGAGGTAAGACGCACGCCGAGCGTAACTACTTATGGTAGAAACGTGAAATTTAGACAGATGTTTATTTTCATAATCTGGACATCCACTAAGAAGGGATTTTGAAAAATTTTAACCCTAAAGGAAGGAAATAGGGGTTGAAAGTTTGTATGGATTTTTTTTTAAATCGGCACTGATTTTTATAAATTTGAAATTCAGACTCTTAAAAATATTTTATTGGACACGTGTTTCATGGTTTTTTAGAATTCACCCCCTAAGAGTTCAAAAATGGGGTTGAAAGTTTATATGGGAAAGTCTTCAAATCGCCACCGATTTTTATAAAAATTTAAATTCAAACTGTTAAAAATATTTTACTGAACACGTGTTTCGTGGTTTTTTTTAGAATTCACCCCTAAGGGTGTAAATACGCGGGCGAAGCTGCGCGCGCCCACTAGTACATTATATAAGTATTCCTTTGTCATTTTACCATTTAAATAACCATGAAAAATTACTATATTAAAACAGAAATATCACAAGAATTTTAATCAACCATTATTAATCACAATCAGATACGTCTCAATTGTCATCACTCATAATATTATAGATATTCATGATTTTTAAGCAAAGCGCGGCGTTGAGTTCCGTTACTCAACACGTAGTGCTTCCTGAATTCGGCGGAAAGTTTCTTAACGGGAACGTAGTATCTTAACACAGAGTTTCCTCTATCTACCCTGTTAGGAGCGGAATACAGCGTGAGGCTAAAAAATAAAATAAAAAAACAATTGTGTAGGGTAATTTACAAAATGTTTTATCTGCGTAAAGGAAAGCGGGAGATTTCAGAAACGATGAGTTGTGTAAGAAAAGGAGGTTATTAATTCGACTGTCTTTTTATGTTTGTTACCTCAGAACTTTTGGCTGGATGAACCGATTTTGACGATTCTTTTTTTATTTGAAAGCTGGTACTTTCCGTGTAATCCCATTTTAATTTGCTCCAATTCTCATAATAGTAAAATTCAATAAATCTTAAATTTATTAAGAATGTGCGTGACTAATGGACGAATAACTCAATATCACGTCAACCGATTTTTTTTACAATTATTTTTTTTATTGGAAAGGATACACTTCAAGCGTTTGTTGAGGTAAGTTTGGTTAGGTTCTGATTACGAGATCCGGTTGAAGTAGACGTCAATTGTTACAAATTATGTTATTTTTTGCCAGAATTCGGCGGAAAGTGGGGAACGGAGTGTCTTATTAGGTTCCCTCTGCCTACCCTGCTGTGTGCGGGATACAGCGTGAAGCTGATTTAATTTAATTTATGTTATTTTTTTCTATTCTTAATATTATGATTTTAATATTAAGAATAGAAAAAAATTACATTTATAAAGCTGAAGAGTTTGTTGGGTTGAACGTCATAATCTCCGAAACTATTGGTTCAAATGGAAAAATATATGCTTATGTTGGATAGTTCATTAATCTAGAAAGGCTATATGGGCTATAAACTATATTACATCATATTTGTATTTGGTTTCGACGTAACCTATAGTACTTTAACTGCGGTCAGAATTACCTCGGGCAATTAGAATCTATCCTGTGTCGTACATAGGTCTTAGTTATTTCTATTTGACCCCAAGGGCAAAAGAACAAAACTTAAATAAACGTTTAAGCAATAAATAAGTTAATTATTGTATTCATCAGGACAACTTAATACAAGCAGTTAAATTATAATTATGATGGAAAAGTGAGGGGTAAGAGAGGTGGAGACCTCGGTTGACCTTCGAAAACACAGTATAAAGATACTGGAGGGAGGTTACGTAATAGTATGAGGGCCCCTCACAGAGCATGTATGAAGAGGTTGATGACAGTGGACGAGGCGAAAGAGGTATGTAGAGACCGTAGCGTCTGTCGCTCTGTTCTCTCTGACTACCCCGCTAGGGATAAAGCGTGAAGCTATGTAAGTAAGTAAATTATATCAGCTTCACACTGTATTCCGCACACAGCAGGATAGGCACAGGGAACCTAGTGTTAATACACTCCGTTGCCCACTTTCCGCCCAGTTCTGGAGGCATTGCATGTTAAGAGGCGGAACTTAACGCCGCGCTTTGCCTTGACAACAAAACGAAGAAATGAAAATATAAATATAAATAAATATGTCATTTCCCCGAATGAGATCGAACCCACAACCAGTCGATTTAACAGTCACATTTTGTGCCCCTGCGCCACGACTGGCCTATAATTAATAGGCCTCTAATAAGTAAATTATAATTAAATTAAAAGAAGACGCACTCTTACGCAATAAAATATTTAACATCATAAGAAGTTCTAAGTTAAATATAAGATCTATTTTAAACGTGACACGCTTTGAAATGACATTTAAATACTTGACGCGCTGTGGACGTCGCGCGTCGTACGTAATGAATGAATGAAGTGTCATTTCTCGAAGGAAATTTTCAATTTGATATGAAAAAGGGAAAAATGGTCATATTATACTAAGTCGGTTTTTAGTTTTTCGTCGCTTTCTTCCACTTACTATAAGTTATAGTTTTGTTCCAGTATACAAATTGTTTCTTTTATGGTTATTTTTTTAACGTAGCCGTACTTCTTAAAAACAATCTAAACGTTCTGCCCTCTAGGCCATTAGTGTTTTCAAGTTACGTCAAAATAAATACGCTTATTACAAGAGGCTTATTAGAGGTGGAACGTGGACGTGGGAAGTCAATGTCTGGGACTGTAAAAAAAATAAAAACTATTTTTTTTCAGTTATTTAAGAATACAACTTTGCCTGCTTAAACTTCTATTTTTATTGAAAAGTTATATTTCTGAACAGTAAAGTAAATGGTAGATAGTAGTAGCCATATTACTGAAAAATTCATTTAAATCGTTCAACAGTTTTTACATGAAAATGAAGGAAACATCCATCCAACAAACATTCATATTTATGATATTAGTTGGATAGTAGGATTGTAAACAAACTAAAAATAAATATTTTATTATTTCGCATATTCTTATATCAAACTTATATGAAACCACAATATAAAAGCTTCCACGTTACTGTACTTGAAGTAATAAAAGGCGTTAGCTGACGGCGCATCTGAATAGACGACTTTGGAAATGCATCTGCGATATACAGCCTTCATTTTATTTAACGTCTGTATATTTGCTTGAAGAATAATATTTTTCAGTGTTATTTTTAGAAATGGATAAGGTGATGATATCCGTTTGTTGTGAATCTAAATATTGAATAATGTATTGTATATATATTTATGTTTGCCTCAAACCTTTTCAAAAGTGGTATTATTTGTTATTTCATATTATGGAAAGCTAATATAATATGTTTATATATCAAACACATATATTATATATGTATGTATGTGGCAAGGTAGGCAAAGGGAGTGTTAAGGCACTTCGCTCCCCACTTTCCTCCGACTTCTGGAGGTATTGTGTTTTGAGTGGTGGAACTCAACGTGACGCTTTGCCAGACCACCAGAGTGAAAAAATTAAAATATTAAATATTTTCTTTGCGCGGGAATTGAAATCGAACCCACAACCTGTTCCGTTTACAGTCACACACTTGTGCTCTAATAACAAATAAGCTATCTATACAGCATAATTGCTTTTATATACGAGTATACTTCAAAACAATGAACAAAAGGGGTTTATTACAACCGTTTCAAACTTTGCCAATGCACATTTTTAATGTTATTACGATAATATCGCGATGCTACGAGCAACTCAGTGTTCAGGAAGTTTCAACTATTCATGAAGTTTATCGTATTTGAAATTGCCTTTTGCAATGACAGTCCGAGATTCTCGAGCTGACGTGACGGAAATATGAAGTTGAACTTGTCTAATAACCCAATAACTGATGACAAGATATTTAGCGACCTGTTTGTGACCTAAGCTTATGGTAAATAACCCCAATTATGTTATTTGCAAGCTGTTCTGAAATCCGACCTTTTGAATCGTTATATTTTCCATATTTTCTTTTCGTTGAGAGTAACACAAAAAATAATTAATTAGATATATTCTTATATTAATCTAATTTCAATAATTTTATTCCTCCCTAGTTTCTATCGCTCTATAATAAAAAGTATAAAGGCTTAAAATAACAACGCCTTTTACTTTACTATACTAAAGAAATACTTCCACATAATAAATAGGTACCTAAAGTACATATTTATAAATAAACACAATTAGTTACGTAAACACAAAATTAATTTATATAAAGTCAAATTATAACAATACCATCCAAGGCCAAAACAATCATAAAGCGATATACACAAAAACTGTAACATAGTTCCCTTTTACTGGAAAATGAAGTGATTTGTACGCGTGACGTAATTTATTAAGCTTTGTCTCTTAACGACGGGACTAACGAGCTACGACAGCGTGTACGAAATAATGATCGAGTACGGTTACGATGATCATAAAGAAAATATTGAAATGCGGTACCAATGGGAAGTAATATGAATGTATGGTGGTTAAGAATGTCAATAAATGTACCTACTTGAGTTTTAGATTAAGAGGTTAAAAATAATTATGGTAAATTTAGTTTCACGCAGTATCCCGCACAAAGCAGGGTAGGCAGAGGGAATCTAATGTTAAGGCACTCCGTTCCCCACTTTCCGCCGAGTTCTGAAGTTGAATGGCGGAAGTCAACGCTGAGCTTTGCCTCGACAGCAAAGCGAAGAAATGAAAATATAAATGTAAATAAATATTACATTTCCTCGAGTGAGGATAATTTTAGCCCCCGAGTGAGAATTGAACCCACAGTGTTTACGTTATCTGCTTTCCGCCTGAACTCCAGTCATTGCATGTTAATTGACGGAACTTAACGCCGCTTTAAACAAAGTAATTTAAATGTTATAGGAATTTTATAGCATTGTACATAATATAGATGTATTCTGATTTGTTCAATGTAATTAAAATTAATGAACACTATAAAGATAATTCTTCTAAATTCTCCATCTCAGATTCGAATTAATAATGACCGTATAAACACGACTCAATTGCGCTATGAATGTATCAATAATAGTAATAAATAAATAACATTTCAAATACATAGTAAGGTGTGAATTGATGTATAAAGTTTTTTGTTATTTCCAGTTCAGTGCGTTAACGAGACGGGTATCGAGCTTTGACAGCTTGCAAAATAATGACCGAACATCCTCGCTACGACTGGCGCAAAAATATTGATAAAATATATATTGGATCTTGAATTGATTCTATGTAGGTATATTCTGTTATAAGAAAGATAGAAGTTATTGATGAGGTGTTAGAGTTCATTTGATTTTTTTTATTAGTTATATTATATTAGTCCTTGTCCGCAATTTTGCTTGTATTTTAAGATGTAAAATAGAATATCTCGTTTTTTGCCGTCCCTGGGGTAAATTTTGAGAAATCCTTCTTAACTCTCTTCTACACTCCCTAACCTTCTTACATACACGCCAATTTTAAACTTTCTAGATGCTGTAGTCTCGGATTGAAATGGCCTGAGTCAAATAGTTAACTAAGAAATTAGCTCAAATCGACGGTAATTTTTTTAAATAGTTAAAACAAATTACACGGTCACTTTTGTTTGAATTTTTAAAAGGAACAATGCTTTTATAATCTTTTCAAATATACGGGCATTGCTTTTGACATATTAATAAAGCGGATAAAATTTTACGACGTCAAAAGCATTACAGTCAATCCCATATTGTGTTTTAACAAAGAATTTTTAAGCCAGAATAAAAAAGATTCGACAGTTCGCTTCAAAATAATGTCTGGATTTAAGCCATTTTTCGCTATCTACGAGGAATATGTTTTGAAGGAGATTTTAGCACGTATTTCAGGAACATTTTCCTGTAATTACAGGACTTTTAGATCTACCTATGTATTTTTAATTTGGTGAAATTTTCATTGTCGGAGTTATTATTGTTATAAGAAAATTATTTTTCAGCTTCCCGCTGTATCCTAGTGGTAAAACACACCGTTCCCCATGTTCTGCCTGATTCTGGAGGCGTTGCGTGTTGAGTTGGCGGAACTCAACGCCGTACTTTACTTCGACACCAGAGCGAAGAAATGAAAGTATAAATTTTAATAAATATTTCATTTCCTTTCTAGATTGACACCGACTTCAAAATTATACAATCTTTTATGAATTATTTTTGTTTAACAAAATCTAAGTATTATACGTTTTACTTTATGTAAAATTATTTTTTACTTTTTAGTTCGTTGTTTGAAATCAGTTTTTTATTATTAAAAATTAAGTTTTAGTATTGGACGTTCACTAGGTTGACGATATCCTTAGCCTCCTCGGCCCAGATCTTTTCCAACCATTGGAAGGGGTATTTTTTGATATTTTAAAATGTTTATGTTTTATGTATATCAAAAGTATATGATTAACGTTGTTCTAAGAATTATTATATAAAAAAATGTCTGTGAAACTACTTTTTATGTATTAAAGTAGACGAGTAACATCTATATTCATAGCCACAATTTACGGGAGAGATAACATTGTTCAAAACTATAAATTTACGCCTTAATTATTATAAGTTGATCTCAAGCTCCGGCTACGAAGATAATTGTGTGGTTTGAATTAATTAGTACCTGTAACAAGAAAATAATAAAATTATTACATGTATATTGTACTCGTATACGCATGAGTATTGAGTAGATAATATATTAATTAGAGGCCAGACTAGAGGCCAGTCGTGGCGTAGGGGCACAAAGTGTGACTGTAAAACCGACTGGTTGTGGGTTCGATCCCCACTCGAGGAGTTGGAATATTTACATAAATTTATATTTCCATTTCTTCTCTCTGGTTCTGTGACTCGAAACGCAATGCCTCCAGAATTCGGCAGAAAGTGGGGAACGGAGTGTTTTAACACTAGGTTCCCTCTGCCTACTCTGCTGTGTGCGGGATACAGCGTAAAGCTGATTTATTTATTTCATTTGTATATTAATTATTTTATATAAGTATTAATGAGTCTGAGGGAATACGATCGTTGTAGGTTCGATTTGCTTTCTGATAGACTAAGCGCGATATTGAGTTCCGCCACTACATGCAATGCCCCAAAAAATTGGGCAGTAATCAGTGTACAGAGTGTCTAAACACTAACAGAGTATATATGCACTCTACCTTTGCCATATCTGAAAACTTTAAACTGTTATAGTTACGAACCAAATAGTAAAAGCTCTATTTCTATTTACATTTGAACCCAAAGTTAATTTGACAATAATATATCAAGAAAAAAAATCAATTTTATTTATTTTTTTATAATATATCAAGTAAAGTTTAAAGTTAAAAGTAAAATTGAAGTCCATATCACTATTTATTATTAAGAAGCTCAAATAAATGGCAAAGTAAAACATGCTAATACCACTTTAGCTCTACAGTATTGCATTCACAGTTCAACAAGTCAAAGGCAAGCAAACTTAGTCTTGGCTTAGATTAACATGTCTCTAATGAATACGATATTAAACCACGAATACCAATAATACGTACTATATACAACTAACTGTTCCAATAGTATTTTATTAGTATAAACATAAAAGTTGAGGGTGTTGTAGCGTAGTGGGATCACGTCTTAGTATTGCTTGATGGTTGTGGGTTCGATGCCCACTCAGGAATATTGATTACTTTTCCTGTTATTCAGTTGCTGCTGCTGCCACTCAACGTTTGTGACAGAGATATGTATGTACAACGCACAGTCCGAACTACGCGGCGTAGAGCGCTAAACTTTGCTATATTTCTGTGGAGAGCATAAGGGAGTATTATAAGTAATTTTTGAGGCCAGTCGTGGCGCAGGGGCACAACGTGTGACTGTAAATCGACTGGTTGTGGGTTCGACCCCACTCGAGGAGATGACATATTTACTTAAATTTATATTTCCATTTCTTCGCTCTGGCTGGTTTCGAGGCAAAGCGGGGCGTTGAGTTCTGCCACTCAACATGCAATGCCTCCAGAATTCAGCAGAAAGTAAGGAACAGAGTGTCTTAACACTAAGTTCCCTCTGCCTACCGTGCTGTGTGCGGGAAATAGCGTGAACCTAAAAAAAGAGCAATTTTGAGAAAAAAATTCTCTAATTAGGAAAAATACACAATTTTACACTTTATAATTCACGTAAGTCAAGTAGAGGGCGGCTGCTAGTTTTACTATAAAATATTTCGCACCACCATACTTAGTTATAGTAAGATCTATTACAATTCCAAATACTATATTGTCATGAAAGGTTGTTTACAACGACACCCTATTCAACCAGATAATCGTGGTTTAAAAAGCTTTTATTCTCAAATAGAATACCATTAAACTACGTTAGCTGTGGAAATTAGTTAGTTTTTCGTGATCCGTTCGTTTCTGGGTCATTAAAGTTTTTAAAGAAACGTGATTTGTTTTTTGAATAATTTTGTAACTATTATTTAAAAAATTTTAAAGGTATAAGTAAAAGAGTAAAATGGGTAAAGTGTAAATTTATAGATTTTACTAGNATACAGCGTGAAGCTGATTTGATTTTATTTAAAAAATTTTAAAGGTATAAGTAAATGAGTAAAATGGGTAAAGTGTAAATTTATAGATTTTACTAGCTCTAAATTTAAATCAGAATATATATTTATAAATAGAACTGTACTTGGAGCTACGGCTGTTTCAAATAATAGAAAAAAATCATACGAAGCTCTTTTGAAAAAGAAAAAGAGGCTACTGCTTAGGAAAAGGTTAATAAAAAAAGATTTTACTGAGTATTGTTTAAGCTTACAGCAGTAGTGTCAAATATAACTATGAGATAACTACAGATTAAAATCTATATGATGTTACTTATAGCTTGATAATAATGGAATAATAATTGCCCGTCAGGGGCACAAGCGTGCACGCATGCACTACGGTTATGGGTTCAATTCGGGGGATGTAATATTTATTATATTCCTTTTATCGCTCTCATAACGAGGCAAAGCGCCCCCACTCAACACACAATACCTGAGGAATTCGGGGGAAATTCTAGAATGAAAGTGTCTTGATGTGAATTTACAAGTCTTAACACTAGGTTCCCAGGTTCCCTCTGCTTGGGACACAGCGTGAAGCTAGATGAGTTTATTCCATTATGTAAGCTGTATAGATAAATATCTTCAAAAATATTAACAATGTGTTAGTTAAATGTTTTCACTCTTTATGTATATTCTTAAAAGAAATTAAGTATACTATTACAATATTATAATATCTTGAAATTATAACAAGAAAAAACCATATACATTAGCAATATATAAGTAACAGACGCGTGTAATTCCTGAAGGAGAACTAAATCCTAGTTTACGTGGTCCGTTGGCGCGTGATTGCCGGCGGTTATAAAAATGCCAATAAAGATGGTATTTGTGGTCCAAGACGTGATAACAACAATACATTATGAAAACTAATGTCACTATTTTGTATACAAATTGTTATTATTATATTTATTTTGTAAGAAAGAAACTTAGAAACCCCTGAAAAGAAAATTTAAAAATGTTTAACACAGTCGCCTGATTTTGGTTTTGATATATGTATATTAGCTTCACGCTGTGTCCCGCGCACAGCAGGTTAGGCAGAAGAAACCAGTTTCCCACTTTCCGCCAAGTTCTGGGGCATTGCTTGTTGAGTGGCGGAACTCAACGCCGCACGTCGCCTCGACACAAGAGCGAAGAAATGAAAATATAAATGTAAATAAATATTTCATTTCCTCGAGTGGGGATCGAACCCACAACCAGTCAATTTTACAGTCACACTTTGTGCCCCTGCGCCACGACTGGCCTCTTTCTCTGCCTTTGGATATTTGTATATATTTTTATAATTATAATTTGGAATTCTTCTTCGTTTCTTCTACTCTTGGTGTGGAAAATAGGGGATGATTTAACCTTAATTTTTAACTCAAAAATGAGTTGTGTGTACAGCGCAATACACTTTATCGTAATTCACAGCTCAGTTCAAATTCCTAGCCCTATGGATAGGATATCTATAGATTAATCAAGAATAAAGTATAATTTTATTTTCCTGAGTGATAATATTATTTTATAAATAGATTTTGTTGATAGTTTAATTACATTTTTGCAGATAGTCTTTTTATTTTATTTATTCCGAATAAATATAAATACAGCGAGCAACAATTGTAAATAATAAATAAAAAAATGATATAAGAAAACTAGAAAAACATAAAAAAATAAATAAATAAAAGACCTATAAATCGCTACTCGCTATATCTTTTACCATTTTTCCAAGATAAGTCAGATTGACATGTTAAACGCCCTCATGGGCATCGAGGCGTACATGACTGCAATAATAAGATTTATATAAAACTAAACTTGAGACCGTCGTGGCGTAGTGGCGTAGCGTGTGACTGTGAAAGCAACGCTTCGATTCTGATTCGAGGGAATAAATTATTTTCATTTACTATCTCTGGTAACAAGACAAAGCGCAGCGTTGAATTCCTTAATGTTTGATTGAGTAATCTAATTTAAAAAAAATCAGCTTCACGCTGTATCCCGCTCACAGCAGGGTAGGCAGAGAGAACCTAGTGTCAAGACACTCCGTTTCCCACTTCCTGCCGAATTCTGGAGGCATTGCGTGTTGAGGGGCCGCCGCGCTTTGCCTCGACACCAGAGCGAAGAAATGGAAATATAAATTTAAGTAAATATTTCATCTCCTCGAGTGGGGATCGAACCCATAACCAGTCGGTTTTACTTTTTCTTATAGGAATAGAAAACACGAAAATAAAAATAGCGCTCCAAATCCACAACGTCTCATTTACAGTCTCATGCCGTACCACTGAGCCATGAGGCTCTATTTCTGAAGCACTATAAAAAATATACATTTTATGACAACATTCAGTAGATACTCGTAACAAGCAACGTTTTCGAAATTTTACATCGTATTGTAAATTATAAGGCCCGTTTTTAGAGTCAATCGTAAAAAGAAATTTTCTTCAACGCTACTTACTACTTGGGGAAAGCTTTGCCTTTCATATTAACGACATTTTATAGTTCGATCGTAATTATTATTATGTTTATAGGCCATACTTAGGGATTCTTAAAAGAATACTGGTTATAGCCCGCGATTTTGTTTATTTGAACTTCTCATTGTAAAGATTGCTGTTGTGGGTTCGATTTTCATTCGAAGGAAAAAATTTTATTCGTTTGCTCGTTCAGGTAAGAGACGACAAAGAAGACAAGGCGCGGTGTTGAATATCGTTACTCAACATGATTTCTCTTAATTATGCAGAAAGCGGAGAACGAAGTGTCTTGACGCTAAGTTTCAGTCTGCCTACTCTGTGATATGCGGGGTACAGTATGAAACTATAAAATATAATAAGATAATTTCTCGTCCCCTGAGGAAATTTAAAAAAAAACTGTCTTAGTGCTACTCTATACTCAGTTCAAATTGAATAAAACAAGAGTTTCCTTTTTGTAATTTAAAAAGAAAACTTAATTCTAAGTCCGTTCTCAAAATTTAAATAAAAAGTATTGAATGTTACAAGTTTAAGCTTTTAATCGATTTGTGCGAGTACTCCACAATCAACCGCGTTTTTTACGATACCTACTCGTATGTAGATAGTTTAAGCTCATCTGTTAAGTTTAATTGTATCAAAAAAACTTTTTTAACCTTTAGACCTTTTATTTGTTGAGCACGGACAGAGAAATAAAATTATTATATATTATATTATAATGTATTAAAATCACCTTTGCAGGATTGAGTGTAAAATTTCCCAATTTAAAATTTATTTACCGAATGAATATTATAGCTATATTATATTGAGGCTTTCGTGTTCGGGGACAAAAAAGTGCGACTGTAGACGCGATATTTGTAGGTTCGATTTCCATTTCTTCGCTCTGGAAACGAGGTAGAACGCGACGTTGAGTTCTGCTACTCAACACACAGTACCTGAAGAATTCGGCGTAAAGTGCGGAACAAAGGTGCCTTAAGACTGGTTTAGGTTCCCAGGTTAACTCTGCCTACTGCTATGTGACAATATTTGCAGTAAAACTATTTATCATTTCATACGATATACAGTCGTAAATTTCATTATTCCAATAAGACTTTTTGTTTTGCAATGTCAGGACGTTCTCGCTTACATTATGAATTAGGAGAAGGGTCAACTTGACAATTGTACGTTGTTTAGCATACTGTTGTATTACATATTTAATCTTGGCATAAAGAACAAAGGCGTGAGTATTAGATTGAATATTGTAATAAAGAAACCTTGCGGGTCTTTTGTTTATACGTTTCTGTGGACAGGCTTTGTTAATTCTCTAAGAATTAAAATGTTTTATATTTAGTTTATTTTATGTGTATTTTGTTTGTTATGTTAAATTATTTTAACTATTTTGACCTTTTAGTAGTGAATATGTTAGTAAGAATGTATTCGAAATATTTATTTGAAATCAACGTGGCGCTGTAGGTGCGTCTGAGTGTAAACGCAGTGTGATTGTTGGTTTGATATCAATTTGGATTAATAAATTATTTCATCACGAATTTCATACAAAATGCAGCAACTATTTATTTTTTGAACGTGTTGACTAAGAAGTTTAATTTTTTCTATGCTCTTAAAGACCGTAGACCTTGATTTGATATTAATTTCATTTAAATAACTCCGATTTAAAGGTTAAAAATTTTACTTTCCTCATCCAAGATCTACCCAACCGCGTGTAAATTGATATAAGTTCTCGGACAATCACACGAACAAATGGACTCCTTGCCTTTTTAGAAACGGTTTAAATGAGAGTTTTAATTTATATTATATTTATCTATTGAGGCCTTCCTGCCACAGGGCAGTGACGGTTGTGGGTTTAATTCTGACTCTGACGTTTTCGTTTCCTCGCTCTGGTAACGATGATGATTTATAGACAAAATCAAATGATGGTGATTTATAGACAAAAGTCAATATCGTTGTTAATAGTTCTGAATTGAATTGCCACGCGAATCATTGATTTGGAATGCTCTCGCGTTGCTAGGCAACGATTTGATGGCCCTCCAGTGTGAAATTTCACGCTTAACGAGTACCAATCTAATGTAGTTGACTGCCAAAAATATATGAGATATCTTGGATATATAATAAATGCTGATACACTATGTTGATGTTGATTTTATGTTTATTGTAAATATAGCAATTGGAAAATATAATTCATCGCATCCTAAGTCCTCGTGACAGTTATCTGAAAGCACAGTCAATGAAAACTTTAATGTGATGTAATATAGCTTAAAGCCTTACCCAATAAATGGAATATCCAACACAAAAATAGTATTTCAATTAAAACAAGTATTTCCTGAGATAAGTGCAT
Source organism: Heliconius hermathena (assembly GCA_013403705.1). Lineage (NCBI taxonomy): Eukaryota > Metazoa > Arthropoda > Insecta > Lepidoptera > Nymphalidae > Heliconius > Heliconius hermathena. Next base: position 219,562 of record JAAIXJ010001805.1, on the reverse strand, counting down.
TCAAACAAACAAACTCTTTAGGTTTATAATTTTAGTATGGGGCAATAGAAGAACAAAAGGCAACCTAGATNAGCAACTGTAATAATACCTGCATCTTTAAAAACATCTCGCAGAGAATCTCGAGCTCTTAGATTATAAATATATCTCACGGCTCTTTTTTGAAGAATAAATATTGAATTTATATCTGAAGCACTACCCCATAGCAACATTCCATAAGATAAAATACTATGAAAATAGCTATAGTAGACTAGTCGGGCAGTTTCAACGTCCGTCATGTTTATATATTTATGATCGTTATTTCAATATAAAAGTCAGAAGTGAAGACGGCTTCGACTCTTAAGAAGTTTCTGTTAACAATTTTGAAATAGTAACTTAGGTTTCAATCTATTTAATAATAAATAATAGGTAGTCGTACTTGTTCTCCGTACGAACTTACGAACTCTCACTTAAATGTAAAGTATAGCTAATTGCGGATGTTGTTAATAAATCAAGTTACTCGAGTATCTATTTCTAGGAATCTCTTCTTTGTTTTAAGTTGTTCGTCAATATAAATAAGAACTGGAAGTGGAAACTTTAGATATATAACATTTTATTGAATTAATTAAATATAAAATTAAAATTCTGAAAATAAATAATTTATATACTATACAATAAATAATTAATGCACTCCGTTACCATTAAGACTTCAGACTTCCGTTCCCCATTTTCTGTAGAACTCTGAAGGCATTTTTCTGTTGAGTGGCGGTACACAATACCGCGCTTTGCCTCGTTACCATAGCGAAGAAATGAAAATATTTAATATATGAAATATTAAATAACCATTTCCTCGAATGGGAATCGAATCCACAACTTGTCACACGTTTGGGCACTACGACTGACGTTAGATATTGAAAAACATAATTTATCACTGAATCCTTTCTTCATATTTGAAGATTCAAGAGGCACATGAATGGTGGTTCCATTTTAATTATATAATGATGTAACCCTTCATTTGACTTTCACGAGTAAAATACGCTTTATAATTATTATAATAACTGAAACTCGTATTTTATAAGGGCTATTAACAAATTAATTATTCGAGGCTTTAATACAATTTTGATGATATAATTTTATTCGATTAATGTACATAAATAATTACTAGCTTTTATTTTGAACAGACTATTCAAATAGTTATATTCTATATCCCTAGCGGAGTAATAAGAGAGAACGAATCGCTAAACGCTATGGTTTCGCCTCGTCCACTGTCATCAATCTCTTCATACATGACTTTCGGGATGTTCTCATGCTTTTTACGTGACCTTCCTCCAATATCTTTCATACTGTGTTTTCAAAGATCAACCGAGGTCTCCCCTTATCTCTTTTACCGCTCACTTTTCCATCATAAATCTTTTTTGCCATTCTTTCATCTTATTTTTTCTCATTTTTTCGATGTGCCTAAACTAGCACGTTTCTCGCTCGCTCGCTTTATTCTCAACGTGGCGTCCTCGCTAGCACCTGACATTCTGTGTATCTCTTTATTGCGGATTCAATCAGCGAAGCTGACTACGTATATCCTACAAAGAGATCGCATCTCCAGAGTATTCATCTTTTTTTCATTCTTCTTCTGCAATACCCACGTTTCGCTGCCGTATAACAGCGTGGGTACCAACACTGCATTGTGTACGGCCTAACATGCAGCTCCACCTCTACTGAAGATACTTCCCAAATACCACTTTCATCACTCCTCCACTCCACTCGCATTCTGATGATGTAATGAGCACTGCATCATCTGCGTATAGCAGGCAATTTGCACTCAAGTCACCTACTTCCACCCCCATGCCACTTTGTTTCACTCCTTGGTGATAGCTATGCAAATACAAATTGAACAACCAAGCTGACATTTCGCATCCTTGTTTAACACCCGATTGGATGTCAAACCAGGGCGACATGCCGGCTCCTACTCACACGTAGGCTGAGTGATCTCTGTAAAGAGACTTTACAGCCTGCAAGAGTCCACTCACATTTTACCGGGATAGTATCTCCCATAATTTCGTTCTCACAACTCTGCCAAATGTCTTTTTCAAGTCCACAAAAGCACAGAAAACTTTTTGGTTAATGGCCAAGAACTTTTCCGTGATCATGTGGAAGTAAAAGATCTTCCAGGTCTAAAGCCTCTTTGGGCCTCCCACAAGAGCCTATCGGAACTCTCTTGCATTTTCTGCTCGCTAATACTTTAGCACACACTTTACTATCCAAGTTAATCAAACTGATAACTTAATGGATTGCTCAGTCTATCTGTAAACCTTTGCTTTTATACAAAGGCTGCAAGACTGTATCTAGCCAATCGTCTGGGACCGCCCTTGATTTCCAGCATAAATTGCACGAAAACCAGGTCAATCCAAGACGCGTGGCCCACCATATTTCTGTTGTTCGTTGTTCGTTAGCCTCTCATCTCTATCGTTCTTTCGCTAGCTTTACGCTTAATTTTTTTATTCAGTACTTTCGTTTGGGGCTTTTGCAGCTTCTACTCTTTACTTTTATCTCTCTCATACTTTCAACCTTATCTGAGGGTGAGGCTTTATAGTCCTGACATTTTCGTTTCATCATCCCACCGTTTGTCGTACTTTTTGCTAAAGCCTCATCTCTTTACCACATACCGCTGTCGCTGTTTCCTTCATACAATCCCTAAGGTTCTGCCAGCATATATCAATATTTCCATGAATCTTTCTTGATATTCCTCTCTAATCGGTAGATCTTGAACCTTCCAGCTCCTTATCTAGCTGCGCAAACCTGCGAACAGACCCCTTTTTCTAGCAACACTCGCGAGTCCATTACTTGGCTTCGAATACGCTGATCCACTAGAAATAAATCACTCATATTTTTCCCTTCCGTTCCGTTCCGTTGGCTACCATGTATACATGTGAATTTGTTGAATGTTCAAAACACCACATACTCTAACACTACCTAAAACATTCCTGACACTCTAACCTCCCAAACTCCTGGAATTCGCGTAATGGAGCTGAGAATACTGGGGCATAAGCCGCTAACAGGAATACTCTCGTTATCTTCAGCTTGAAGCGAACCCAAAGCAGGATCAACTTGTATTCTACCGCTGCACTAACCAAGCGAGAGGACAGTAGCACACCTACACCTTGGCAGCCCCGCTTGTTCCCTGGTACGCCGGCCCAGACGGTGATCCGACTGCCCGGTAAATAGATCGTGTCATTGTCCTTTCGCTTGGTCTCAATCACAAAAAAATTAGATATTCCAAATCTCTCTCACCCATCACATCCAATAATTGGCCCCAATGGCGGTCCCCAACGTCGCACTCATCGTCACTTGATAACACAGTGGGAACGCACTGGTGCGAATGGAACATTGCAGTCCTCTCGAGGCTTGGCAGTGAACTATTCGAAAAGTTTATGTTTTTTTTTATTTATCAAAGAGCTTCTTTTATTAGTTAATAAGTAACTATTTGTTTTTTTTAAAGAGACAAAGTCCCTAATAATAATTAAGATACTTATGCTTAAAAAAAGTGAAATGTAGAATTTGTGTAGGTAACCTAATAAAAGATTTTAGACTTGATTTTGAAATGTAAAACGTGTATTTCAAACTAAATTACATAAATTAATTCTTATATCAACAAAAAATTGTTTAATGTTATTCAAAATGGATTTTAGTAAAATAGATAAATAAAAAATAATTTATTTGATTTTTTTAGATAAATAAAAGCTATTCTTCACATAGGGCAGGCTTCAGGAGCAGGGTTTAGGAGGAAGAAATATATGGTCAAAATACACATTGTCCCTTATTTATCATTTAATTTTCGAGCTATTTGGTAGGAACCTACCAAAGTAAGGTAAACACTTAATTCCTGGCTAATTCTCCGAATGGGGAATGATAATATTTCAATTATAACCGAATCACAATCATAATTTATAGTCAAACTGCGCCAGAAAGTCCTAAGATAAAAAAGAAGTATTACATACATGGTTGTATGTATAAGTTGGAACTTTAAGTAATTTTGCTATCCAAAATTGATCTAAGATTGCAGTTCCGTTTCGCCTCTAGAAACTCCAAATCAAATTATATACAGTAATTACATTAATAGGAGCAAGGCAAGATAGTAAATTATTTCGTTGATCAGTTCACGACGATGTAGTCTTCAATTTGATTAACATAGCTTGTAATTAATCAATCTAATTGTATAGAATTAATAGACTAAGGATCTTTTCTTAGTCTATTAATTTAATTTTGTATTTCTTTATATTGTTTAATTGAACCCAGGACGCCATGGAATATCGAATGAGTGGATTTAATCATAGTAAAATGATTCATTAGAAGCTCTTACTCTGCTAGATAAAACAAATGATATACATCATCCGCGAGATCTAAGTTGAGCTTTGCATTTGTGTGAGTGTTCATATAAAGCAGATATGTGATGTCGGCCGTCAAGCGGGGCACATTTCTTTCTTGACTTAAGCCGGTTTACACAGATTTTTGACAATCTTCCACAACTCTTGTTCTGATGGGAGCGTCACATATATATTTATTCTTATGTTTTATTTTTGTATTCGATTTATTGAAAGTGAATAATAAATTTGACGGTGTTACTGTACAAGAAGGGAAAAGGTGGACACAACGCTGTTGTTGACAATATAACTTAAATATTTTTGTATGACTATTTATTTCGTACCCAACTATAATATTGTAGTATTGTCTGGTATTATGCTACTCATTGTTTATGATTTGAGCGTGTGCAACAAAAAAATCTAACGGTATCTATTACATCAAGCTAATATTAATAAATCTGTACTTCCCTACAAAGACGTAAAGTGTTTTAACATAATCTCTTTTGGCCAAATGAAGAGAATTTTTGGGTAACATGTTTCCATACAAACTGCTTAAACATGGTTTTAAAATAAAAAAAAAAAAACTAACCTTTTTACCACAGTAGTCTAGTTTACGTAGCAGATAAAAATAAAAAAATTTTGATATGTAATAATTTTGTAAATATTGAAAAAGATACATTACAGATTTGCATTTAATTTATGTAAATATTGGAAAAAAAATGAAAGTAATCTTTTTCAAAAAATATTGTTTTTTTTGTATATTCTTATGTAATCCACAATTTTGTCGAGACAGCCAAGCTAGGTTTATAACGACACAGATTATGCATGTTTGTGTCAAATTTGTAATATTTGATTAGAGACAGACAGATAAAGTAAAACTACAAATATATCTATAAAAAACATTTAGGATTTTTCAAAATGAGAAAAACAAAAGTAATTTATCTATATGATCTTTCGTTGATATAAAATGTGGCATATAATCGAACGTAATTAAATAGACCCTTATTTCTACCTACTAGATTAATGCTCCATACATTTATCACTCGCGTCTTAAGTGCTCTAGAGCTCGAGATTAAAACGTCGAAACGTTTATAAAATATATAGACACCACGTACAGTATAAAGGTTACATTTTTAAGGTCATGTCCATGATGTTCTGGATTCAATTTCCGGTAAGGTCAAAAGGGTTATTGGTTATTTAGCCTTAAAGTCTTCTTATATTATACGACGTTTTTTAAGTATTTATTGAGATATTTATGACATGCTTGATGATATTATAGGAAAATTTTCTGGGAATATGATATTTTGAAATTGCTCTTTGCTCTGGTGACGAGGCAAGGTGTAGAGTGGAGGTCTGACACTTAACATATCTAGAATTGGGCGGCAAGCGGGGAACGTGTCTAAATAGGAACGGAATGTCTTAACACAAAGTTCCCAGGTTCCCTCTGCTTACCATGGTAAGTGGGCGATATAGCGTGAAGCTAAAAAAGAGTATGTTGATGGTAAAAAAAGTGGGCATGATTATATGTTAACACAATTTTAAACGGAACGAAAAGTGAGATGATCATTCATCTTTGAACTTTTCCTAGATTTTTATTAGTCATTAGGTTTACCTGTACAAGCTTGCTGAGACAGAGAAGCTAACGTAATGATAACCTATAGCACCTAAGCCTTAGCGGTCAAAGCACCTTTAGGTCCAAATTTGATTTTTATTTTTATTTAATTAGTTTTGCTATTTATTAAAATTGACATTTTATATATTCGTCTTACGTAAAAAATAAATAAATGTCCATTAAAAATTGAATTACAAATTTTTTTCAATATTCTTTACAAAATATTAATTATTCAGATTTAATGAAATACAAGTGCCATACTCCATTGACGGAATGAATAAAGGACCTCATTATGCTAAGTGTTGTTCGAACTTTGATTTCCGATAAGGCATGTTTCGGGTGACAAATGATAAATTGGATGATAACAGAGGGACGACATCACAGAAGTAACTAGATTTGTTATTATAATTGATTGTGAATTTGTGAAACCTAATATACAACTTTTTTATATGTTAAAGAATTGTATGAATATAAACGCGATAAGTTGTGGGTTCTATTACAACTGGAGGAAATTAAATATTAATATATTCATATTCTCGCTTTGATGAGGCAAAACACGGCGTTGTGTTCCGCTACACAAAACGCAATGCTTCCAGAATTCGGCGGAAAGGGGGGAACGGATGTATGAACACTAGGTTCCCAGGAAGCTAAAGAATTGTTTAATTATTGTGACTGTCGTAGCGACGTAAAGCAATGCTTCCCTGTAAATACCTTGGTTATGGGTTCGATTATAATAGATTTTTTTGTGCTCTTCTGCGATAGAGCGCTGCATTGATTCAATATATAATACAATATGAATTTACGAAAAAGAAAGAATGAAGTGTAATGACAGTAAGTACATTATACACAGTTCAAAGTAAAAAAAAATGTTATTATATTATGGAGAAAGTATCTAATATATTAAAAAAAATGAAACAGGTTCAAATCCTCTAAGTGTGGGCTATTTTATTATATATTCAAATAGTTTAAAGTATAAAACAGAAAGTAATAAATAGAGACTGATAGTCTATATCCTATAACTAAAAAGCGTGAACAATTATAAAAATATGAGAGAGTATATTGATTTTATTCATAGAATTTACATACTAATTGTAAATTTATTGAGCAATATACATGTGTAGGTACTGTGTATTGTTATTTTTTAACTTTATCTAAAATACAGCTTTTGATATGCAAATAGTGCTATAAAATATTCATTTATTTCATGAAGCTAGTCTTTTGCTATCTATTGGCTTGCAAAACATACAAACTACGAAATATTTTGTTTTATTAGTTCAAAATCTATGTTGTTGCTGTTTTAATAGGTAAAAACCAATCTAAGTTATTAAAATCACATATTTTTAGACCTGTGTGGCGCAGTAGGACAGGGTCTGATTATAAACACGATGGTTAGACATTCAATCTCCACACTTTTCGGGATATTTTGATTCATATAGTATGGGAGCGTAATAATAAAAGAGGGAAGACGAGAGACCCAAATTGAAATGCAAATTGAAAGCTATGTTAAAAGAGATATTAAAAAAAATACTCAGTACCTAACTTACTAATAATACCAAAATAATATCACTCCAATACTTAATATAAAAACTAAAGAATTGAACAAATATTACAACTGACATACTGTTGTGTCGCCCGTATCAAATCACGAGGGCACTTCAGAATAGCAAGTGGGAGTAGGGGGAAAAAAAAGAGAGACCCAAATTTAGCTTAGTGTAATAACATATGCGAAGAGAAATATTCATGATGCGATTGTAATTTGAATAAATAAAATAAATCAGCTTCACGCTGTGTCCCACACATAGCAGGGTAGGCAGAGGGAACCTAGTGTTAAGACACTCCGTTCCCCACTCTTCGATGGATTCTTAGACATTGCAAGTTGAGTGGCAGAACTCAACGCCGCGCTTTGCCTCGACACCAGAGCGAAAAATTGGAAATATAAATTTAAGTAAATATTTCATCTCCTCGAGTGGGGATCGAACCCACAACCAGTCGGTTTTACAGACACACTTTGCGCCCCTGCGCCACGCCTCTACCTAGGCCTCTGGTAATTTAAATACTTTGAATATTTTTAGAAAGTATCAGAAATGTTTATGCGTTACATTAAACACGTCAAAAAAATTTAAAACATTAAACATTTACGTTTCAGTAAAAATTGCAATTGCTCACTACGTATGCGCAACTTTATTTTCGATGGATTTTTTTTAAGTTAACTAGGGGTTAACTTAAAAAAAAATCCTTTATGTAATATAACTCTATAATTTAGGCACTAAGCTTTTTCTATCTTTTTTTTAACCTAACACTGAATCCCTCGTATAGCCAGGAAGGCAGAGGGAACCGGGGAATCTAGTGTTCAGACAATCTGTTCCCATCAAGACACTTCCGTTCCCGCCGAATTCTGGAAACTTAACGCCATGCCTCATTACTAGAACGAGGAAATAAATGTATTGAATATTTCATTTCTTTGAGATTGAGTTGAACCCAAAACCTGTCGCACACGCTTATACCCCTGCACCACGACTCCTACACGCCTCCTCTCCTCTATCTTATTTCTGCCTATCCCACTATGTAAATTAAAACGTCAAGCTGAAAAAAAATATTATTACAGATACTTATTCATATACTTACAAGGTACACGAAACTACGGTTTGTTAAATTTAATTTCGATATTCCACACGGGAATGATAAATAATGGCGATTACTATGAGCTGGGACGAGATACGACATATGTAATAATGTAGGTCATTTATCGTTATATTACTAGAGCAAAACGGCACTCACGTTATATTGAATGAAATTTTATAATAATATTTTAAAGTAAAAATGTTCGAAACGAAACCTTGACGTATTTAGTAAGTGGCAGTGGATTCAAATCTCGCTTGAATGTATGATCTTTTTAACACGATTTTATTAGGTCGATCTGTATATAAGGAACCTTATTATGTAATGGAATCTACGAATATGAGCTACACGCACTTCTAATTGTTGTATCATCATGAAACTTGGCAATTATATTTAGATTAGATGACAATACAATATTATGGTACCATCGAGCTGGTCGGTGGGACTGGAAGGTGGCTGATGGAATAATTAATGTCATGCCATATAGTGTATAGTCCACCTTGACAAATGGACTATCCAATAGAAAAATAAGTTTCCAGTTTGGAAATGTCCTGACATGAAAGAATTCAACCAAACAAACTTTTTAGCTTTATAATGTTAGTATAAATATAGGCATATATTAATAGCAGTGTAAAATTAAGAAAAAGTTTCATTATATGCATTTTTTTCAAATGATCCAAAATAATTAAATTATAACAATATTTTTTTTTATTTTTTTATAACAATATTTAACTAAAAAATTATTAGCCTTATTTTGGTTATCAAAATTAATTATAATAAAAGCTTATTTCGCAATTTATAATATTAAAGGTACAAAATATTTTGCTATAAATAAACACTTAACCCTAGTTTGATTGCTCGTACTAAATTTTCATTTTAAGACGAACAAATTTGTTTAAGAAATTGAATTTTAGCAAAGTAATGTACTAAAATGTGAAAGTATAACAGTAAACGAAAAATTATTAAAACCGCTACAATTTTTCCAGAATTTTCCAAGGTTTCTAGGTTCTCAGGTATTTAAAATTTTCCAGGTTCCCTGTGCCGCAGTTATGTGTGAGATACATGTGAAGCTCAAAAACACTACAATTCATATCAATAATTTTTTTGCTCTGCCTGAGCTGTTGTGGGGAACAAAAAGTGAATAGTTAGAGATTTATTGACAGTAGCAAGAAAAAATAACACCTTCAAAACTGTCTATGGTTAAATATTATTGCATTTTTTGAATTCCTTACCTCAAAAGGAAAATAAAAGGCAACTTATAGGATCATTTGTTTGACCGTATGTCGATCTGTCAAGACGATTTATCTCACGATTGCGTGTAAGTATAAAATTGAAATTAATATCAAATATTCAAATCTGTGGTCCATCGGAGCCCAGAAAAAATTAAGCTTTTAAGTCTATGCAATCAAAAGTTACAAGCATTTTTTTCTTTTCATTTTTATAAAGAAAATAAAAAATAGACTTTTTATTTAGTAGCATTTGGTTAAATTAAGATATAAATTATACCTGTTATGTAATTTCAGTAAATTGACCTAATTGTAGTGTTTGTTTGGGTACAGTACCTTTTAACTTAATTGTTTATTTATTTTAGTAATAAGGCTGCCTTTTGGAAAAGTTGAACTGAATTCGAGAAAAATAGAGATAATTTTTAAAGCCACGATAATTTTGATTGGAATGCATATAATCTGATAGATTAAACGGTTTTATTACCTCATTCTGATAAAGAGGCAAAGCGCGGCGTTGAGTTCCGTCGCAAACACACAATGCCTCGTGAAGTCGGCGGAAAATGCGGAAGTGTCTTAATAGGAACAGATTGTCTTAATAAAAGGCTCCCAAATTCCCTATGCCTACTCTACTATGTGCGGGATACAGCAGGAAGCTAAAAAAAATGATTACTTAGTATTAATAAGAAAATCTCATATTTTCAACGGAATTAAAGGCGTTAACAAACAACATATTATTTAATATCTATAAGTAGTTAACGAGTGCTACGTCACGGCGCGCCCCGTGTATCCGATGTCCGATGTGATGTGAGGGGAGTGGGATGTTATTTTAACGAACAGTCTGTGTCATACAATAGTATGATGACAGCCATAATAGCTAACGTTTTACGGGAATGCTTCCAACTTCGGAGAAATATTTTCTATTGGTTTCTAATTTTTTGTATATTTTTGTGATTTTTAATTTTTTTTTTGGGATATTTCATTTCTCTGTCACTTTTGAGGGTGTAGTCATTGGTTGATAAGTGGCTGAATCTAAGGAGGTTCTTTTACTGGCTGGTAAACGAGGTTATAAGTTCGTTTCCAACTCAATAATTACATTTCAATTGTCTTTTCTCTGCTTCTCAACATGCAATGTCTCGAAAGATAGAGCGAACAATGGAAGTTTCCTCTACCATTTCCACTCCACTAAAGTAGATTTGTACCTGTAGCCTTTATAAACGTATCATCATAAAATAATATGTGAGATTTTTTTTTATCATGCCAAACTCTTTATTTTAAATGTAAGTTATAGTAAAACCTTAACGGAGTATGATGCTAGAAATTCTTTTGTTTTAAATTCTTTTTTAATAAAAAAAAATACTTACTTAGCTTTACCATGCATTCCTAGCGGGGTAGTCAGAGAGAACGGAGCGCCAACACTACGGTAAAATATATATAAAACTACAAAAAATATTATATATATATATATATATATATATATATATANTATATATAAATCTATTTTCTTTTACTAATTCAATATTGAAATAAAATTAACTTAGGACGCACTAAAACAAATTAAAACACTCAATAACGTTAAACATAATCAAAGTGAAAGCAAATGGAACGTGTTAACGTACTTACAGCTTTAATTGCTCTTCTAAGCTTGTTAGCTTTTCTTAAGCGGTGATAGAAATTATTTTATAATAATTTATACTTCCTATTTAGATACCGCCATAGTTCATTTGACGCAAGTTAACTAAAGATAATAATCACTGCTTCAAATTCGATAAAATTCTAAATATAAAATTTTCTACTTTATATACAAACGGCGTCACGTTTTTGCTTTGTACGCCCGAATTCGAAATAACTGCGTGATGAGTAGCGGAACTCAACACCGTCACTAAAATAAACTCATTAAAAAAATCATACCCTTTACTCGTAGATCTGTAATTTAAATAAAATATTTAATTTTAATTTACCATATTACTTGGTATATTCTTATTAAACTGAGAATACTAAATGATTTATCAATTTCGCTTTTCGCTTATAAAGAAATAAAGATAAAAAAACTTCACGCTGTATCCCGCATATATATAGGCAGAAGAAACCTAATCTTAAAATATTCCATTCCCCACTTTCCGCCAAATTATAAGCAGAACATTTTAAATTATATTATTGCGTATAACGCGTAATTTATATTGCGTAGCTGTCCAGCACTCTCTCCATTTATACCTTATTATCATATTCTGTAGACGTTCCCCATCAGTCACTTTGATATATTAAAATAATAAAAAAAATCGTTTTTTAGATTTTTTACAACAATAAGCTAGCAAGTTTTTAATAATAAAGTTTTAGCTCATCTGCTTTAGTGTAATTTTTATGTCATCAATTCTAAAAGTGCTTAAGTTCTTAAGCATAATATGTTTTATTGTGTGTTGTCTACTACAGCGAATATTGCTACATTTTATGTCATAATATCAAATGAATGTAAATGGTAAAATTCCATAGTTTAATTTCAGACCCGGTTGTTTCTGAATTTTAATGCTTTGTACACAGAAATATTTTAGTTACAACACTCGGAATTAAAATATTTTTATTATATACAAAGTCCTTCTTCTTTTACTTTTTTCTTCAACTACACGAGATATCTCGCATACACCAGGGTAGGCAGAGAGAACCTAGTGATTATACACTCAGTTCCCTACTTTCCGCCAAATTTTTGGAGCATTGCGTGTTGAGTGGCGGAAATAAACGTCGCGCTTTGCTTTGGTACCAGAGCTGAGAAATGAATATATTAATAAATAATAATTCATTCACTCGGGGGAATGAATTATTATTTATTACCCATATATCCCACTCGGAGTGGGAATCGCTCTTGTACGTGATACAAGTAAGTTAACACGTCCTTTCAAACGAAAACCAAAACAAAATCTTCGTTTGGGAGCTACGATGCCACAGACAGACATACACAGACACGTCAAATTTATAACACTTCTCTGTTTTCTTTGGGGGTTAAAAATGTTAAAATATAAAACAAACAATTTTGTAAACTGGATAGATTTCAAGATGTGACCACATTAGGTAGCACGTCACGTAGTATTACGTTTACGTGACTGTTCCGACATTTGCTTCTCTCATATACGCTGTTCACGTGTAGCAAATATTAACACTGGAATATGTAGGCATTAGCTAGACAAAAAAGAAACTAAGAGTTAGTTTTATAGCCACTATTTTTACTTTTATTACTATTAGATAATTTCGACATTTTCCTGTTTTCTTTTTTTTCAGATTTACGCTGTATTCCACATATAGGAATTTAGTTTTAAGATACTTCGCCGCTCGAGGGGTTCCCTTGCAGTAGTTCATTCATTTGTAAAATTATACGAACCAGGAAGAGACCTTTGGGGTACAGTGTGAGCCCGACGTCGTCGTCGACGGTCGATGCTTATGACTGTAAACAAGACAGGTTGTGGGTTTGATTCCCACTCGAGAAAATGAAATATTTACTATTTTCGTTGAATCACTTATTATTGTGGTAAAGTACGGTGTTTTAATGGGAACGAAGTGTCTTAACTCTGTCTGGCATAAAATTAAAAAAAAACAATATAGAGATAACAATAAAATAAAAAAACAATATAACGATCGATATCATAAATATTACGTATATTCGTATAACCAAGATAGCTGGAACAATTGCAAACATCTCAATCGTCCATGAACAATAGACGTGATATCAGCGTCAGAAGTCTTTATACCTCTATCCTGTAATAGCCACCTGTGCATGACTGACGTTTCATCTTAATACCGTATATCTAGGCATGTTATTTCTAAGTAATTTAGTTGTAAAGAAAGGCGTTTAGTGGATTGAAATGTATTGTAAATTATAATTTTTAGGTTATTGGAATTGGCTTAAGATATTTAGATTTAATTATTATATATAATATAAAACAGATAATTATGTTTTTTCACTTTGGAATTATGAATTGGATTTTAATATTAAATTGTCACTTAGACAAATAATCATAAAACATCAAAAACGGACCGGACTCACGTACCGGGGGTTCCGTACTAATTTAAGGATTGCATGTCAACGGGAAGTACAATTAATAAATGTTGACAAACTTAAATTTGTATGCATTCTTTTTGCACGAAACGAATGACTTTAATTTTTTTTTCTGAAAAATAAATTTCCACTTTTGTATTTTTTTTAATTGTGCTGCAATTATATTGTAGTTGCAGGGTCACTCCCTCACTTTTTGGCAAATTTCAAAATTGTAGGTCCCCGGGGAGTACCCTATAGGTTTTCATTACGCGGCGAATTTCATTATAAAATACAGTAAAACCGACGCAAAAAAGTTCGTATTTTTTGATTGTGTTGACTTAGAAACTTGAGTTTTTGTGTTCCAAGGGACCGTAGACTTAAACGCAATTTTTCGTACATGGGAAACGGATTGTCCGAAAATTTGGTTCCCTCAGCCTATCCTGCCATATGTATGATATTTGGTATATTCTTTTAAACAAAGGAAACTGAAACTATTCCACACATTTTTGGGCCCAGAATGTAAAGATATGAAAATGGTAGAATTTAATAGATTTAGGTAGATCATTCCCTCCTTGAAATCTATATAAATTTTGGCAATCTGAGAGCAGAGTTATTAGAGATTTGATAAAAGTAAGGTTAAGTTCGCAGCACAATTTCTTGAATATCAACTTCTATATAATATGTGATTACTGANGATTTTGCGATGACAAACGGAAGCAAAAATGCAAAAAATCATTAGACAAGGTGTGATTGTCAATCAGCTGTCACATCTCTGATTTAAAATATGATTATATATATATTTGCTATTCTAAAAATAAAAAAAAAAATGTAATTTTTTAGATCACATCTCAATTCTTTACGTGTAGGCCCAAAAGTTTCATTCTCCTTTAATTATATAATATTATAGTATTTGTAAAACCAAGATAGATAGAACAATTGCATCTCAAACGTCTATAAACAATGGACGAGATATATATCAGTACTATGAGAATTTTGTACCTCCATCCTGTAACATCCTGTGCATGACTGCTTGACGTGCATGACGTGTTACCTTAGTATTGATATGAGATAATAATAAATTACTTATATCTAAGTAAATTAAAAATATATAAATAAATAAAAATGTACAAAATAGATTTAGAAACTAAAATAAAAAAAGATTTATAAAAACAAAAACCCCGACTGCAGAAAACTAAAAAGAAAATAAACAAGCCCAATTGTTTATTAGAACTTTCTAAGAACACTTGGGCTGCTAATACGAATTTAACGATACCTCAATTATGTAAATCCGTTCAGCGGTTCTGCAGATATGAGGTAATAAAGAATATTTCATACATACATACAAAATACGCGCGAAAAACATAACCCTTCCTTAGCAGTCGGGAAAAAGCTCTAGATGAGAGTGGAAACTTACAAAAGGCATGAGTTTGAGTTCCTATACATTAAAATATTTAAACGATAAACGATTTTATACGCTTATTGACTATTCATCCTTATAAAATATTAAAAATATTGCATTGCCATCGAATAAAAGAAATGTGTCGAAACAGCGTTGCATAAAAACGTGGTAAAATAGCAATGTTATACGAATATTCTTTATGTTTTGCTTATTTTTCATGAGACTTACAGAATAACGATTTTTATATTTTTGTTTTTGTATCTCTTAATATTTTGTAAGAAATGTGTCTCTAGAGATAAGAGAGTAAAGAAATAAAAGCTGTCACTGTTTCTAAAGGAATCAAACTAAATTATAAAATTATATATACATCTAAGCAAAGTCATGGAAAAGGTTAAAGTTCAAATATAAAATGATTTGTTAGAGTCCAATAAAGCCACTGGTCTCAATATACGTCTATCTTTAGCACCGTTGAAGGGATCGTCATACGAGAGAAATTATCATCTTTATACATATATTTAATCTGTATAGCGGGATTGTAATAAATGCTCATGAAATTTGAAGGGTTATTTGTTATGTAGATATTATTTTATATAAGAATATATGTACATATTATAATTACTAGTGTCCCCGCTCGTGGCGTCATGCACGTGGCGTTATGTAGTGATTATTATATCTTTATAAATCAGCTTCACACTGTATCCCGCACATAGCAGGGTAGGCAGAGGGAACCCAGTGTTAAGACACTCCGTTCCCCACTTTCTGGCGAATTCTGGTGGCATTGCATGTTAAGTGGCAGAACTCAACGCCGCGCTTAACCTCGACACCAGAGCGAAGAAATGGAAATATATTATAATTTTAAGTAAATATTTCATTTCCTCGAGTAGGGATCGAACCCACAACCAGTCGTTTTCACACCTCGTGCCGCTGTGCCACGACTGGCCTCTTCGTCTTTAAAATTATCTCTATATATAATAAGACAGTAAAAATATTTTGTCTGTACATTTAGTAATTTGACTGAAATGGATAGAGGGACACTTAAAAAGAATAATAGAAAGCAAAAAGTTTTTTTTTTGAATTTCTTGTCTGTCTGTCTGTCTGTCTGTCTGTCGACATATTTTTGTCCGCATTTTTCTCTGAAAGTACTGAACCGATTTACTTGAAAATTTCACCAATTGCTTTGTTTTAACTCAACTTAACTACTAAAGTTTAGTTCATCAAAATCGGTTCATTAAAAAAAAAGTTATCGTCATTTGAAAGAAGTCGTAATTAATTCAACACAGAGATAAAGAACGATCTTGAAAGAAATATCAAGTAAATACAAAGATTTTTTGGTTGGTTCGTTCATATAATATATGTAACTAATTTAAAAACTGTACAGGAGTTAATATGCAATTATTACAGTTATTTTACAAAGAATATTATGAATCCTACAAAACAATAATTTAACATTTAAGGCTTTTTCTGAATGAGTAAATTAAATTATTCACTAACATCAGCACATTTGACAGAGATTTAGAATTATGATGAGACGTATATTATATAGGTAAAAAGAATATAAAGTTACAAAAATATATACGTGTAATAAATAATTAGCTTTATGTATATTTTTTAAATATCAAATATCAACAATGGTCGTATTTTTTTATTTAAAACAATCAAAAACAATCAAAAAAGCCCTAAAATGGTCTGGTGTCCCTTGAAATTTTATTAACAAAAAATTAAGCTTGAAAAAAAATACTACAGAATCTTCTTTCTGTGAATCACTTTACTCATATTTTTATAATTTTAAATTAAGATCGTCTTGGCGCAATAGCACAAACGTGTGGCTGCAAACACGACGGTTGTGAGATCGGTTGCCACTCAGCGAAATGAATTATTATTTCTTAATTTTATTTCCTCTATGTGGTATTAAAGCAAAACGTAGCGTTGAGTTCAATCAACACGTAATTTTAAAAAAAATCGGCGGAAAGTGGGGAACAGAGTGTCTTAACACTAGATTCTCAGGTTCCCTCTGTCTAGTCTGGTATAAGCGGGATATAGCGTGAAGGTAAAAAAAAATATTGTAGGTTTTAAGCGTATATCGGCGAGAAGTGGATTGGTTTTAAACTATGGTCTATGTTATACAAAAACTAAGTTTCTTTAAAAGCAATTTTTTAATTGATACTACAATCTGCAATTCTCATTTCGTTTGTAAACAAAATGTAAAAACAATTTTTAAATAATAAATACGCTCTTTGAAAGCAACGTTTCTACGAATTTTGATTTTCTTTTTTTCTTGTTAAAATATCAAATGTTATTTGTAATTTGTATTTCGTTTCTTTTTGTTTTTATTCTGTTAGTCCAGCACGGAGCTCGTTGGACATCCACAAGTCGAGCGGGCCGGATGGTATCTCTTCAATAGCGTTCCGTTCCCGGTGCCGACACCGGTGCTAACGCGTTTGTTTCGGCGCTCTTCCTCAGTCAGCGAAGTCCCAGATTCGTGGAAGAGCGCTCTTACCCATCCGATCCCGAAGAAAGGCGATGGTTGGATGGAACTACAGGCTAATAAAATAATAGCCATCTCTCTTTAATAAGTAGTCAGCTCTTGGTTTATATGGAGGATCAACGATTGATTAATGACCGCCAATATGGCTTCCACCATGTTCGCTCAACCGGTGATCCCACCGCTGGGCTGCGATTATAGAAAGCAAGGGAGAGGGCCTGGCAGTTAGATTGGACAAGGCCTTCCATAGCAAAAGTTCCATCCTACGGGCTTCCCGAGTATTTATGCATATAAATCGCCAGCTTTCTCACTGGGTGCAGCATCAAGGTCGGTGTCGACGGTTTTTGCTCCGAACATATGCTGACGAACTTTGGCGTTCCCCAAGGCTGCGTGCTTATCAAGGACATGTTAGAGGATTCTAGTCTTCATTGCTATGCAGATGATAGCACAGTGGACACTGTTTATTCCGGCCGGTCTACTTCAAACTATATAACAAATAATTCAACGAGAAGAAGAGGGTTTCGTAACTTTCATCAACTTCGTCATCAATAATTAGTTCTTAATTCATATTATAAAATATCTTTTATTCGAGGGGAAAGCGGAGATCGGACTTCCTTACCTCTAGGATATCTGCCTTACAGTTTCGTGAAAAAGTGAAAATGAAAAAATATTTCCTAAAATTAAACAGTATATCATATCTTATTTTTTTAAATATACAAAACAAATAACTTATTCGGATTGTAACGGGCTCCTCTTAGACACCGCCCAATGGACTTGGTCGGTTAAAAGGGGTGCAGATTGAAATCCCGTTACGCTAAAATTTTTACACGTTTTCTAAAAAAGACAATTTTCTTTCTTAAGTATAACACTTAAAAATGTAAAAAAAAAAACAATAAATTCAAATAACTGATGTAATCTAAACCCTAATCTTATTCTAATAACTAACATTTTCAATTTAATCTCCTTCGTTTTCAAATTCAAAAACACAATATAATCCCGTGTGTGCTGAAACATTATTTATTCTGAAATGTCTGTAAGGGAAATTATATTAATATTTTAGCAAGTCGCCGTCTAATGCCTTCAAAATCCGCTTTGCAATTTTTTGCTTTGTAACCTGCGACGAGAATCATAAGTAGGGCCCTTGTTTTGTTGTAAAAGATAACGGATTTTCTCAGAAAACATGAATGCTTATTATAATGTGGCACTCTCACCCACGTAGTGATTTATCAGTCAGTTATATGTATTTTACGCTTAAAAGGTAAAGTTCAACTCTTTTAATGTATCTCGTAATGTCATGCTTTTTTTCTTTTTTCAATTTCTTTAACAGAATTCAGTGAAAAAAGGATAACGCAAATGTCTTAACGGGAACGGAATGTCTTAATACTAGGTTCCCAAGCATTCATTTTTGTTTCTCTAATCCCAATTCAGTATGGTTGTTTTTGAATGAAATAGGAATGACGTCACATAATTTTATGCAGTTTTGCTTATTCCATTGCGGATACTTTTAAATAGCCGTCGTGGATTATTATCAATAAAAAAATCATTTCTTTCTTCTAGTACCAAGGCAAAAACCGCGGCTTTGAGTTCCGCTACTCAATACGCAGTGCCCCAAAGAAAAAAAAAACAAAACATTTAAAAAAGTGGAAAGCTACAGGATTTGAAACTATGTCTTTTGGAAACTGTACAGCGCTCTAGTCAATTAAGCTAGACTTACTTATCGAGCTGTTTCAGTATTCTTACATGCAACAACTTTTATTTCGTTCATAAATAAAATGTAAAGGTCATTTGGAATTATAAATGTACTTTTTGAACGTTATTACGAATTTTCATTTCTTTTTTTATTTGAATTTCGTGTTGAAACTAATCAAAAGAAATATGCAGGTTTAAACATAAAAAAATTAATACTCGTCGAATACAGAACTATCTCTGGTTTGTCCATCGCTTAAAAAAAGTTATGTTACTGTATAAATTTTAATTTACTAAATCGCTTAATTACTATATATTAAGTTTTAATTAATATTTACCCGGCCTACTAACTTTATAGCAATATAGAGCGGAGTGTCTCATAAGACGACACGGGCTAAGACGATTAGGTTAATTAACACCCATAAGTGCTAGGACGCAGGGGCCTCAAAGCTACCTTTTTATATGAAACATTTACATTAAGCTGCTTATTTTATAAGAGAAGAATATTTTGCAAATATAGAGATAGTAAAGTATTTTTAATTTTATTACGAAAACGTTTAAGTATTTTTTTTTAATTACGAAAGGTAAGAAGGTATTAAATATTTTACAAATGTGAAAAAAATTGGGGTCGTTGAATCGCATTGGGCAGCGCAGAAGTTGCGCGTTCGATCTTCATTTAGGAATTTTAATTATTTCCATATCCTTGTTTTGGTCTTAAATGCGTCCGATGAGCATGGATGTCAGAGAAGAGAATTGACCATAATGACTCTAAATATCTGAAATCGAGACGTTATTTATATATTGGATGGCGGAACTCAACGCCGTGACTATATTGTATTATCCAAAATATTATATAAATTATTCTTTTAATACAGAAAAAAAGTACCTAGGAGCCCCTAATGGATACACAAGTCACGGTAGGAATACGATATTTCGTGATACGGCTTAAAACATAAATTGGACTGCAACTTTCCGCAAAGCAATTTAAACTTGCGATAAATCGATATTCATCTTTGATACTAACCAATAATAACTTTATCGGATATTTATTCGTAGGTGTTAAAGTGCTGCTCGTTTTTAACGTAATTTTTTTTTGAGGATAACGATACTTTTTTTTAAGTTCTATTCTTTATTGTTTGTTTCTTTTCTATTTTAGCTTTCTGCTGTATCCCATGTATAGCAGGGTAAGCAGTTACTCTGCCTACATAGGGCTAAGACACTCTATTCTCAATTCTCCGCCCAATTTTAGAGACAGAAGCTAAGTTTAAGAAAAAAAATGTTAAGAAACCGATGAAGATTTTATGGTAGCAGGATTTGTACGCGTGCCTATCGGAAATCAATTGCAAGCGCTCTAGTCAGTTAAACTTTACTTTCTAATCGAGCAAACATTTATTTTAACATTTGTTTAAAAATAACAATTTTTTTTTCTAAATAACTTTATTTAGAATAAATTATTTTAACTATAA
Source organism: Heliconius hermathena (assembly GCA_013403705.1). Taxonomy (NCBI): domain Eukaryota; kingdom Metazoa; phylum Arthropoda; class Insecta; order Lepidoptera; family Nymphalidae; genus Heliconius; species Heliconius hermathena. The sequence goes on along the minus strand of JAAIXJ010001805.1, from coordinate 198,720 downwards.
CAATTAAAATGGTTTTTAAAATATTAACTTTTTTATAAATTTTCTAGAGTAAAACTAAATATTTAATTATTTACATACAAGTCCATTAAAATATTGTCATGCTGACAGAAAATTTTATTCAGTATGTCAGTTTAGTGCTCCGTCATACTTGGAAGTCGTCATCGATCACGATGAAATACTTTCCAACGAATTTTAAACGGCGATTTTAAAATGCTTTTATCATATATAATAGAAAAATAGTTTTACTTTTAGTGTACAACGCGTGGAGTGTGATTCCAACACCAAGTAGATATTGCTTTTAAAGAAGAAGAAAAAGGAGAAAAAAAGAGAAGAGGTGTAATCTATATCTATACTTATAATAAATCTGTAGAAAAATCGTTTCTGTACATTGAAAATATTCAAAAAAAAAAATTAGCCGGGGTGTTAAAGGATAATTAAAAGAATCCATTTCCAACTTTTTTGGAATTTTTGTCTGTTTGTCTGTTTATGTGAACACGTATCATGTACAAAGTATACAATAAATTTAAGCAACTTTTATACATAAAAATTACAAATAATTTATTTATAAAATTACAAATAAATCAAAGTAGCTTTTAGTGTTTATTTATTATAATCACTTCACTCTATCAAAAGATATAAGTATTTAAGTTTTCGTTTCTGAGATTATCGTGAACAAATTCACAGACAAACAAACAAACTGACCAAGTTCTATTACAATGTTAATTGTAATATCTTCCATGTACGTGTCTTAGAATTTTATTGTAAGTATCGATAAGTTGTTTTTATTTCAAAAATTCAATTGAAGATTCTTATGGGAAGTACGAAAAAGCGACCTAAAGTTTTAATAAATTTCTCATTAAAAATCTTCATTGCGTTGCAAACATACATTATAGGTATATCAAAACACGAATATACTTCAGTGTGTTAATTAAATAATTTTGTGGTTTAAGCGGGCGAAGCCGCGAGCGGGTCGCTAGTAGTAAAATAAAAGATAATTAATACTAAGTTAAAATAAGATTCAAAGAAAGATCTAATAATGTTCAGGCATGTAGCGCAGTGAAAGCTTTTGATTGTAAATGCGATGGATGTGAGTTCGATTCCATCATTCCCAGATCCTCGCTCATATTAAGAAAAATGCGGCGGTGAGTTTCGCCACTATACATGCAATTTCTTAGATTCGGGCGGAAAACGGAGAATGGAGTATCTTCGCGCTAGGTTCACTCTACCAATATATTTAAAGTTATCGTCATTTGAATAAACTCAAGGCATTAGTTTGCCTGCGAATGTTACATAGCAATCGCGCTGGTAAGATTCTTGGCTAAAGAATGACATTTGAAATGTCTTGGTTATATGACTATTGATAAAAATATATATTTTTGAAGCAGTATTATACAATATTTTATACAATAAAGTAAACAAAATTGAAGTGTTAGTGGAGATTACCTTCATAAATTATAACAGTTAAGTTTAAATCGTAATTAATTCAACACAGAGATAAAGAATGATTTAATTAGGGATACATAGATTTTTTGGTTCGTTCGTTTGTTTGAAATAAATCTATATAAAAATGCCTAAAAACATCCTTTCTACGTGTACTTTGTAATAACTACATATTTATCAATTGTACATTTAGCTAATAATATATGTAACTAATTTAAAAACTGTACAGGAGTTAATATGCAATTATTACAGTTATTTTACAAAGAGTATTATGAACCATTACCCAAATCAATAATTTAACATTTAAGGCTGTTTGTGCAGCAGTATAGTACAATATTAACAGAGCTTTAAAAAACATAACATAGGTATATCATGTATTTTAAGCGGGCGAAGCCGTGGGCGGCCCGCTAGTATGGAATAAAGCATAAAGTTGTAAAAAAATATTAATAACGCCATTTTTATCAATATAGTGACTTTTGTCAATATACAACCCCTCCCCCATTCATTTATACTCATCTATTTACGTCAATATTTAAACCACCATTTTCGAGGTAAACGATATTTCAAAATCACGTGAAATTCGTATTAATTTAATTTCTACGAATTCAGCTTTAACGGATATATTTTGTGAATATGAATATATGATAGGTTTGAGCATTTCACTTATTTACTGTCAACATTATGATTGTGTGATTGTGGAGGTAGAGAAAGGAAATGATTTTATTGCTTACAATATATTAATGCTTATCGATATTTCGATCTAAAAATAATCTAAAAAGAATCGATTGGATTAATTAAGTTTTGATTTTGGATATCCAAAGTTATTGTGACTTAGTTCGATGTCAGGAGTGAGCACAGAACTCGGCACCCATGTAGACCTCCAATTCTTTTGGAGGCGAATTCGAGAACGACGGCCCTAATTTGGCCCTCATTTCGAGTTTATGTTTTTGATGGGATTCTATTTACATATTTATTTTAATCTTTGTTGCCCGCTTTCCGCCCATATATGAGACATTCTAATATTGAATAACGGATCTTAACCCCGCGCTTTGCCTTAATAGATATGAAAACTAGCTATGCATGGCTGAGTGAAAATCAAACCTACAATCATCGCGTTTACATTAAAACGCAATCATCGGTACTGCTCCTAGATGGCGTTAGACATAATATGGCTAAATCAAATCTACGATAGGATGCAATAAAAATGCATTTCTATGGAATCGCAATTAATTGGCGGAACGTAACAGACGATTCTACATTGTTTTTGTAATGTTTCTTACTTTAATAACTTTAGTAAGTTGTATTTTCCGTAATTTTAAAGTGGGGTAATATATTGTATAACTTTCAAATTGCATATTTTTTTACCTAAAAGGCCAAAAGAAGGGTTATGTTTTAAAGGCGTTTGTATGTATGTCTGTTCCTTTGTTACTCAATGTATTATCTTGTTTTATGTGTTTAAATGTAATTCCATTAGCTGTTGATTTTCTTTAAAATAGGCATAGCCGAAAAACTGTTTTTTTTTTACTACAAACGTTCCAGAAACGTTACAAGATAAAAATCTCGGCTAGTTTCATATTCCATGATTTATATCAGTAAATAACTAATAATATTTACTACTACTGTTTTGGGTGCATTTTTATAAATTATATTTGTTATTTTAGGTTGTCTTAACAATTGAAGCTACGTCACCTTCTAGTTCAAAGGGGGCCGCTTCCAGCATGGATGATTTATGTACGCAAACATTTTTTATTTAATATAATTAGGTACTACTAACTGACAACACTAACCGTCTTGGCGCTGTGGGCCATATCAGTGATTAAGCATAACCACACTCGTTGTGAGTTCGATGTCAATTCGGGAATAAATTAATTTCTTTTCTCCGATAGACAAAGTGTTTCAAATTCGGAGGGAAAGCGGTGAACAGAGTAATTAATAAGATAACGAGAGGACTAAGTTATTTGCTTACATTGGTATAATTATGTGAGATAAATTATAAAGTAGAATAAAAACAAAATAACTTTATATCTCTCTAATCTATTGAAAAATCTAAATACGTAAAAAAAATAAAAGAACATGTTGTTTTTCATAAAAATATAGTGACTTCACTTGACTCATATTTTTATCGCAAAACTTAATTCACAATCTCACACACCAAGGGACCAGAAAACTCGATCTATGCAAAATTCGTTCAACGTACGTACATACTATAATATATGTAATGTAGATATATATAAGGAATATTCTTAAAAAGCAAATGCGATGGTAGATGGTTCGATTTTCATATAATTATATAATTTCAACTATTTTAATTTATCTGATCCGATTAAGTAGGGGTTATCGTAAAATTTTCAACACGTTTTCAAATAATGTGCTAGGTGCAGAACGAAGTGTTGTATCACTAAATTCTCCCTGACTGCCCTCCTATGTGCAGCAGATGTGTGAAATTCAAATGTACCAACATTTGTTTAATATGTTCAAATTATTGTTACTTTAAAACTTTAGTAGTGAGGCAAGCTCGGCGTTGAGTTTCGCCATAAAACACGTAATGCCTCCAGAATTCTGCGGAAAGTGGGGATCGGAAGTATCCTAATGGGAATAGATTAACTAAACACTAGGTTCCGAGGTTCCCTTTGATTATGCTTCTGTGTGCGGAATACATCGTGAAGCTAAAAAATATTAATGAAATTGAAAAAACTGCTTACCCTTTTACGCTTAAAAAGATTTGCTTGTGCAATACAATATTTAATAGTGAAAAATTGTAGATTAATAAAAATATTTTTTTTTATACGTCTTAATAAAATAACATTTGTTATTATTATCATTAATTGTATTGTTTCAGTGTTTTCCTTATTTGATACGTCGTTGAGTGATACTTCATCAGAATCTGCCGAAGATAAGAAAGGTTTGTTATCTATAACTTATGTTTTCTTTTTAGCTGGATCCAAAGCAGCGCTTTGTTTTCTGGAAATCGTGAAATAGATTTTTTTACTTCATTTAACATTCATTCTCTATATAGTTTATTTAGTTTTTTTTTTATATTTCACAGATTTGAAAGAGTACGCCAAATGGTTGTGTGAGTCTTACTTAAGATTTTTTTTACAAATTTAGATAAAACAAAATAAAAAAAAACTATTCTATGAGTAATTTTCTTTTTATTTCAGTCAAAAAGGAACAAGAAGAATACGTTGATAAAATGAGTAAGCCAGGCTTTTTATTTTTTTCATGTATAATAAATGTGTTAGTGTAGATATTGTACTAAAATTAAAACTAAATTAAATCAGCTTCATGCCATATCCCACACACAGCAGGGTAAGTAGAAGGAACCTAGTGTTAAGACACTTTGTTCTTCACTTTCCGCTGAATTCTGGAGCCAAAGCGCGGCGTTGAGTTCCATCACTCAACACGCAATGCCTTAAGCCGCGTATTTGAATAAAAAAATGTTTTTATTGTAAGTAGATAAAGAAATAATTATTTATATATTTCACAGAAAAAGATATAAGCAAAGAAGGTAAGATTACTAAAATAAGAATAAAATCATTTAAAATATAAATTGAAAATTAATTAACATTGGTAATTTAAATTTCCAGAGAAAGATCAACTGAAGTTTTTTGAGAATGTTCTTCAAAACGTAAAAAAAATGGGCAGTAAGTATTTTTCTTACCAAATTAAGATAATATTTCACAAAATTAAGGTAATATACGGTCACATGACAATTAATAAATAATATTGTATTATTACATACTACTAAGTTAACAAGATTGAACGTAATTGAGTTTAAGAGACATGAAGAAATATCAATTATATATAATATATAACGTAAGTATATATTATAACATTATTAATAATTACATTATGTATTTTATTTTCAGAAAACCTTGGAAATTTTTAGAAGATTCAAACAGGACGCTATATATAAATCTAGTTTTAGTCTCAATTTTTATTATAGTTTTTTTCACGCTGTACCCTACAATGTGACTGAGTATATCGATATACTGAGTTCATTGCCTTCTCAACTTTTCCCGTTAATTCGACACATTGCGTGTTAAGTGAATTTTGTCCTAAAACAACGGAGTAATAATTATAATAATGCATTTCCATAAGAAATGAGTGGAAATTAAACTCACTACCGTAGCGTTCACATTTAGACGCTGCTCCACTGCGATACGTTAGTATATTTTTTTTAATAATTACGTTGTTTAATATGGTGATAGGGTTTTGCCAATGGATAAAAAATCTAAGATCTCTGTAGTGTACATTCATTTTATTATTTATTATTTGTTTTTATGCTTTTTTAACTCTGTTGACTAGCGTCTCACTTTGCGCGGATCAATCGCGATCAACCTAGTGTCAAGACACTCGGTTCTCCGTTTTCTAATAAAATTCGAGTTACTGCGTCTAGAGCTGAACTCAACACGCTTTGTGTTACGAGAGCGAGAAAAAAAATAATTTATTTATATAATAATTACTTCTGTCGATATGTATTCATAACCATTACAATACAATCAAATTCTGTACTGTTACGCCACGACAATTTTTTTAATGATTTTTATTAGTCAACCAAAAGTACCCACATACTGAACAACTTTTGCTTTGGAGACATTTTATTATTTATATAATATAGTTCATCATATATTACACATATTTAAGTTATACATATCAATTGAAAATCGTAAATTCAAGACATTGTACTTCTTTCATTTAAGTGCATATCATAATTTTATACATTACATATTTTTTATATATATTTTTTTGTTTTTTTTTTATTATTTTTTTTATTTTATACTTGGACTGTTATTGTCGTTCCTCAAATGCTTGATCTTCGATTTTAATATGTCAAAGGTAATCTCAAAAACGCTCAACAGTTGTTGTAAAGAACCGATTTAATTGTTTATTTTAGTTTATCTGGTCCATTATTATTAGGTGTGCCAATCTTGAAAACTAGTAATAAATAGCCTTGATCCTGTCCAGACTTAATAGCTATACAAAAAAAATCTAATCCGTCCACTAGTTCGGAAGATGTACCTACAGACAAAAATTTTATACATCGGAGTCATATTCTATTAATGTTCTTACATCCCCCTACATTTATTTTTTCAAATATATTCATTATTTTGCCTATAGAGCCTTGTATTCTTGGCTTCAGTCTTAAATATAAGAAGGAGATTAAAAATGTATAGTCCCGTTTGCCTGTTTCCTACGCCTTTGGAAACACGCCAATATTAGCAAAAATAAATACCAGAAAAGCTATTTCGCTTTATAGTCAAATGGAACATAAATGCTACGAAAAGTGCGGTACAAATTAAAATTTTATGGTCGACAGTCATATTGGTACAAGGTAATTTTGTGTAATTTTTTCTTATGAGAAAAAAATATTATTTAAGTTAATACAAATATAATGCTATATATGTATCTAATATGCAATGTTATTTGTATGAAAGTAATACTTTTTAACATAAAAAAAATAAACTAAGCTACGTATATATTTCTTTTAATTAAATTTTTCAAATGATAAGAAGATTTTAGCGATGTTTCACTCAGTGCATAATCTTTCAAAAAAGTGTTTTAACACTAGGTTCCCTGTTCCCTACCATGTGGTTAAAAGCGTAAAGCTGTCATTTGATCTAGCGTTAGATAGGTTTTAAATTTATTATATTAAAAAAAAATCAGCTTCACGCTGTATCCCCCGCACACAGCAGGGTAGGCAGAGGGAATCTTGTGTTAAAACACACCGTTACCCACTTTCCACCGAGTTCTGGAGACATTGCGTGTTGAGTGGCGGTACTCAACGCCGCGCTTTGCCTCGAAACCAGAGCGAAGAAATGAAAATATAAATGTAAATACATATTTCATTTCCTCGAGTGGGGATCGAACCCACAACCAGTTTATTTTACAGTCACACTTTGTGCCCCTGTGCCACGATTGGCCTCTTATTAAAATTTATATTATATTAAAACAGTATCTATCTGATATTTTAATGCATATATTACGCAGTTCTATAATATTTTTTTAAAACATTTTAAAAAAACCCAAGTTAAGAATTCAAATTTAAGAGCACTAACGTATTCCCGTCGACTTTATGATCACTTCACATAGCTTTCGTATTGAGATTTCCCCTTGGACTACTGAATATGAGAGATTTATTTCTACTACAAAATATATATAATATTTTGCGGAAAAGCCTTGGCCTTAAATATCTTCTACTCCTTTCACTGAGAAGAGATCCAACTCACAGGCATCGTGTTTACCGACAGATGCTGTACTACTGCGCCATTGTATGTAATCGACAAATACATCTAGGCAATGTCAAAATCATATTTATAATGATCATCATAGTCATTATCATCATATCAACTTTAGAGGTCGACAGGACATAGGCAATTTATTTTTTTACAATGATATTTTATTGGAATATAATATTTGATATATTGAACAAGCGTAAATTTAGAAGCATATGAATAGTTATTTTGTGTAATAGATGAGACTCCATGTCGAGGAAATGCTTGAATTTAAATTTTTATTTTACAAAGATTTGAATCCGTTATGCTCATTTCAAAATAATTTCATGAATATTTTTCATGTTATTGAAAATTGCGTAGCTTTTTTTAATATCACTATCTCGATAAACGTTAAAACGATCCGATTTGGTTCATTACCGCGCAGGAAGCGGCCGTCGTCGACTGAATAAAACATCTCACTTTGCCGTCACTTAGATCGTAGCCGGATTACGTCAAGACTCTTGATAATAAGTAATAAAGGATTTTTTTTAATGAAAAATAAAAAATATTTTTGTTGTAATAGCAAAATTTTTTTTATGCCTTCGTATCGCAGAGAGCAGCAGCTCGTGGTATATCTGTGTGGTCGATGAATGATCATCACAAGCAGCCACATAGTGTTTGCAATTTTTTTAGGAATAGAGTACCTATTACCCACTCGGTGTCCTTGTAAAAGCCAATATGACTAACAGCATTAAGCTCGAGTTCGAAAAAAAAGATAAATAACCAATGGTGGTTTACGAGAACGGGACTTCAGTTCCTATCCATTGCATCTCCATGTTCAGTAATTTTCAATGGCTTAGTAGATATTTGTGAATATGTGAATTTTTGGAATCGGTTTTTTTTTTAATTTAAATTTGTTAAAAGAAATTTTAAACTAAAGCCTAATTAAAACAAACATCGTTTTATAAAAACTCAAATTTATTTTCTTTTTGGGATTGTGATGAAAAAATTACTGGCGATCTTTTTCACAAAGCTAGCTTATCGAAAAGTATGTTATAAATTTAATGCACTTGAGTCATGAAACAGAGAAAAAATATTATCCTTATTACAAGAATCGACGATTTAAAAATCGATTTGTACCAATATTTATCTATGTATTGGCATTTCTCATCAGTGAACTACAGTCGGACATTGTTTCAAGAGTATAAATATTTTAATATTGTAAAGATATCCTCGCATAGGCTGTGAAATGGCTAATTCACTTGGAAGGTATCTGACTAATGACTTTCACAGGTTCTAAAAAATATATTGCACTAGTAATTTCTTTCACTGCCTATCAATATTATTAATTTGAACATCCAGAAAAGAAGGTAATATATGGCTAGTGGATACAAATTAAATCGTTATAAAATGCACTCGGAAACTTTGAATAGTAGCTTTTTTAACATATAATATATTTGAGAATTTCCCAATGATTTTTTGTTATGCAAAATTAAATTAGATAACTTAAATAAACAAAAATAAATAGTTTAATCCAACAAACAATATTTTACTCGGGATTCTCTCGGGATTCGGATTCACGGCGTAACTTCAGTAACTTTTCGCTGCAACGTCCATATATTACCGTAGATATACGCCAAAAGATTTTATCAGAACTTTATGCTCAGTGGACACATTTACATTGACTTTAAGGTACCAGCTACGTTGAATTTTCAATGTTGAACACGCACATGCCAGAGTAGGCAGACCTTATTACCGGCAGCAATACGCCTTTCCACATCCATCTCGTATCTTCCATCTCTATTGAACATACTTCCCAAGTATACCACTTCATTGACTTGTTCTAATATCTTACCGTTTACACTGATGTTGCATTCCGCCCTTTTTTCATCTCGTATAATATATTATTAACTCTTAAATTTATCAAGACAAAGCGTGGCGTTGAGTTCCGCTACTCAACACGCAATGCTTGTATTAATACTAGACTCCCTCTGCCTCTGTATCTCGCATGCAGCAAGGTAAACAATACATTCATAATCCATAGCGTGTTAAGAAAAAATATTAAAAGGAAGTAATAGACAGCAAAAAAGGAATAAAAATCGGTGCAAGTTGCTGGTCCCTAGCTAAATATAATGTTAGCACGAACAGTACTTTGAAATTGCAGTAGTTAAAGAATTATTTTCCAATATCACAAAGGCGCATTGCAGTTGGAAACCACTGCATTGTTTTAATTGTGAAAATATTATCTGTGTATTATTATGAAGAATATTATATGTTATACAAAATTATTAAATACAAAAATATGTACATTATTTGTGTGATTTTTTTTGAGATTATTGGAAAATCCAATGTATAAAATTCTGACCGGTAGAAACCAGTATCCAATACTTTTATTTTTATTTATAGCCAAACGATTTATTTTTTTATTTTACTTCATGTCTTATCTCACATATAAAAGAAATATCAGTGTTAAAACACTCCTATCTCCGCTTTTCGTTAAAATTTTAGAAATTGCGCATTAAACGTAACACGCCAACAATACGTATACAACCTATTTATAAATATAATATTTTTAAGACAAAGGCATTGTATAATGACATGAATTTAAATTGATTTATCACTTTTGTTAAAATCTTATTATATATTCTACTAGACAAGACCACTGAAACATTAAGATAAAGTCCATTCACTTTCATCAAAATCTAGATCGAGCCGCTTTGACATAATCTCATCAATTTTCCACACTTACTGGCTGGTCGTGACCGATATTTGGGTAAATTTGATTTAACCTCTCAACTGACTTTTAATAAAATATTTTTGCCGATACTCATTTGGAAATCTTAAAGATGAAAAAAATCAGCTTCACGCTGTGTCCCGCACACAGCAGGGTAGGCAGAGGGAACCTAGTGTTAAGACACTCCGTTTCCCACTTTCTGCCGAATTTTGGAGGCATTGCGTGTTGAGTGGCAGAACTCAACGCCGCGCTTAGCCTCGACACCAGAGCGAAGAAATGGAAATATAAATTTAAGTAAATATTTCATCTCCCCGAGTGGGGATCCAACCCACAACCAGTCGGTTTTACAGTCACACTTCGTGCCGCTGCGCCACGACTGGCCTGCTTTTACACATACATGAATGCTTTTGAATTTATTATTTCTAACTTAAATTTCAACTTAAGTAAAGATACATTTTGAAAATTAAAATATCACGATAAAATTAAAATTTCACTTTTTTTCAATTTCACTTTGCTTCCATTTTTCGAGACATTATCTGTTGATTTACTCAATGCCATATTTTGTTCACCAGAATGACTAAATGAAAATAATTTATATACTATCATTAACATTCTAAGTGAAGGACGGGAGTGTCTTAATGGGAATAGAGTGTCTTAACAATGTGTTTCCAAGTTCCCAGCAGGTTATAGCGTGAAGTTAAAAAAATATTTATCGTTCCCCCGAATTAGAATCGAACCCACAAAGACTGCGCTTACAGTCAGACTCTCCCCAATGCAACACGACGGCTTCTATAATTATTAGTGAACGATTCCTAAGTAGAGCCAGCCAGACAGCGACTTATTTGTTCATAACCACTGAGACAAAAATATAACTTAGCAAAAATGTTTATAATTCATTCAGCGACGTGCACGCACGACTGGTTTACAATAACAAAGCATATTTAATTATGCCTTTTCTTTGTAGAGCTTGCTAAGCAGAAATTGCGTTAAATTAAATAATGAATATTTTAAACGAAATTATTAAAAAAAAACGCCAAAAAATGTTTTTTGGCGTTCATTTAGTAATTCAGCTTCAACCACTCCGGTTCCCACTTTCACCGAGTTTTGGAGGCATTGCGTGTTGAGTGGCGCAACTCAACGCCGCACTTTACCTCGACACCAGTGCGAAGAAATGTAAATAAATATTTCATTTCCTCAAGTGGGGATCGAACCCACAACCAGTCGATTTTACAGTCACACTTTGTGCCCCTGCGCCACGACTGGCCTCGAAAAAAAAATGGTAGTTTCAAAGGTAATTATGACCGACCAGGCGCTCTGACCACTTTTATACGCTTGTTACAATTTATTTATGTTGTTAGCATCTGGTCGGTTTCGAGGACGCGTGAGTTCGAGTCCCGCTACGTTCAAATTCTTATAGGTTTTCTAAATAAGTATTTTTCTTTCCTGAGTGTAGAATAACACTTTAAAAATATTTAAAAATATTTAAAAGACCTTTTCGTTTAAGCTTAGATCTGGCTTTCATAAAACGCAACTATACATCACTAAGATTTAACAATTAATTACTGTCATATCCAAGATACACGAGGACCCGGCGTGACTTTACATAATATTTTATCAAGATTCAACAACATTATACGTATAATTAACTAGACCTAAAATAAGATTAAAACTAAAGATCAAACTTTAGTCTAAGTATATATTTGAAGATAATTTTGAAGAAAATTAGGAGGGTAAGAGTTAATTAGAAAATAAATGTTAAGCATGAATCTATTTTTAATTTTATATAGTTTTAATATAGTATTTGAATTTTTTTTTTAGTGTTAACAGAAATCATTATTTGTTAAATATTTTTTCGATCCATTTTCTACAAATTTACCAATAGTAATTATCTTTTTTTTTAATACTCAAAGTTACATAGTAACAAAACAGTTATCGAATGCCAAGCTCAGTTTTTCTATATATTTTGCACATTCTCTCTTCTATATACGCCATATATAAAAAAAGAGAACGTACACTTTTAATTACATCGTTAAGGCATTTTATAACTATTTAAGTTTAAATTCCTTATAGAAAGGTTTATATTTAAGTAACGTTGCAAATGAGGTTATCACTAGATCAGATAGCATGGAAAGCTGACGAAGCGAGAAAAATGGCGTGTTCGAGACCAATTCACAGTAAAGTAGCTTCTGTAAAAAGTTTCTTAAAAAGTTTATTTAATTTATTTCTTAAAGAGTTTATTGCTTAAAGGGTTAGAATTTATTTAGTTATTAAGAAATGTAAAAAAAATGGACCGTAGCAAGAGTCAAACCCCGACATCTAGGAAATCTCCTGAGCTCGTCACTATTTAAGCCATATTATGTTCTTATCAAACTACGACGGAATTCATAAGTGCTACTTACAATTTATATTTCCAAGAGGCGCGGGGTCGAGCTCTGTTGCGGTCAAAAATTTGTCGGTTTATAATTATTGTTCTTCCTTTGGTACTTATAAAAACACTTTGGAAATATTAAAATAGCCTATTAGTAAGGAAAGAATTAAATATTTTTTCAAATGCATAATATAAAAAGAAGGTCTGTACATAAAACATTTATACGAAAATACATTTAAATAAATAAAACAGCTTCACGCTGTATCCCGCATAGAGCTGGATAGGCAAATGGAACCTAGTGTTAAGACACTCCGTTCCCAATTTCCTGCCGAATTTTGGAGGCATTGCGTATTGAATGGAGGAACTCAACGCCTGGACCTGGACAGTAGAGCGAAGCCATGAAAATATTAATTAAAATAATTATTTCATTTCCTCGGGTGGGGATCGAACTTACAACCAGTCGCGTTTATAGTCACAATTTGTGTCCCTGAAAATATATTTGAGTTAATGAAATCATAGTAATAAAATACTGTAACGATCCATACCAGAACTAAAATGTGTAGGTGAATTCAAAATAATAATAATTGTTAAAAAAATATTATAAATATAATTTATAACATTATCTAATTTATAGCTTACGATAAATACAATCTTATAAATAATAGTTTACTTCATTTCTTGAATTATGCCGTACGTAAGTGACGTATTTATTATACCGTAGGTAAAACACGCAGATATAAAATATATTTATTAGAAATAATTAAATAATTATAAGTAGTCAATGTCTATTATAATTTAAAATGAATAATAACATAATTAATATTTTAATTATTGTAAAATATCATGTTGGCTGAATAAGCTACTGTCAATGTCAAAGTCAGGGATAGGAAAGAAAGAGAAGGGAGATGGCGGACGCGTCTGGTGAAGGATAGTTATTCAAAATGTTTAGAGAAGTTTTAATTTATAATTAATGTATATTCAGTTACATCTTATATGTAAAAAGTATGTTAGTTAGTACATGTAATAGTGATATAAGTATTCGAGGCTGGTAAGATAAGTTATAAGTGCTTTCACTATTTACGATTGCTTGTTTTGGAATACTTCGTCGGTAAGTTTTTAATAGATTATTATTAAAACAAAGAAGAGTAATATTAATGCACGTAATGCCGTCAATATCCACAGATAATTATTATTTATTTAGTAAATGGAAATAAATACATGAATATGATTTTATGAGGTATGTAAAATTACAATTATATTAATGTACGCAGAATGCCTGCCGCCATCTTTGTTAGATGCGNTCTGTAAAATGTGCTGATGTCACTTAATAAATTAATGTACTGCTTCAGAAACAGCCTTAAATGTTAAATTATTGATTTGGGTAAGGATTCATAATATTCTTTGTAAAATAACTATAATGTTTGCATGTTAACTCCTGTACGGTTTTTAAATTAGTTACACATATTATTAGCTAAATGTACAATTGGTAAATAAGTAGTTATTAGAGAGTACACGTAGAAAGGATGTTTTTACACAGACAGACAGACAGACAAGAAATTAAAAAAATATATTTTTGCTTTCTATTATTCTTTTTAAGTATCCCTCTATCCATTTCAGTCAAAATTACTAAATGTACAGACAAAATATTTTTACTGTCTTATTATATTATATATAGAGATGAGTCTATTTAATGTCCTGCAATAAAAGTAATTAAAAATTTAAAAAAATCAGCTTCACGCTGTATCCCGCACACAGCAGGGTAGGCAGAGGCAACCTAGTGTTAAGACACTCCGTTCCCCACTTTCTGCCGAATTCTGGAGGCATTGTGTGTTGAGTGGCAGATATTAGACAGTAACAAAATATTAACTATTTACGATTTATACGATTGTTAGAGTTCATTGACCCTATGGTTTACTAATAACTGATATTGGAGTCACAACCGACTGGTGCTTGGCTTCGCTGGTACTAATATGCTTGTCTAGGCAAATTGCTATGGCCTTTTATTGTTAAACTGCGATCGACGTTGTCTTGCGGTGCGCTTACGATGCATAAGCGATGCTTGTATGGTATTAGACATACATATATGTAAAACACTTTCTATAATTGTTCTATAACTCGTTGTACGATGAGTAGGTGTGTGGTGCTATTTTATGTCCTGGAACTCCGGTGTATGTAGTAGTGTCCGGCCGTCTTGTATGGATGTGTGGTGCTATTTTATGTCCTGGAACTCTGGTATATGCAGTAGTGTCCGCCCGTCTCGTACGGGTGTGCGGTGCTATATTATGTCCTGGAACTCTGGTGTATGTAGTAGTGTCCGCCTATGAGTCTAACAACTTGTTTTAATGTAGAAAACAAATGAGACACGACTGTGGGGTGTGTGCCGTGAGTTTATTTAACATATGGGCCACCTTGCGATAGTGCGTTCGAACCAACGACTTATATTGATCTCACAAATCAATCAACGTCACGAATCACCATTCTAATACAATGTTAATATAAACAAGCGTACCAGTACGTTAAGGAAGATCACACACGAACTTCCCGGAGAGTTCAATAAAGACTGTTGCAACCACGGTCTGGTAGGAATTCACGGTGTAGGTGCGGGGCGGTGCCCTTGCGCTTTCTTCCTTTTATTATAACTAAATATTTTACACAGTAGAGAGGAAGATAGGACGTCTTCGATATATATACTTATGAAATGTCACGGGAGGTTAAAATGGACAGACTATGACATGTTATTTATCATATAATAATATATTTTATTTGTTATTTAAATTTAAAAACTTATATTAAATTTATGGTACATTTCATATTAATATTGTTACCTCTGAATCTCTAAAACATCTTGGATTACTCTCTACAAAAGGGTTCTAATTATATTAGACGTATCACGAGCCATACTAAAATAATAAAATTATTATTTAAATAATTTTATTTAAATATTTTATTGAGTAGTAAGGTGGGATGTCAGTTACAATACGAATCTATAATTTTTAAATTTTTTTAAACTGTCTGTTTGTGCACACATTCTACTCGGATTACTGAAACGGAATTGATTTTTTTTTGTTGTGAAGCTATTAGGTGTGGATCCTTTCCTGAGTTGACTACTTTACTCTTTCATACCACAGGTATGGAAGAGTAAAGTAGTATATGTAAATGTGTGTTACAATGTGTAAATGTATATTGATTTAAATGAAAATATGACAACATGTGTGTGTGTGTATGCCAACACAGCACGTGCGAATGAGGAAATTTAAAAACATATGTACATGTAACACCATAATGATGTTGGTTCTAGTTCTAGCAAGTTCCGTGTGGTAAATAGGAGTAGTATCTCAAGAGTTATAAGGTCCACGCAAGCGAAATTTCAGCCAAAAATAATATATATTTTCAAACTGTAATATTTTTATATTTCTATTATTTTCTTTTATATTATAATAGCATCTTTAAGTTAAAAAGTTCAAAAATATGTAAAAATATTCTGTTTTGCGTTGTTTGATAAATATGCAGTGAAATAAATTCAAGGAAATCTTGTAAATCAAGAGTGCTTTGTTAGTGTAGATTTACTCAACGTCTTTTACGTTTTTATTAAAACAAGATGTACCATTTATTCATATGTCATTACGCGTTGCCTTACCTTGAATGGCTGTTCTATTTTGTTTTTTTATTGTTCTTATATTCTATTCTGTTGTTCTTACGTTTCAAATTTCGTAATTCGTACGTGTTCTAAAAGAAAGTCAAAAATATTTGCTTCAGTTTTTGTTTTTATTCCATTTCGTTGACTACATTTTATAGGAATTATTTAAAACGATCATCACAATTAGTCTTTACTGCAATATAAATATTAACAACAATAGCAGTGAACTTAAACTATGAAATGATAAACTATTATATATCTTTAAATGTACTTTAAGTTTTTTTTTCAGCTTGCCGCTGAATTCCCGTAATTTCCCGCATACAGCAGAGTAGGCAGAGGGAACCTAGTGTTAAGACATTCCGTTCCCCACTTTCCGCCAATTTCTGGAGGCATTACGTGTTGAGTGGCGGAACTCAACGCTGCGCTTTCCCCTCGACACCAGAGCGAAGAAATGAAAATATAAATGTAAATAAATATTTCATCTCCTCGAGTGGGGATCGAACCCACAGCCAGTCGATTTACAGGCACACTTTGTGCCCCTGCGCCACGACTGGGTTCATATTTGTATATATATAAATGAAATAAATAAATAGTTAATAAAAACATCGAGGCCTACATTTTTTGAAAATGGGCAGAGCAATCGACGATGGTAGGAGAAATTCAAACCGTATTCGTGAAATTCGAGAGTAAATACAGTATTAAAACATTGAAGATGTTACATACATACGTATGCAAAGTAATCATTTCGATGCGAATTGCTTTTTAATAGAAGCCTTCCCCAATGTTTATCCGACCACGATGACATAAGAGAATAATAATATATGAAGTATATTTTATACCAAGAAAATCTTATTAATTATTTAATATTATAAATCAATTTTATTTTCAAATATAAAAAACTTAATAATGTTGTTTTGTATGGGCAGTATTTGACTGTAAATGCGGTGGTCGTGGGCTTTTTCCTACTCGGGGGATGATTGTATTGAATTTATTTTCACTTTTCATTCTGTAAGACCAAGCGCGGCGTTTAGTTCCGCCTCTTAATAGACAACATCTCGCAAATTTCGCGAAAAGCAGAGTAAATATGAGGCCAGTCGTGGCGCAGGGGCACAAAGTGTGCCTGTAAATCGACTGGTTGTGGGTTCGATCCCCACTCGAGGAGATGAAATATTTATTTACATTTATATTTTCATATCCTCGCTCTGGTGTCGAGGGGAAAGCGCAGCGTTGAGTTCCGCCACTCAATAGACAACATCTCGCAAATTTCGCGAAAAGCAAGAAACGAAATGTTTTAACAGTAGGTGCCCTGTGCCTATCTATCCTGTTAACTATACAGGGTGAAAGAGGCAGCGCTCCTTTTTTACCTAAGGAAATTAATCAAGATAACTCAACAGTTTAGACGTAGATTTTTTTTTTCATTTCACGATGTTTATCCATACCTGTATTTCGTGTGACGCAGTTACGCAAAGATGTGAATAAAGTAAACACATACTACTACAAAAATACTACTAAAGGTTAAACAACTTTGAACTTTGCCGCCAATACCTACGACTCTATTTTGGAATGAGGCGTATGCGGCGTTTTCCCTTTGATAGATAGGTTTATGTATGTGTGCGCCGTTCTTGACACATGGTGTTTTATTTTAAAACGATAATTTTATTATTTATTTTGTTTGAAAAACTCACTTTTTCATTTTTAGGAAAAAAAAATTGTTTAGGCTTTTATGAAGTAGTTAAAACTATGGTTTCATTTAAAGTGGTCCTGACATTTCCACCCTGGAGAAAAATTGGGAAGGTGCTATAATATGCACATTAGCTTTTAATATTATTCCGGTAACGACCCTTTAAATTCACGCTATCACTATGCTGTTCATACACATTTTGTTCAATATTTATGTATAAAATGTCTTTAGCAGACAAATTTTGGGAACAAATTGACCTATCGTTCAATAGAAACAAAATTGAACTTTAATTCCTTTTTTTCGTTTTTCAGTATATGTATCTGTATTTACAACATATGTTTATTGGTTGAAAACCACCGCCGCCCTTTTTAATTCGATCGAGTTATATGATGAGTTTAGTTATTCCTCGCAAAAAGAATTAAATTAACAACTCTAATATCGCTTATCTAAATGTTTATTTCTATTTTCCAAAGACTTGCATAGCTTCAGGTTATGTTCAAAACTCCCGCTTACCTGTAATAGAGAAAAACATGTTATTTTTGGTTAGATATTATTTTCATTTGTAATATAAAAGTAACAAAGGTCACTGTAAGGTCAGTTAAAAAAATTACATGTATATATAAATATTTTCGCTATTTCGCTCGATAACGAGGCAAAGCGCGGCGTCGAGTCCCGCCAGCCAACACGTAATCGCTTCCAAATGTCGGCGGAATATCGAGAACGAAGTATAGGGAGCGGTAGATAGGTTTCGAGGTTCCTTTTGCTTACCCTGCTATGTTTTTTTTTTTATGGAAAATACAAGGCAAACGAGCGTGCGGGTCACCAGATGGTAAGTGATTACCGCCGCCCACGACACCGTGCAACACCAGAGGAGCTACAGATGCGTTGCCTGCCTTTAAGGTGTGTTGGGCGCCGGAGCCCGGCATTACCTGATGCGAAACGCAATGGCATAAAGCCACTACTTCACACCGGTCTTAAATGCCGGGGGTGGTAATGATCCGGTCGAGTCTCCCCATGCGTGTTGCCATTGCTGGCGACGTGACTATACCACACGTACTTTAGTCGGCTCTTACGACACCACCAGTACCAGGATGATCCTATTCTAGGCCGGGATCACACGGCCTAAACGCTGTATCCCGCACGGCCTGTGCGGGATACAGCGTGACGCCTAAAAAAATAATGATATATCAAATCTTTATAAGAATGAGATCATCTCTAGACAGATGACCCAAACGGTTTACAAAACTATTCACCATCACAGTATGAAGCTTGAAGAAACAAAAGAAATGTTTACAAACAGAAATCGCGGCAAATGTAATATAAAGTGGGTTGGGTAGCCTTTAGTTCACTCGGCCGTGCGTAATTGATTTTGATCCGGTCAATTTCGGTAATGCCGACATCGAGTTTAGATAACAGAGAAAATTCGTGATGAAAACGAGTGAGTATGAGTGATAAGTGTTACTTTTTTATTTAATTTTTAAATAGTGATTATAGAAAAATGGTAGTGTAGCGGCACAGCGTTCAAATATTAATGCGACGGTTTTTTGTTCGATTCCCTCTCGGAGGAATCAATCATTTTTGCTTTAGTAAGAAGGTAGGGTTACTTTTAAGCTCCGCCATTCTATAAGCAATGTCTCAAAATTGAGAAAAATATGGGGAAAAGAGTGTCTTATAACTAGGTTCATCTTTCTACTCTGTTCAATACAGCGCTATAATAGAAAAATATATTTTACGTTTCCTGCTAAGTCACATTGTCAGATAAAAAGATTTTGTAAAAAATAAAAAGAGTTCTGAACGAATGATTTACTTAACACAGATGTTTTTTGGAGAAAAGAATTCTCGACAAATAATTTATTTAACATAGATATTTCTGAAATTCCATAAGAAATATTTTTTTCTTAATTTCTTGATGTTTGGTATGTATAGCAGGGTAGAAAGAGGGAGACTAGGGTCACTTTGTTCTTCACTAAATTGGATTTCGGTTAATTGGCTGTTTTGTTGTTTAACTCAACATTGTGTTTTTACCCGAACAAATAACGAACTCGTACTCATTGCTTGTACAATCAGACAATATCTCAAGATGGCTATGATTTTATATTGCAAGTCTCTATAGTTCTAGAGATAGTTCAAAGGTGAAATATAAAAGTAATGAAATGATATATAATATCTTTTATAATTATTCTAATAAAAATATACAATATAAATAAAATATTTAAAAAAAGTCACTGTGCACAATTTATAATTACCATCTATTCAACACAAAACGTCCTCTAACTTCATAACAGACAGCACAAAGCTGCGAGAGTAAAAAGTTAAATCAAATGTATTCATTCGCTTTTAGAGTTTTTATTAGAAAGTTTCAACGTTCAAGTTATGTCGTACGTATAATACATTGTACGTAGTTACGTACATTCTCAAATTTTCCCTTTTCCAGTCGTGTGGCATCTACTCGCTGTTGGATTACTTGTTGAAGGAAGATACGAAAATGTGAATGTTAAACAGGATTGGTGGGAGAACGCTGTTTTCTATCAAATATATCCAAGGTCTTTTATGGATAGTGATGGGGATGGAATCGGTGATATAAATGGTAAAATATGTTCAGTATTTTTTTTAAAGAACTTAACAATGTGGCACTCTGTTTTTCATTATATTTTAACAGCTGAATCAAATTCCACGGTTTTTTCAATTTAATTACATAATCTACATATTTTTTTTAAAAAGAGAGAATTGACAGTTACAAACCATTATGTACATTTAACATTGTATCAATGTAAACACCATACAGCTGAACAAATTAACCGTCATGTCACCATATAATTAATATTCTATAATATCTTCTCTATATATCAGGAAAATATTTTTTACATATTTTAAATAAAACTATTTTAACCGGATTAATCGCGTATATTTTGTATTTTTATACATTTTTGGAAACCCGACGTTTCGAACACTTTGCAGTAGTCCNAAAATCATTGAAATTGCCTCGCGTACTGCCCTGGATTCCTGCAGAATGAGCTGATGGATACCAGAGGACAAGATACCATCTTTGGCAATTAAGAAATCGTTGGCGGTAGTTTGATATAATAATTATGTCAACTGACAGACGAATGCCACCTCAGTCTACCCGTGACCACGGACTACTGCAAAGTGTTCGAAACGTCGGGTTTCCAAAAATGTATAAAAATACAAAATATACGCGATTAATCCGGTTAAAATAGTTTTATTTAAAATGTGTAATAATCGTGAAAATCAAAGAACTTATTATTTTTTACATATCTTTGTTTTTTTAGGAATAACATCAAAATTAGAATATCTAAAAGATCTTGGAGTAGATGCAGCTTGGCTGTCCCCTATATTCAAGTCACCGATGCACGATTTCGGTTATGATGTATCCGACTACTATTCTATTCAACCGGAATACGGGAATATGGAGGATTTCGAACAACTTCTCAAGAAAGCTAATGAGCTAAGTAAGGACAACTTTACTATAAAGAACCTCATGAAGCTTTGCCCAAAGATAAACGACCAAAGTTTAAAAGTAAATGTCTTTGAAAAGGACAATATTGTGCAAATTTTATTGCTTCATTATTTCTCAAATAAATATAAATAATATTTTTATAGGGTAATTTATTGATACTAATATATTTTTGTTATCTTAAGAGTTATTATAATTTAAAACTCACAATTTCAATTGTAAAGTATCTATCAAAAACAAAAATATTTCCAAAATTCATTAGAAAATTCAGTATATTATAATGACCAATTGCTTATATAAAAATATCACATACAGTGTATGTATGTACACCAATCATAACAATAAACATTTTAGATATGAAAATAATATTAGACTTTGTGCCAAATCATACAAGTAACGAGAGCGAATGGTTCATTAAATCATCTAATAAGGACGAATATTATAGCGACTGGTATATATGGGAGAACGGACATCTAAACTCCAAGGGGCAAAGGAGTCCTCCGAATAATTGGGTAAGAATAAGACCCAAAGAATATCATATAATTAGCGTTTGTGTTTTATACTTATATATGTAAGAAAGTTACCTATAATGCATTCTACAATTCATTAATTTATCGTATTATAAAAAAAAACGTAGAATAAAAGAAGAGTGCTTCATTTCATTCTATATTTCTTAAAAGAAGTAGTAAAAAACGATAAAAAAAAAGTTTTTTGGGAATTCCTTCGAGTGATTATTACTTATTTCATCGATATATTTCATAATTATAAGATTACGAGCTACAACCCTAGCCGTTTCTTAAAACAATAATACACCACTAACAACAAGCTATTACAGAAAGCATTTCTCATAACAGTAAAAAAACCATCAAAAGGGCACAGCACAATATATTTTTATTACGCTACATTTATAAATGATGGTACACTCGTATTGTTGAGTCCATAAGGATGTTCCTTATGTAATTATGTAGATGCATTCAGCCCTTGCGGAAATGATGGAAGGCTCATAAGGAAACTGATCTCTTTTCGTATTAATGTTTTGTATGTATAAATTTCTTTCGCTATATAACTAACTAATGTGACTGAAACTTACCTAAATTGGGCCGAAATTTGCGTGTATACAGAAAGTCGTGTAGGTTGAAAGGGAAGTAAAAGGAAGTAAAATATTTATAGTAAAGGGAAGTAAAATATTTTTTCCAAAATTTGAAATGGAGTTGGTTGAGCAAAATGTTTGAGTTTTGAGTTGTATAAATATTGTAATTTTTACATCTTTCATATTTCTGTTATTATATATTTATGATAATATTCTTCTTTCTTCCAGCTTAGTAGTTATACAATTTCGGATCCCATTAAATTAGGCCAGTCGTGGCGCAGTGGCACAAAGTGTGACTGTAAAAGCGACTGGTTGTGGGTTCGATCCCCACTCGAGGAGATGATATATTTACTTAAATTTATATGTCCATTTCTTTGCTCTTGTGTCAAGGCAAAGCGCGGCGTTGAGTTCTGCCATTCAACACGCAATGCCTCCAGAATTCGGCAGAAAGTGGGGAACGGAGTGTCTTAACACTAGGTTCCCTCTGCCTACCCTGCAGTTTGCGGGATACAGCGTGAAGCTGATTGATTGATTGATTGATTGATTGATTGATTGATTAAATAAGTAGTATACTCTTAGTACATAGTATATACCTACTTATAAATAATTCTTGATCTGTGACTTCTTGATGTGTTTGTGTACAGTAAAAGTAAAAGTAGCGTAAAAGGGTACAGTATTATAAAAAGTAAAGAGTATTACTTAGGCTTCATTTTAAACTGTTTAAGCAAAACATTGAAGAAAATTACAACCGTTTCCTTTTCAGATAAGTGTTTTCAGAAAAAGCGCATGGCATTACAAGGCGTCTCGTGATCAATACTATTTGCATCAGTTCGGTAGCGCTCAGCCCGATTTGAATTACAGAAATCCAGTTGTAGTTGACGAAATGAAAGTAAGTCAATTTTTATAGCACAAACGCTGAATAGTTTAAAAATGCTATTTGAGGTAACCTTGATCTTTTAAGGTTGATTGTAGTTATTTTTAGGGTTCCGTACCTTTAGGGGAAAAATTAACCTTCACTTTGTTGTTCAACTCAATATCTCCAAGCGCTAAACGCTTGGAGATATTGAGTTGAAATTCAAACCATTTACTCAGATCTATGGCCCCATAATTTCCTGAAAAAAAAAACGCGTATTTCGACATTTTAAAGGAAAAAATTAATAGGATACTTCCGGTTGACCTAAAATTATGAAATTTGGCAGCTAGCATCTACAAGTAGTACTAATTTAGGAAAAAATCTGAAAACTATTTATTTGTCGTTAAACATTGTAAATTGTAATATGTTTTTTAACATCAAAAATCAAATATTCTCTCTAAAAAGTGCGCCATTACAGGCACTTTAGAATTAAATTATATAAAAAATTCATTGCATTTTGAGTGGCGGCACTCAACGCCGCACTTATCTTTGAATACAATATGATATTTATATAGTACTAAAAAAAATAAGTATGAATTAAAAACATATACAACTAATTAAAGTTAATGACCCTGACTAAAAGTTTTTAAAAATCTTTAATTTTGAACACCATAAGAAAATTTAGCAGAAATCTGTGACGAATTTATAGAAATCAGTCTGTACAATTGCTTCATGGAAATTATAACATTATTGTACTAAAACATTGACATTTATTGTTGGGAGCTCCAATTCGGGTCAATGTTTGAAAATATTTTTAAATGCTAATGATACTCTAAGGTCATTTAGGTATTTTAAATATAAAATATAACATTATTAACGTATACTTTACATAGTACATAATACTTAATTATATTATCTTTAATGCATTTTTGAATGAATGACAATACACAAACAAATGAAGATTTCTACTCTCTTTACCTAAAACAGAAACATCATTCTTTCAGAGTGAAAGAGTGATGCTATGCTTCTTCTATGCTTCTCTTTCTCTATTTCTTTTCATTATGTTAATTATACAGCTGGTATACTTAATTTAACGTTAACCTGCCTTTTCAGAACATTCTAAAATATTGGCTGGAAAAAGGAGTAGCAGGTTTAAGGCTTAATGCTGTAAATTATATTTTCGAAGTAGACAAAGATCTATATGGAGGAAGATATCCAGATGAACCAAAAACAGGGAAACCAGGGTTTGGACCGGATGATTACGATTATTTAGACCATATTTATACTAAGGACAAAGAAGAAACTTATGAATTGATATCACAATTCCGAGATGTTTTTGATGCTATTAGCGTTCGGGATAATTTACCGAGGTAAATAAATGTTGATAACGTTCTGTAATAATAAATACACATGTAGGTCTTCTTCTTTTTTTAGTCTCAATCGTATACGAGGGTTGGTAAAGGGAACCTGGGGATAAGGCACTCCGTTCCTTCTTTTCCGTCCTTTTAAGATAATACGTTTTGAGTGGCGGAACTTGATTTATTTAATTGATTAAAATGGATATTAGACTTATCACAGCGGAAAAGTAAAATAATTCATTCGCCCGGTAAAATCAGTAAACGTCACTTTTATAATATACTCCTTTCGTATTTTAAAGCCTGTGCCAATAGAGAGATAATGTCAAAAATTTGTGACATTTTTCAAAAGAGTCAATACTTAGAACACGACGTTTCTAAAATGAGCAATAATTTAAAAACAAAATTCAGTGATGCATCATTAGTCTCTCAACTTTTTATTATTTTTTAATAGAAGAAAATTTGCGGCAAAAAAAAACTAAATAAATAAAAAGATAAAATTTTCGATTTTCAATGTTCATAAAACTTACATGTGAACAAAATTTACTTTTTATCTAACACGGGAAATAAATTATTCTGTACTCTCATTTGATAACCTTGTTCTAGATAAGAGCTGTTAAATGTTATGGAAAGTAATAAGATGTTTTAACGCTCAGATACTTACTGTATGTAATGTCTGTCATATAATATATTACAAAATTGACCAAAATTAAAAAAAAAAATGTTTATTTTTGTTTTAAATTTTGCACAATTGGTGACGTAGCACAATTACGTTAATTCTATTTGATTTCTTCAAATTAAATCTTCTTTAGGTTATGCGAGATTGATTCTTAATTTTTTTAAACAGATAAACTAAGTTATTTGTCGTCGATTCAATTGATACTTAGAAACATGTGTTTATGTGGTAAAGAAGTCGAAGAACGACTCTTTGCGGACAAGAAATAAAACATATTCAACTGTCCAACTTAAAAAAAAAGAGGAATAACTGCCAACATATTCCAAAAAGCATATAAAAATACCGGCCGGTCGTGGCGCAGCGGCACGAGGTGTGACTGCAAAACCGACTGGTTGTGGGTTCCATCCCCACTGGAAGAGATGAAATATTTACTTAAATTTATATTTCCATTTCTTCGCTCTGGTGTCGAGGTTAAGCGCGGCGTTGAGTTCTGCCACTCAACACGCAATGCCTCCAAAATTCGACAGAAAGTGGGGAACGGAGTGTTGGTTCCCTCTGCCTACCCTGCTGGTTCCCTCTGCCTACCCTGCTGTGTGCGGGATACAGCGTGAAGCTAATTAATTATTAAAAAATATAAAAATAAATGACAAAGCTTAAATGGCAAAGCTTCCGGTTTGGTATACTGAGCAATAGAGAGTTCAATATAAAAATTTTAACTACATTTTTATTTCCTACCGCTGATGGAAGCCATTACAAAATTAATGACCGGCTTTACAGTAAAACGGCGTTCTGTTGAACCGAGTGGCTTTAAGCTTGTTACTGTCTAGGATAATAACTAGGAACACGTAAATACACAGTGACTGTAAAGCTTAGGGAGCGGGTAGGTCAGAGGTCAATGGTATATATATATATATANATATATATATATATATATATATGTGTATTTAAGTGAACTAACTGCCACGATTTGTAGCGACTACTTTATAATAAAACTATTAATTTTATATTGCATAAAAAGCCTTTATGAGTTATACACGTGCTTACTAAAGAAATGCAATGTACAGGCACATTCAAAACTTCAATATATACTTTTATATATATAGCGCTAGGATATATATTTTATTTCATAAATTCCTTTACTCGTTTAACATTCAGCAATAAAAGGATAAGAAAAGATTTCTTCCTAAGTTACATCAGGGGGTTAATTTTTTTCTATTTCGTAGTAGGTAGGTAGAAATAGCCTAGCGGCGAACTATCAGAGTTTTAGTTTCAATCATTTCAAAATCATTATATTTCAAATTATTTTTGTTTTCCCACTCTAATAAGAGAGCGCGGCATTGAGAGAAGATCGATTCGGTGAGAAAATGGAAAAAATGTGTTTTAACATTAGATTAGTCTCAACATCAGTTTGTTATTTATTTTTGTTTCTTTTATTGTCTAGTGTTAAGATACTCTTAATTTCCCTCGAATTCTAGAAGCATTGCGTGTTGCGTGGCGAAACTCAACGCCGTATAAATTTAAATAAATATTTTATTTTCTGGAGTAAAGATCGAAATAGAAACAGTTGTGTTTATTAATTATAATATCTATAGGTATGGATTTTTTTATTATTATAATTAGAAGATTTTTTTTAAGAATCTATTTTACTATCTTTCAGGATAATGATCACGGAAGCCTACACTAGTATAAAAAATGCAGTACGATATTACGGTGTAGACACTCACCCCGGCGCTCACATACCTATTAATTTTGTCCTTATAAAGAACTTGAACAAGGAGTCGGATGCTAGAGATATCAAATATGCTGTGGATCGGTGGCTGACCTACAAACCGCTCTCGAAGGCTGCTAATTGGATGGTGATTGGTTTTGAGATTAGTTTGTTTAGTAATTATATATAAGAATATATTATATTAATATATTACAATTTTAATAATGTATTTTGTTTACTGCGTTACGGCGTTGAGTCCGCCACAAATCGACGGAAAGTACAGGGGAACGGAGTGTCTTAACACTAGATTCCCTCTGCCTACCCTGCTATGTGCGGGATACATGAATGTGATTTTTTTTGTGTTTAGCACCGGAACTTAACACCGTGCTTTGCCTCGTTACTTGGCAAGGAAATGAATATATTAAATATTCCATTCCCTGAGTGCGAATTAAACATTTATTACATTACTTTACATTCTTTAACATATCTAATTATTAAACGGTTTTATTTAGCTTGGTCAATTTATTTGTTTATTTGGGTCAAATTTAGTAATTGGAATTTTACCCCCTTCCTGACATCAGATCGATCTGATATTTGATACCCACTCTTAATATTGATGACAATACAATAAAAAAAATTATGTCTGTACTTCACAACAACCTCTTTATTGGTAGAGCTCACTATAAAAAAATAAAATTCAAGATGGCCGCCGCGACAAAATGGCGGATTACATATTTTAGAACTACCTCAATATAGGTGTCTAATGAAAGGGCTTGATTAGTAGAAAAGAGCTCATTCTGAAAAATAGAATAGTTTTGACAGTGTAGGTAGGTAGGTATATTTACTTTTACAACTTAGAGAGGACAAGCTTACGTAGCTCTGAGTTGAGTAAAGTCTCTGGAAGGATTGTATATAGAAGAGTTAGATTGCAACAAATTGTCAGGAAATAAACCATGTAATAGTGAGGCATTACATGAACTCGGTAGAATGAGAAGTATCATCTAGCAACAAACCTAAAAACTTGAAAATAAATTAAATAAAAAAATATTTTTATGTTAAACGGTTTTATTACAATAAAAATAATGTAGGTAATGTTCTAAAAGCTAAAAAATAATTCGGTAAGTCGGTAGCTACCAGATCGCATCAATCTTCTCATCAATCTGGGGTATTGATCAGACAAATAATAAAATCGTCGAGTTAATATATGATAGTTTCACGTTCAGTTTAAAAGGTGAATTTAGCATACTAAGTTACGAATAAAAATAACAAAAATAAAAGTAACATTGCTTACCATAGAATGTAAGTAAGCATGTACACATCAAATTTTCATAGAAAATGTTAATCTTAGAAACTAATTACTTATGTATGCATTTGAAGCGTGTCTAAGAAGCATTACAATCCACTGCACGCGATAGTTGTGGGTTCAACTTGTACGCTAGAGAGTCTTTTTATTGAATAATAAGTAAATTTCTGTTTTTAAAAAAAAATACAATTTTCTAATTCCTTTCGATTTCCTCTATCTACCCTGCTTACATAATCATTACATCGTGGAGTTTGTTATGGCCAATACTCACATATTTTACGAAGAAAAATTTTAATATGAAAATACCCTATATATTTTTCTGTTTAATATAAAAAATACAAAGTTATTATATCTGTATATTTTCAGACTGGAAATCACGACAGGAGTCGTGTAGCGTCCCGCTTCAGGCCAGAGTTAGTGGACGCTTTCAACATGCTTGTTTTATTACTACCCGGTATTGCTTTCACTTATATGGTAAGTCATATTTAAAGCTTCACGCTTTATCCCGTACAGAGTAGATTTCCGAGAAATTTACAAATTTAATCGATTGACTAAATTGTCTTGAAAGTTGATCTTAGCGGGATTCAAACCATCACGTCTTGGGAACCCTCCAAGCGCTCGACTCTAGGAAATTAAGCTTTACGTCCTTTCGAGATACGTCGAAATTGTACGTTACATATAAGTGTCTTATAGGCATACTAACTAGGCGGAGGCTAAACATTGACATTTACGTAAATAATATTTATGCTTAATATCAAAATTACCATACTATCTAATATGATATAAAAAAATCTATTAAATATACTCTAATAATATATTTCTTTTAATTAAATTATAAAAGGGTGAGGAAATAGGTATGGTAAACGGCTTTGTGCCTTGGGTTGAGACGAAGGATCCTTTAGCGTGCAACACCGACGACCCCATCAATTTCATAGAGGTTTCCCGTGACCCCGTCAGAACACCCTTCCAGTGGAATAATGCGAAGAATGCAGGTAAGTTTTGTAATTTTAGTTTTCAATTAAATATGTTTAAGAAATATATTATATGTATATAAGAAATTGTAACTTAATATAAGCTTTAGTTGTAAGGTCATTAATTATAATATTATGTTTAAGAATATTTAAATAAAGTTCATATTTTGCTATCGAAGTCGCGATGCAGCTGCACGATGAATGAATTATTTTCATTTACCGGTACTGATAAAAAAACAAAACGCAGCGTTGAGTTTCACTACTCAATATGTCTAAAATGTATAATAATTGTTAATGCATTTGGTAACATGCAACATGTCCCAATTACGAAATTTAGAAATATTAACAGAATTTTTTTTCAATTTCTGGAATAGAGGATAGTTTTATTTTTAGTTTCACATTGTATTCTATTTATTTCTACATGCCAAAAGAACCAAATTAACGAAATTAACAGAATTCACTGTAAAGTTATAATTTTCTTTGTAAAGATTTAAGCCATTTCGTTCAAAAAAAATGTTTTGCTAATTTTGTGCAAAAAAACAGAATCTAAAGTCATGTTTAATCCATCCAATAAACGACACCTAGTTCTAATATATTACAGGATTTTCAAAAGCTACCAAAACTTGGCTACCCATAGCCGAAGGCTATGAACATATAAACGTAGCTAAGCAGAAATCAGCAGTAAGATCCCACCTCCAAGTGTATAGAAGTTTGACATCAATTCGTATGCGACCGGCGTTCAGGCTTGGACGCTACGAGTCATTGGCGTTGAACAGTAAAGTCTTTGCTTTTAAGAGGTATTTTACTTTGCTATTCTTATATTTATGTAAATGTTTTAATTTTGATGCGGTTTTCCCTAGTGCACAGATAAATGGAAAATCTCGTTTTACCTCGTTCAAATAGGAATTTCCTGAAATCCTTTCACAGTGCTCCTCCAACACTCCCTAACCTATATATATGCAAAATGTCACAAATGTTATCCGTAAGTCACTTGGTAACGGAAGAGTTCTATATACATCTAAAATAATGAATATCGTAAAATTCATAATTTTCTCCATTTATTGGTCAAAATATGATACTTATACACATATAAAATATCCGTAATAGTATAACATTAGTTATTCAATAATTATAATATTATATTTTGCCTGCAAACAAAAATTACTGAAAAAAAATTGCCTAAAATATTTATTGTAATTATTAATTTAATTAATTCCATAAGAATTGTAATTGCATTTTTAAATTGATTCAAGGCACGTAATCTAACTTCATAAAATGTTCAAAGTTACAAACTTAATTAAATCCATTTGAATAATAATTAAAAAACACAAAAACAAACTTACTAACTTTTATTTTTTTTGTTATTATATATACATACTCTCAAATTTGACCGTTCTGGTGTAGGCTCGATTCTCACTCGGTGGAATAAATTATTTTAATTCCTCTAACAACATTTAATTCCATCCGCTTATCCTGCTTAATGCGTGAAGCTGAAGTGTAATGATTAAAAAGTCACGTAGGGAGGATCCAAAAAAAATCACATACGAATATGTGGATAGCAGGTTAGTCAGGACGCTTAGCGTTAACTGGCGAAATGTACGAAAAAATAGAGGAACTCAACGCCTTGTTTTGTCTATTTTAACTATGTCATATAGTAACAACAACAATTACATAAATATAATTATTTCTACAGGTGGTACAACGACGACGCGTATATAGTCGTGATGAACGTCGGCAAAACTTATCAGATTGTTGATTTGACCGCTTTCGATTTGATATTCGGACATTTGGAAGTTGAGATCAGTAGCGTAGTCTCGTCAAGGAGCTATGGGTATGGTTTTTTTTATGTATTCTGCTTATCTTTTTTGTCCGTGGATATAAATAGCTACACATCACTTTTCTAGATTAACTAAACATAATTATAAAATTAATTGAGCTTGGGCATAAGCATTTGACTGTGAACGCAACAGATTGTGGGTTCAATTCCCACTCGATAAAATAGAATAATTAATATTTTCGTTTCTTTGCTTTGGTAACGAGGTACAGCGCGGTGTTGATTTCCTTCACTCAATACGCAATGCCTCCAATATTTGGCACAAATAAAGAGCGGAACGGAAGCGCCTTAATGGGAACGGTGTGACTTAGCACTAGCTTCTCCGGTTCCCTCTGCCTACCATCCTTTGTGCGGGGCCTGAAACTACCAAAAAGTAAAAAAAACAGATTAAATCAGCTCCACGCTGTATCGCGCTGTACCAGCAGGGTAGACAGAAGGAACCTAGTGTTAAGACACTCCGTTCCCCACTTAACGCCGAATTTTGAAGCGAATTGCGAAACCTTTTTATTCATTTATGAGAGAAAACTTTGTGAAGATGTATAGGTTCGAGACCCAGGTAAAAGATTAGATTATATTTTCATAATTATGCAAAGTAATTTCGTAATTTAAATTAAGTATAAAATGATAAAAGTAAATTTTTCTAATAACATTTGGCAATGTATAAATGTGTTTATATATTATTGAAAAAACATTTCAGCGACAATGTTCAGGCGACTCACTTAGACTTGGCTGCAGATGAGGCACTGGTGCTAAGAATGCAGGTGTAAAGGTTTACCAGCTTCAAATTCTTAAAATAAAATCTGCTATTATTTAATGGGACCTTTTTTTACCTTTCAACCTCTTAAACAAAAGCAGCTTCACGCTGTATATCCCGCACACAGCAGGGTAGGCAGAGTAAACCTAGTGTTAAGACACTCCGTTCCCCACTTTCTGCCGAATTCTGGAGGAATTGCGTGTTGAGTGGCAGAACTCAACGCCGCGCTTTTCCTCGACACCAGAGCGAAGAAATGGAAATATAAATTTAAGTAAATATTTCATTTCCTCGAGTGGGGATCGAACCCACATCCAATCGGTTACAGTTACAATTTGTGTCGCTGCGCCACGACTGGCTTCAACCTCTTAGCGTCAATAATAAACTGCTTAAAGAATAAAATCTTTATTTATTGGTTTTTTATAAGATAAGGGTTGGAGGTTTTTGTAAGAAGTAACAAATAAATGGAAAATATAATTTTTGTATAAACACAAGTTGTTGTAAATCCTTAACAATTTTTTTTAAGCAATCGTAAATCAAATATTTATGAATTAGAATAAATAATCATAAATACTGTAATTTTTTAAATTAAAATTTGGCTTTGAATTCATGTTAGTAATTCATTTTTAAATTTATTAGTACTTATGACAATGGCAAATATACATTTTTAATAAAGAACATTCAATTAAATTTCATCATCATTTTTTTTTAGCTTCTTACAGTTTCTTTTTCTTACTCAGCAGGGTAGGCAAACGGAACCTAGTGTCGAGACACTTTGTTCTCTAATTCCGACAAATTCTGGAGGCAGTGCCTGTTGAGTGGCAGAACCTAACTCCACACTTTGCCTCGTCACCAGAGCGAAGAAATTTAAATATTAAATTTTCTCGATTTTCTCTTTAACAATCACACGCTTGTACCCCTGCGCCACAACTGGCCTCTAAATACGACCATTTTAACATTTATTTGAATGAAACATACTTATATATATGTACATACTGTACATAATTAATAAGCAAAAAAATAACTAAGCAAAAATGTCGCAAAAGTTGAACGTGGTATATTATATTAAATAGTTTTCAACTCCTGCTAATGACGGAGACTAACTTTGCAAAAGCAAACTGACAGGAATATACTTTGCCACATAAAATATAGCTTATGTTTATGACTTGTAAGCTTTTGAACGATGACAAAATTT
Source organism: Heliconius hermathena (assembly GCA_013403705.1). Classification (NCBI taxonomy): domain Eukaryota; kingdom Metazoa; phylum Arthropoda; class Insecta; order Lepidoptera; family Nymphalidae; genus Heliconius; species Heliconius hermathena. Next base: position 165,434 of record JAAIXJ010001805.1, on the reverse strand, counting down.
AAACTATTTCTATATAAAATGAATTTCTCACATAACTTTTTTTTGTTGATAGACAAAATGTAATGGCTGAATAAGACTTGACCCTAGAGCAAATTTGTATATAATCAATTTAGCCATGTCACATTTTTTTTTATTATTTTCTCATGTCTTATAAATAGAAAATGATTTCTAGTGCAATTTCAAACAAAATTATTTGAGTGTATAAACATAAACGTAATAATACACAGCCTGTAAGGTATAGACAGAAAAAATAAGCAATAGATAAAAATGTGTAAATGCACCACTGGCTTGTCGCTGATGTTGTTTTTTATTTTCTGCTTTTGCACACCATGTATCTAGTTTTAGTAGCTGCCCTAACCATAACTTAAGCCCTGGGCAACTCCTATCGATCGAAACCCAAGGTCTTATTACGTTTTAATAACCTAAAAGAAATATACCTATAAGGAAAAAAAATTACAAGACAGTACCTTCATAAAAAAAAAACTAATTTATTACATTCTGCTTTTATTTTAACTCATTTACGTCATAAACATGAAAAATAATAAAAAAAAAATTCTTCAAACAATCTCAAATTATGTGTAAAAAGGCCGGTATCTAAAACGCGCGCAAATACGATTAAAAAGTGGACGGAGGACGCTGAAACGAAGCAGAAAATCCGTTATTCTTCTTTTATAATCAAAGTTAACAATGAAACTAAGCCACTGAATTGATTTTCCTTCCTTAGGAGCAGAAGAAATATCAATCTGTTTTATGAAGCTCGCCGTTTTCTGCCATTGTTACGTTCACAATGGTTGTTCCTTTAAGATTATTTTAGTTTTGATTTAATTAAAATGATATATTGTTTTAACATCAATGCTTATCTAATTTCTAACTATACACGGTGATTTTTTGAGATACTCTGTTCCTCATTTTCCGAGGATATTCGAAGTTGAGTGGCGGAATTCCGCGCTTTTTGCCTTGATACCAAATCGAACAAATGAAAATATTAATAAATATTAATTTAGGTTTATTAATAATTTAGCTTGGGTAGTGAAGTTTATGCTGTTTGTTGTAATTATTAAAAAAAAAACTTTTTTTTGGAAAAAATGATATTACATGTATATAGTATTTATACAATTACAATGTTTACATTTAAAATTCTGCAAGTGTCATTTAGATTAAGTATTATGTTGGTCTTCAAGCAGTTTGTTTTTATTCTACCCGGATCGACAACAACACATTCATATAAAAAAAAAATTGTTTATCCAAATATATCGACAAGGTTTCAGGGTAATGGATTCAAAATTTAGAATTTGAGTCAATTTCAAGTATACGTCTATAAAAATAATAATTAAAAGCCTGAAAAGTTACATTATATTTATTGTAAATAAAAATAAAGATTGTCTATAAAAAGATCTTTTTAACTAATCGTGGCGTCTTTAACCTGAGAGCAAAGTCAATAAACAAAAACAGGTAAAAGAGGAATACTGTTGAAATACGTGTAAATAACAAGTAAATCGAGTTATTTATACTAGTACACTTTAAACAGTAAACACTAGAGACTGTATTGATCCACTCGAGATAACTCGAGAATAAGATAAGTGTTAGATTAAGAAAGTCATCACTCACCAGCAAACTTTTATCGGTTCTTCGCTTACATAAATGTTGTTTGTCTAAATTTCTTTAATAATAAATAATTACTGAATATTTAAATTAATGTGTTATTTAAAATTAATTTTAAGATAAGAAAAGGAAAATTCTATAAAAATTAAATGGTGGATTGTAAATACGATGGTTGTGGGTTCGATTCCGGGGGAATAAATTTAAGACAAAGTGCAGCGTTAATTTAAACCACTCAAAATGCATTTTTCCGAATTGTGGGGGATAGCAGAGAAGGAACTATCTTTACAATGGCTTCTTTCTACCCCTACTAAAAAATACATGCAAATGAATATTCATTTATATCTCTTATAAATAAAAATAAATCAGTAGGTAGGTAGGCAGAGGGAACCTAGTGTTAAGACACTTCATTCCCCACTTTCCGTCGAATTCAATCCCCACTCGAGGAAATGAAATATTAATTTAAAAATAAATTTTAAATAAATATTTCATTTGCTCGAGTGGGGATCGAACATGCAACCAGTCATTTTACAATCACACTTTGTCCCCCTGCGCCACGACTGGCCTACATTTTTCTCTTATAGATTTTCGTAATGCAACAATTGTCAATAATTTTGTATATATAACAATACGAGATTATAGTTAAATGCACGTAACTATATACTTGATTTAAAACACTATGAAAACAAAAAGTGAAGCCATTGTCTTATAAACCGCAAGTTCTCGTAATTACTAAAGAAAACTAGTTCACTAGGACAAAGATATTGCATTTTTTGCGTACCGTTTGCTTTGTATCTACTACGATTTGTTTAATAAAAATGATACAATTCCATTTTATTTTTTATATTAAAAAAAAACTTAATAATATCCTAATATAATTATATATTTTCGATATTTTTTTTATCTTGGACGTAGTAAGCATCATTAAGCTTACACAATAATAAAGGCAGAAACACTTAAAAAATAACTCCTTTGAATCACGCAAAAAAATAGAAATCTTATAATACACGCCCGTACTTTGAAGTATAAACATTTTCCGAAGAGAATTAAATTTTCTAAGAATTCGAAACAGCTGCTAAAAAGATTGTCATATATCATCACAGATTTGCATAGGAACAAAATAAATATTAAAATAAAGTAAAAATTATAAATTACGTAGATGTATTACCTATACCTACATAGTATTGTATATATTATTTTTTATAGCTTCACGTAGTATTCCGCAAATAACAGGGTGAGTTATTTGCGGAATACTACGTGAAGCTATAAAAAATGTTGAGTTCCTTATGGAACCTGAGAGACTAATATCAAAAACACTTCGTTCCCATTAAGACGCATTTGTTTTCCACTTTGCACCGATTCTGTAGGCATATCTCAATTTTTTTTTTCAAGAACCCATTTTTTTTTCTTCGTTTCCACGTCGAGAAAATGAAAATATTAAATATTTCATTTCCTCGAGTGAAAATTGAACCCACAAGTGCTTACACGCTTTAGTTACACGATTCTTTCTGCCCATGCGCCACGATTGGATTCAAAATAATAGTAAAAACTAACAAGAACGAAGAAAGTAAAAAATAACTAGAACTTTTTTTATTTTTAACTTGATTTCTTTCTATGTCTATACCAAGCGCTCTGATCATCTAAACTAAAATTTTATCAAGTTTTACGCATATGGATATTTATAATACTGTTAGAACTATGAATTGTTATCAGATTTTCTTATTTACCTGTAAATCAAAGAAATTGTGAAGCACGTTGAATGTTAGACGTACTATCTAGAAACATAGATTGATAAGAAACTCTTTAAAACGCGGCCCCGATGCGAATATCTGACTTTGATTTAGTAGACACGAAGTTGGCAAAATGAAGGCAGTACTATTACTGCCATTTTTGGCTGTATTTTGTTCCGGTACTGTCATTAGGGAAAAGGGAGAAAGAGATTTGGAGTGGTGGGAAACAACTATAGTTTATCAGATCTATCCTAGATCATTTGTCGATAGCGATGGCGATGGGATTGGTGATCTTAAAGGTATTTTTTTATTGAGTTGATTTGAACACTTTCCTTCTTATTTATTAGATTGTACTTCATATGTATTCTTTAAAATAATACATATAAAGTAGTATCAAATTGAGCATCGTTAAAATATTTTGTACAAGAAATTAAATAGTGGTAAGCTTTTTGGAGTTGACTGCGGAAGATATTTTTTGCAAATTTATATATAGTTAATAGAGATTATGTGTTAAAAATTAAGCCTAAAAAATCTTTAGTACACTTGTAACATTGACGAAAGATTCGTATTATATTCATCACTCAACAAGAAATATTATAAAGATAGTCAAAAAATTATGTGTGAAAATGATTTCATCATAAAGTGGAAAAATTACAAATTACGAGTGAAGTTTTATATAAAAATAGAAACTTTGTATCAGGTATAACTTCAAAGTTGGAATATGTCAAAGAGATTGGTGCCGGCGCTATATGGCTGTCCCCTATATTCCAATCTCCCATGTACGATTTTGGTTATGATATTGCGGATTTTTACGCTATTCACGACGAATATGGAACAATGGAGGATTTTGATGAGCTTCTTGCCAAAGCTAACGAGCTAGGTAAACTCAGTACAGATTTTTTGATTTTTTATATAGAGTTAAGCTAACAATTAGTGACTTATTTCATTTGAAACAAATTAATATATTTATTATTATTAAACAATATGTTATTCTTATACCACCATTTTTTTTTAAACTTTGTCTCTTACTGTAAACGTTGAATTAAATATAAAATATACTTTCTCGAATATTTTCTAGAATTCACGTATAATTTTTATAGCACTTAAATAAAGCAGCTTCTATATAAAATTCCCTACATTTGCGTGTAAAACGAGGAGACAGGTATAATCTGGGTTTATAATACAGTAATGGAAAACTCAAAGGTTGGACAGCGACATCCATTAGGATTTACAAATTGTAATCTTTCTAATTTCCCCAAATTATCTCCGAATACAGGCAGTTTATTAAAAATATATTTAATTAACAAATTTGCTTAAACGCGCTTATTCGTTTTATCTAAAATATATTTTGTGTCTTGTAAGTTCAGTCATAATTTTCAAACTTAATGACATTTCTTCCTTCGTATTTCGTTATTGATTTTTTTATAATTTGTGTGTTTTTAAAAGCTTTTATTACAACATTCAATATACATTATTTCTTGTTAAAATCATTATAAAATTTGGTATCGTTGAAATGTATTGATTAATATTTATGTTTCCAGATATCAAAGTTGTATTAGATCTTGTACCTAATCATACATCAAATGAGAGTGTTTGGTTTCAAGAAGCTCTGAATGGCAACAAAAAATATATAGACTATTTCGTATGGGAAGACGCTGTTATAGATGAGAATGGTAACAGACAGCCACCAAATAACTGGGTAACTGATTGTTAAGTCGTTATTTAATTTGTTATAGTTATTAAGGCTTGATGACTATATTTTGGCACAGCTTGGATCTGTTTTCTTGAGTGCGATAGTTTGGGGACTAATCTCATGGCATATTTTCTCGCCTTGTGTGACAACCTGATGATAGATACATAACGACTCTAAATAACAGAAAACGTGGTACACGATAATTATTTTATCTTGAAATTCTCTATAGCTTTTCCGCAAAATACGGCAGGCACGTATAGAGGAAATAAGGACAACTTATAAATTATTATCGCAGCAGTTTCGATACTATGGCATATTTCAAGGTTTCAGTTTAACTGAGATGATTTATCTACAGATAACAATCTTGTTTAAATATACAAAATAATCTTAATATATAGAACATATTTTGTATCTTTAAATAAATTCGAATTCAGATACAAAAAATCTTTATATGAATGAAAATAAATTGTTAATATTACAAAATTTTTTTTATAAGCCATTTTTGTACATTTCTATACATTTGTGAGGATAAATTAAAAATAAAATGAATATCGATGTTACATGTTCGTCATTTTATTAAAAAGTAATTTTTACAGCGAAGCCATTTTCGAGGTAGCGCTTGGGAGTACAGAGAGGAAGTTGGTAAATACTATCTGCATCAATTTGTTGTCGGTCAGCCTGATTTAAACTATCGCAATCCCGACGTTGTTGATGAAATGAAAGTTAGTATTATTAGTATTAATGACTATATTTTAAGAAATGATTTGACTGGGGAGTGTCTCATGTACAATACTGTACGTAATGCCTTTAAGAAATGAATGTACAATTTACAATGTAATATAAATTGTATAATATTAAATTAAGAACAGTCTTGCAGCTCCACATACACTATAATTATTTTGTTTTCTTTAGAATTTACCAAAAATGGGCACAAATATTCATACAAATTCAAAATACAAAACCGTTACAATAAATACAAACTATCGGCCAACATATTTTGACAGATAAAAGGAGAAAGTTATGTATTTTACGATATTCATTATTTTATCTCTATATATTATAAATAGAGGCCAGTCGTGGCGCAGCGGCACGAGGTGTGACTGTAAAACCGACTGGTTATGGGTTCGATCCTCACTCGAGGAGATGAAATATTTACTTAAATTTATATTTCTATTTCTTCTCTGGTATCGAGATTAAGCCACTAAACAAGCCATGCCTCCAGAATTCGGCAGAAAGTGGGGAACGGAGTGTCTTAAAACTAGGTTCCCCTGCCTACCCTGCTGTGTGCGGGATACAGCGTGAAGCTGATAAAACAAACCATCGAATAAGAGGCTATAGTGGCGCAGAAGCACACACATGTGCGACGGTTGTGGGTACGATTTCCACTCGGTATTAGTTTTTAAGCGTAGAACGGAGTTTCATAACACTAGGTTCCTTATGCCGGCCCTGTTCATTTGATTTAACGAAATATCGTCTTTAATTGGCATAATTTTAATCGCAGGACATAATACGATTTTGGCTTGAGAAAGGCGTGGCTGGATTTAGGGTTGATGCTGTCAACTGTTTGTTTGAAGTAGACAAAATGGTTTTTGGCGGCGAATATCCTGACGAGCCGTTCTCTGGAAGAACTGATGTGGATGTTGAGTCACATGATTACTTAGCTCATATATATACTAAAGATCAAAACGAAACTTACTATATGGTTTATGAATGGAGAGACGTATTTGATGAATATGCAGCAAAAGATGGTTTATCCAGAGTAATGATGACAGAAGTGTACGCGTCGATACAGGATGTTGTAAAATATTTTGGACAAGGTGGGAGAAAGGGTGCTCAAATGCCATTCAATTTTGATTTAATTACGGATGTGGACGCGTCATCTAGTGCAGCTGATATAAAGAGAGCTGTTGATAAATTTTTAACATATAAACCTGTAGACAAAGATTCTAATTGGGTGGTAAGTTACTAGTTAATATTGATTATTTTTTATATAAAATTTACTTAATACATTTAAAGATTATTTTTATATTTAGATGATTACCTTGATATAGGAAAAATATTATAATATTCATACAGATTAAAAAAAGACATTCAGGGTAAAAAAAGAGAGAAAGAGAGTAATAGCAACTTAGTTACAAATGATAAGTTAATATATAAAACGTTTGTCAGTAAAATATATAGAAAGAGTATATTATTATTAATCACTGTATAATTTTAATTTTCTAGGTTGGTAATCACGATAATAGTAGAATGGCCACACGGTACGGACCTTCACTAGTGGACGGTATTAATATGATTGTTTTATTATTGCCTGGCGTTGGAGTTACGTATATGGTAGGATCATAAAACTTTTTACTTAATTAAATTTGACGGTATAAATAGAAATGCATTATGAAACTGTTAAGTTAATTTATTATTGGATAATTTCCAAGAGGCGCGGGTTCAAGTCCCAGTACGTGAAATAATTATTTATTTTTTTTTCTCGTTTAGGGTGAGGAATTAGGAATGGTCGATGGATATGTAAGCTGGGAGGATACTGTGGATCCATCAGGGTGTAACACAAACGATCCTATTAATTATGTTAAGTCATCGAGAGATCCTGAACGTACTCCTTTCCAATGGAATTCGAAAAAAAATTCAGGTAATATATTGAAAATAATGCAAAATATATATCGTATTATTAATACGAAATACCGTATCGCTGTAATAACAGTTGCCTTATAAATTATTAAATTTTAGTATTACATTTGATTTTACACGTTTCATTGAACATGTTTATATGAATTATATATATTTATGAAATATTTGCAATCTCATCCGTACATGGGAAAATTACTACTGTATGGACAAAGTGCTTTGAATAGACATTCTTTATTCACACAACTAAGCAATGGAACTCAGTCCTAGTGTTTGTATTTCCTAAGTCATACAATTTTGGGACCTTCAAACCAAGAGGTTTCTCTGAATGTATTGGGATCCGCCACATGCTTTGCACGGCGGGTGGGGAACTGAGCGAAGCAATGTTGCACAAAATTTTGTGAAATTTTTGCAAAAATTTAGCGAAATTACTGTTTGTTATCTATGCGCGTGAATTTCAAAACGTTCCACAACTTAACTCTATGGGACACATTTTTACCATTTACTCAAGAACTACAATTACAATTATCACCACCACAACTATTTCGTTAGGATCACCATGTCGTCCTCAACATTGCTGCAAAATTTCAAAGCTATAGGTTTAATGGCCTAGGAGTAGCATTACAAAAAAAAAAGCATTAAAACGAAACACTTTTTTACCGGGTAAGAGCTTCGCTTCACTCAGCTCAATCTAAATAAATTAATAATTCGAATATAAGTGATAATATAGAAAATTTCAGTGAAATTTGTAGTAAACATTGCATTTTAATTTAACAGCTTATGTCAACAAATTTTGATGCCATATGTTTGTTTTTAGTAAAACACTTCAGCAATTTTCATACTTAGTCATCCGTAAAAAATAAACTTGGCTATGTTTCAAGGATAAACCCATGTGCTTTAAAATATCTGCCAGAAATCTAGATTCAAAATTATTATTTAATAGCAATAAAGTCCTTAGTGCTAGGAGAAAATTTCAAAAACATTTAATTTAAGCAACTATCTTTAAATTGAATATTAAGTTGTAAGCTACACAAAGAAAATTGGCCAATGCATTTTTATTTTAAATTAAATATTTTACCCATTATTTTTTATATTCATAAAATTTCACCAAAATTGATGTCAAATATTATATAATATTATTTTGTATTACTTTTGCAGGTTTTTCCACAGCTAACAAAACCTGGCTACCAGTCGCAGACGGCTATGAGTCACTTAATGTAGAAGTCCAGAGAGCAGCCAAAAGATCTCACTTGAAAGTATATCAAGCTTTAGCCGATCTCCGACAGGAAAAGGTGTTTAGATATGGAAGATACGACTCTTTGGCACTTAACAACGATATTTTTGCTTTTAGAAGGTAATTTTTACACGTTTCTGTTGGAATCGTGGAATAACCAATGACATTCTTAATTTTCTCTTTTCTCTCTCTCTGAGTAAAGTTCCGGACTTCTGAGTTAATCGAACACACACTATCGCAGTATTTACAGAGAAATTAGATAATAAAAAATGTTTGTAAAAAAATATTAGATTTTTTGGATTTCTTTATAACAAAGTTGAAATATAAAATGCTGGTTTTACCCTATAACTTTAACTTCAACAATTTTTGTGTATAAATATTCTATTAAATATATTTAATATATTCGGCTAAGAATCAACTATATTGTGGAGGCACTCTATTTTTAATATGTTTTTTGCCCAAAATAAGAAAATGTGATTGATAAAGACAATAGTTACTCTATTATATTACGTAAAGAAAAACATAATAAGTATTTATGTAGAATTTACTGACACAATATTATTTTACTTAAACAGTATAAGGCTTTTAATGTTCAATATTGATATTTGAGTTTGACCCTCGTTACGACAAGACAAACAATGGAAATTCTTAAATAAATACAGCTAGCGGAGAAAAGAACATTTATCAAGTAATGTAGTCGTATCGTTTTTCCTTTAGTCAATTTTAAATGAGAAAAAATAATGACGGCCAGTCGTGGTGCAGGAGCACAAAGTGTGACTGTAAAATCGACTGGTTGTGGGTTCGATCCCCACTCGAGGAAATGAAATATTTACTTACATTTATATTTTCATTTCTTCGTTCTGGTGTTGAGGCAAATCGCGGCGTTGAGTCTCGCCACTCACATGCAATGCTTCCAGAACTCGAAGAAAAGTGGGGGAAAAAAAGTGTCTTATAACTAGATTCCCTCTACCTACCCTGCTGTGTGCGGGATACAACGTGAAGCTGATTTAATTTTATTTTTAAAATCTATTGTGGCGGAGTATAGATGTTTCTGTTTAAGAACGGAAGTTATAGATTCAGCATATTTATAACAATAAGAGTTTGGCATATACGGTACAGTGGCAGAGTTCAATTTCCGCTTAGTTATTAACCTTGTTACTATCTGCCTCTTAAAACACAATGTTTTGAATTAGATAGAAGATGGAGAACCGAGTGATTTTGTCTATAGATTTTTCCAGTGGAGCCGTTGTTTTATGCAGGCTGGAAACCCAATTGACAGTTAGTTATTTTATTATATGTTTTTAGATGGTACAAAGGAGATACTTATTTAGTACTAATTAACATGAGAGACGAGGAGCACGTAGTGGATTTAACGTATTTTGAGAATGTAAACGATGACGACAACGCCAGAGTCGTTATAAGAAGCATTCAATCTCCTAAGCGCGAAGGGTGAATATTATATGATTAATATGGTTGTCTCATGTCGCAGCTTCATTTACATATTTAGTATATTAATATATTATGTTTTATTAATTGAAATTTCGTATATATNTATTAGCTTGGATAGACAAAGTGCAAAATGGGCGGAAAATTTGGGAATGTAATGTCTTAGCACTATGTTCTCTGGAGCTATATATACAATTATTTAAATAGTAGATTTTTTAATCTCATTAAAATCATCGTCAAAAATATTTATTTAAAAACTAGGAAAATGAGTTTTTTTTTAAATTTATTAACTTAAGCTTATCTCATTTATTTTCAGTGACATATATGACGTATCGGAACTTCCTGTAGCGGGATTCGAAGGCTTTGTGCTCAAATTGATATAGACTGATCACAATTTTTACACTTATATTATTTATGATAAAAATAAAATATTTGGCATTTAAATGGTTTATTTTATTTAAAATATGTTATAGCATGTGTAGATGTAATATTTAAAAAAAATCAAGAATCAAAAACAAAATAATTTTCCTTCAACTATAATAGTAAATAAATTTAAATACTAGTCATTGATATTTAATATTAAAAATTAAATATTGAATAAAATGTAGGCTATTATTTTTTTTTTTGGAGAAAAATTCCCAGCATTCAGCGACCGTAATAATATAATAGAAATTGTCTCCTTTTAAATTAAACAAATAATTTGTAATAATGTAAGAACAATTTTTCCAGTATTTGATACTTTATTAGATATTAAATTAACTACAGCTCTACAAATTGTTATTTAAAAACACGTATGTTTACACGTAAATATATTTAAAATGTATTTCGCTATATCTAAAAGTATCAGTAATGCATTTTGAGAACGTACTACAAAGGCAGCACTAGATTAATTTGGTTAGGTAGAGAGAGGAGCTCAGACAGTGACCCTTAAATCTACACTAGGATTACAAGCCCTAGGCTCACAAGTCGCTGTTCTCAGCTTCTCGTCCTGCTTTGCTATGGGAACCCGTATGGTGAACCCATGGAATGCTAATGAGTTCCTTCTCAACTAAGAAGTTAGTTTCGGTCTTAGTGAAATGAAAATGTATACACTAAGAATTAAAAAATGAATGCACACTATGTTTAAATAACCACCACAATGTCGACATTTCCATATCACATTATCTAAACATGATATAAAACTTTAATTCATCGCTGTCTGTATATGGAAGATTTATGAGAAAATCTATTTGTAGAGACATTTATTATAATAATATAATAGAAACTAAGAAAAAGATTTTTAAAATTTCTGTCTGTTTGTAAAATCTGTTTGTTTGTATTTTTGTGTGTTTATTTTTTTTTTGTTTTTCTTTTCTGAACAAACGTTCACACTAATCTCAGAACGGGTATACATTTTAATCATTTTACCTATCGTATTTTAGCAAGCTTCCCTTAACATTTAATGTTTGTTTTATTTAATAAAAAAATATGTCAATATAAAGAATTGTATGCGATATTATTGCTAGAAAATAAGTGTTTTATAGAATAGGCTGAAATTTTAATAAAATAAATAATTGTGTAGTAGTACACGCGGGTAAAGCCGTGATCGGGTCACTAGTATGTAATAAATTTTGGTAATGGCTATCGATAAAAACCAATATATAATAATAATAACACGTCGAATTTGGGTGGAAAACGTATGTATGTCTTGCAAATAGTATGGAACTTTAAAAAAGTACAAGGTTTTTTTTTTGTATATCTAGAAAATATTATACTTAAGGTGTAAGGGCAACGTGTGGCTGTAAACGTGACGGTTGTAAGATCAGTTCTAATTCGAGAGTTCGAGAGAATTATTCTCATTTCCTCGCTCTGGTAAGAATATTTAGTGCGGCGTTGAGTTTCACACTTGGAACTTGTTCATAAATTAGGCAAAAGTGTTTGAAAATTCAGCAAAACAAAAAAAAAAACAAACTAGTGCTGGTTATGGACTTAAAGTATATGCGTACATACAAATGGGCGTAAAATGAAAGAGATATGTAAATTGTTAGAAAAAAAAGTCATTACAGAGTGACTGATAAACAATGCACAGCCGAAACTATTCGGTATATAACGTTGAACTTATTTTATTAATAGATATTTTTTAAGGTAGAATTTTTCGAATTTCTCATGGTAACGTTTTGTAGTTCATGATAACGAAGTTAAGGGCTACAACTAGTACTTAATAAAATACTAATTAATAAAAAATCTTTCATAATGATATCAATAGTTACTAAAGACTTATATTTACCATTTTCGACCAAAATCGATGGTTCAGAATTAATCCCTTTATCAAATTCCGTATAGTTATCTCGATCTTTAGATATTGTTTAGTATAAAAGGTTCTAGTACAAGTCATCACTGGTCCAGTAGGCACTATGAGGTACGTATATTTTGTGCTGTAAATACCTATACAAATAAAAGTACTTTTCTTATGTGTTAATAATATTATTATAATATTATAATATACTAGATACTAATTAATATTTCCCTTATTAGTAAATACACAATATATTTTTACGTACATTTGTGATAGTGGACAGCATTTGGCTGTAAAGGGGATAGTAGTCGGTTCGATCACTACACGAGAAAGTCAATTTTATTATCATTTCCCCCACTTCAGGAATACAAAGCGCTGCGTTGACTTCCGTAACAAATATTCCTAATTCACAGAACAGAGTGGCTTGATCTGGGACTAGACTAACAGATCAAGAAACTCTATTTTGATTGGTGTATAGTAAGTATAGTTGGTGTGTAATATTATATATTCAATATTTATATATGCAAAATGAGAATCACGTATTTTAAATAATTTAAAAATCTATTCTAGATTAAATAATTTAATTGTGCTACTTCTTCTAATTGCTGTTTCTTTTGCAAATGAAGCAAAAGAATTAGAATGGTGGGAGACTACCGTCTTCTATCAGATTTACCCAAGATCATTTATGGATAGTGATGGAGATGGAATCGGTGATTTGAAAGGTAACATAAAAATATTCTTAATTTATTGAAATTTTGCTTTAAATTCAACTGTACTCTATTTTTATTTGTTGATATATCTTTTATACTTTTCCGCGATACATCATATTTAATTTTCTGAATAAAAGGCAAGATTGACCAATTTTGCAATCGGTCTACTAAAACCAAGGAATTCAATTTAAATTTAAACGAATACTTTAATAGCAAATATCACAAAACATCTTGGCTACGATTGATTCTTATTTATTTATGTATTTTTTGTAGGAATTACTTCAAAATTAGAATATTTGAAAGAATTGGGTGTGGGAGCAACATGGTTGTCACCTATGTTCCAATCGCCTATGTATGACTTTGGATATGATATCGCTGACTTTTACAGTGTTCACGACGAGTATGGAACTATGGAAGATTTTGAAAATTTAATTGCTAAAGCTAATGAATTAGGTCAGTATCATGTCATATAAGTATATTGGTTTCGTATCACAAAATTTGAAAAAAATAGTTTGAGAGTATATTAAAAATAATGCTATTTTTGTTTAAAGATATAAAAATTGTGCTCGATTTTGTACCCAACCACGGTAGCAATGAAAGTGTTTGGTTCGAAGAAGCATTAAAAGGCCACGAAAAGTATTATGATTATTTTGTGTGGGAAGATCCAGTAGAAGATGAAAATGGAAATCTGCTTCCACCGAATAACTGGGTATTTTACTTATACTATAATAGTTTCTTAAAATAGATTATAATTTAAGAGGTGTCTAATATAAATATTTCTCTTCTTTAGAATAGCGTTTTCAGAAAGAGTGCTTGGGAATATAGAGAAGAAGTTGGTAAATATTATTTACATCAATTCGTAATTGGACAACCAGACTTTAACTATCGCAACTCAGATGTGGTTGAGGAGATGAAGAACGTTTTACGATTTTGGTTTGAAAAAGGAGTCGCTGGTTTTCGTGTAGACGCTATCGCTCACTTATTTGAAGTAGACAAAGAAAAGTTTGATGGAAAATATCCAGATGAACCTAGAAATCCCAGTAATAACGATCCCGAAAGCTATGATTATGTAGACCATATATACACTAAAGATCAAGACGAGACTTATGACATGGTATATCAATGGAGAGAAATTTTCGATGAATATTCAGAGAAAGATGGTTTGAAAAGAGTAATGATGACCGAGGTATATGCTAATCCCCAAGTAACTATGCGCTATTTTGGTGATGGTGAACGTGAGGGCTCTCACATGCCTTTTAACTTTGTACTCATTTCTGATGTCAACGGGGACTCATCAGCAGCGGAAATTAAATATGCTCTTGATAAATTTTTGACTTTTAAGCCAGTAGACAAACACGCTAACTGGGTGGTGAGTAAAAATTTTCAATATATTTAAAATTTCTTACGATATGAATTTCATAGCATTCATGTAATCATAAAACAATGGCATTGTATTTTAAATGCTTTATTTTAGGCTGGAAACCATGATAATAACCGAGTGGCTTCAAGATTTAGCCCGGAATTAGTTGATGGCTTAAATATGATTGTTCTTCTCCTCCCAGGCATTGCGGTTACGTACATGGTAAACATGAAATCCTTGACCTATATTCTGTTTTGTGTTAATGTTCGAAATAAAATATTCGTATATTAATAATTTATTGTTAGGGTGAAGAAATAGGGATGGTGGATGGATTTGTAAGCTGGGAAGATACAGTCGACCCACAAGGGTGTAATACGGATGATCCTATCAATTATGCATCAGTTTCGCGAGATCCTGAACGGACCCCGTTTCAGTGGAGCTCTGAAAACAATGCTGGTAAAATAAAATAAAATAAATTAATATTAATAAAAACATCCTAATTATATATTTGGCGTATTTCCGTACGTTATAACAAAATTATTAAATAATAAAAAATATTTATTTTGAATGTCAGAATTTACATTCCTAATATTATTATGATAAAATTAAGAGTATGTTTTCTTCTAATATTTAAAACTACATAACTATTGCGTTTTTAATATATGATTACTTCATAAGATCTTTGTTTCTACCCATGACTATGAACTACTGTAAAGTGTTCAAAATGTCGCGTTTCCACAAATGTACAATATTAAATATTCACGATTAATCCGGTTTAATACTTTCATTTAAAATATGTGATACATTTTTATTAGTTTATGTATATTTCAATAATTTTTATAACTTTCTCCACTATTTTATGAATAAAACCTTGATTGCCTGTATGAAATCGCTTTTAGTGATAAGACTGACATTGCAAATTAGTTCATTATAAATTAATGTACTAACAACTAATATATAACTATTAACTAATAATACTAATATGTAGTAACTATTAATGTATGTAACTTTAATATTTTTTCTTATTTATTTAATAAAATAATATATTATTTATATTATAATTTGATATTGTGTAATATACATGTCTTTATAGGCTTCTCCAGTGGTAATAAGACTTGGCTACCAGTCGCAGACGGTTACGAAACTTTGAATGTTGAGGTCCAACGTGCGATTGAAAGATCTCATCTAAACGTATACAAGACATTAGTTAAATTAAGAGCAGAATCTGCTTTCAGACATGGAAGATACGAATCTGTTGCCTTTAACTCTGACGTACTGGCCATTAGGAGGTTTGTGTGGTGTTGAAATAAAGTTATTATAGTTTTTTATGTTTGAGGTTCGATTCCTGTTCGGGGAAATTAAATATTTAATATTTTAATTTCCTTGCTCTGATAATGACACTCACCGCTGCGTTGAGTACCGACACTCAACACGCAAAGTGTCACGAATTCAGCGGAAAGTAGAGAACGGAATTTTTTTAATGGGAAAAGAGTATCTTAATACTAGTTTTCCGGGTTCCCTATGCCTACCATGCTATGTGCGGAAAACAGCGTGAAGCTAAAAAAACTTCCATAGAACTATGTTACCATGGTGTTAAATTGTTATCTAATAGGAGATAAAAACACATGCGGGCGACATTTCTAAGCCGATGAGATGTTACAAACATCTCATGTCCAAATCATTTTGCTATTCATTTCGATACCAACATTTATCTTATTATCAAAACAAGTTAATCTGTTCCTGGAGGTATTTCTAAATATATCACTTGTCAGATTATATTGAAATATCAGCGACAAGACAGCATTAAGTGTTTGTTTGTTCTCGTATATTATTCAGTTTGGATTAAAAAAGGCTTTGATAAAATTATTTTTGTTTACGTTTATTAATGTGATTAATGCAAGTTTCTTATATTTATATAATAGAGAGTCAAAGAATAAAATGAATATTGAAAAATCTTTTGTCTGGTAGACAAAGTGCAGCGTTGAGTTCCGCTACTCAACACGAAACTCCTTGAAAATTGAGCGGAAAATGACTAATTAGGCTGCTTTTTTAGTTGTGAAATTAAAAAAATATATATTTTCCTTGATATGATAGTTAATGATAGATGTTTACATTTACTATAAGCTATTATTAGAAATAAGTTTAATATTTTTTTTATTTTTTGATCACAGGTGGCATGAAGGAGAAATTTACGTAGTCCTTGTTAACTTCAGAGATGAATCCTACAATATCGATCTGACCTATTTCGAAAACGTGTCGGGAGACTTGGAAGTAATTGTTCCCAATATTCAATCGCCAAAAAATGCTGGGTAAGTTAATAAAGAAAATATTTATACATTTAGATCTATCTATACACATCAGATCTACTATGGGCATTTTATAAAATAGAATATATACTAAAAGTAGACTTTCTGTCAGTAGTTTAGATTTGCGGTTTTCATTTATAATCAATTTATATCTACGAGTACTATAATGTAGAGTAATAAATAAATTTTCTTAACAACTTATAGCGGTCACATATTTATTACAGTATCTCTTCCAAGATAAACACGACAGAACATAATATCTTGACACTAGATCCCGTCTACCTATATTGCAATACGAGTATGCGTAAAGCGAATATTTGAACCCACAACCAATGTTTTCATTGAAACTTGTATCATCTTCATCCACAATGGTGTCTATACAAAGTATTCATTCTAGATATTGTATTATGATTTGTTTCAATACAATTATCTCTTTCCTATAATTACCTATTCAATAAGTTTATTAAGTTATTTTCCTCAGGTATGTTAAATCATTAAATCATCTCATTTTGTATGCATAGACTATGTTACGATGCAGGTAACGAAGTTTCCGGTTTTTGCAAAGTAAATAAGTGAGCGTTTGCGCTCGTATTTTATTTAAAAGAAAGAAAACTCTGCTTTACTTTCTGGTATATGATATATTTTAATTATTATTATATTCTATAATATGGAACACTTTTTTTTAATATAATATAGAAAGTTGTGACACTTTACGAAAACGAGTTTATGTTCGAAATAATGAATAAAATCGTAATAGGGTAAACATTATCTAACTATAACGCTGGTTATACTCCTAAGTACGATTTCCAATAGGAAGATTATTTGATATATCTTTATTTATTAATTGAATTATTAAATAATTTATTTTTAAATTTCCTTTCGGTATTATAGAGAGCGTCGTTATGTTGTCTTTTTTCCGTGTTTCAATGATCATGACGCTGTTTGCTATGATTTTGAGTTCAATATATTGGAGAAAGAAATTTAATTATTATATAGAGAGATATTATTTCATGTCTACAGTCCACGGTTTTTGATTAGACTTTACAGTCTTGATAGAAAACTAATATTAGTAAGTTATGTTTAATGCATTTTGGTAAAGATAAAAAAAACCTTAAATATAAAAAAAAATCATTGATGGATGTTTTATCCAATACTTAATAATTGCTGTCCACTGTATTCTTTCAAAAACTATTTACAAATCTATATTTGTAATCGTTTTTGAAAGAAGTAGAAGAAAACCGTTTCGTTATTATTCTAGTATTTCACATTTGAAACAGAATATTATCTTAGATAGCCAAGGATTAATCTAAAAATAGGCATCATCCTTATTGTAAATCTCTTTTCATGAGAGATGTATCTATTTTCAGAATATTTATTATTCTACAACACAATATATAATTTTTTGTGCTTTGTAAAATAATCCATCTCAATCTGTTAGCAAGCATATACATATACATATATTTTTTTTCACCATATACATATATATTATTAACAATACTTACATACAATATATTATAAACAATACTTACATACAATATTTTTTCTTCTTTTTTATCCTATTCTTTAGTTAAAAATGACAACTTGATAGATCGACCCTATCACAAGGTATTGTGCTCCGTCACCTAACAAATTCCTTATTAGTTGGTAATCTGTATAGACTGTAAAAAATGGGGACCAAAGTGTCCCCAAAGTAGATTCTCTCTGCCTACGCCTAAGCTAAAAAAAAGTAAATCGCCAAGTGATTTTGAATTTGTCTTTCTTTTCTTTTGCGCAAATGTAATAAATGATAATATTTCTTGGTTACAGAGATTTACTTGAAGCAAACAACGTCGAGGTTCTTGGAAGTGAATCACTCGTTCTAAAAGTAATACAGTGAAGAAAATATGCTGTAAAATCAAAAGCCTTCATATTTTAAACAATATTAATTATTATATTAAACATTATATAAATGTTTAATATAATAATAATAATATTTGACTGTAAATAAACTATTATAAATATATACATAATCAATACTATATATATAATCTTTTATAAAATTCTCAGATAAAATAAAAAAATATGTAGAAAATAAAAACACTTTATTTTTCCTTATCTTTCAATAGCGTTACAAACGATTGAATATGAAAGAGAATTGCTGTATAATATAACATCAAAGAGGCCGTCACCGAGGCTGTCGTGGTGCAGAGTCTGTCAGTAAAGGTTCGATTCCCGCTCATGAGAATGACTTATTTTCACCTTCTCTCTGTGTCAACAAGGCAAATCGCGGCGTTAAGCTCCGCGAGCAATCATTGATTCGAAAATTAGGTGAAGCATAGAGAACCATGATATTAAATATACAATAATTTAACATATCATTAGTATGCGTGTGTGGAAGTGAATAACTTAACATATTAAATGTAGTATTAATGTATGACAAGTGTATATTGCTAATTTGCAAACATATCCATTTGGTCGTGAATAATAACAGTTATTAAAATGATCCAACGGTTCATTTGCTTTGATATTCATTTTGGCAGAGATTTAAAAAGTTAAATGAGTTTATAATCGTTTTTCTTAATAGCAATATAAATAAGTAGTAACAAACGTATAAGAATTTTGACGTAGCCTGATGTAAGCGTACGGCGTAGTGGTCAGCACTCAAATGGTTTTTAAGAGGCGCGGGCTTATACCCCGCTGCAATAAAAAAAATTAAAAAAATATATTTTTCTTTCCTAAGTGTAGCTTACTACAAAACTTTTAAAATATTAAAAGATACTCATTTAAGAATGATTATATACACACTACACAATGATATTCATTTAATGAATGTTTAAACACGATATTTTGAACACGATTTCTTCGGTAAATTGAATTTATATTTATATAAAAAATTGTTTCTAAATACAAAGGCTTACATTAAAAAAATTGATTATCACCCTAATCTAGCAAGAGATGAAACCAGAGGAAACTATAAAATAAACTGTCCTTATATTTTGTTATTTTTTTTACGAAAGATTATGAACAGTAAAATAAAAAGAGGCTAATCGAGGCGCAGGTGCACTAGCGTGTGGCTGCAAACGCTAAAGGTTCTGGGTTCGCTTCCTAATCGAGGAAATGATATATTTAATATTTTTATTCACTCACTCTGGTGTCAAGTGACGGCTTTGAGTTCCGACACTCAAGACGATATGCCTCCAGGTGGGTGGGAAATTTTTGGGAAATTTCTGACAGTTCCCACTGCTGTATGCGGGATACAGCGTGAAACTAAAGAAAAATATAAGTCCGCTCCTCAGTCAAACTTTTACTGAACCAATTCATTTTCAAGTTGAACATTATACTATAAATACAATTTCAGCAAGCAACTGACGTATATATAATACCTGGTGAGATAAACAAAAACGAAATCCGTCTTAGCTTGTATTAAAGGCTCTCTAACAAGAGCTTACCTTAATGAATAATGCACAAGCGACATTGAAAAGGATTAAATTTGAATTTGAAGGCACCCTCCTAGGCATATTCTGGGTCATATTTTATTTAATATAGTCGTTCGTGTACCTGAACTTAGGCTCACTCGAGGTGTCTAATAGAATAATATTATTATATATTTTTGCTTAAATTTATTCGAAATAAATGTTAAATTATGTTTACGTGATTTTAAAATAGTCTGAAAGTGTTACTATAAAGGTACTCGTAATGTTAACATTATTAAACCTTTTTAATTCATTAAAAGTATAGGTAAAATGTAATACTTCATGCTTTTTCGTCTACTATCTACTTCTATTATCGTGGTCTGTACTGTTAAGACAATTCATTCTCATTAAAACATTTTCTTTTCTGATTTTTCGCCGAATTCTTAAGACATTGCGCGTTGTGTGTCGGACCTTAATGCCACGCTTTGCCTTATTACCAGCGTAAATAAGTAAATCTGTCTTTCTCTGGAGTGGGGATAGAACTCACAACTGTCGCGTTCTCAATTATATATTATAATTAAATATTACAAGATAAACTAAAAATATAAACTAAAAATATTACAAGATAAACTAAAAATTGAGGCCGGTCGTGGCGCAGCGGCACGAGGTGTGACTGCAAAACCGACTGGTTGTGGGTTCGATCCCCACTCGAGGAGATGAAATATTTACTTAAATTTATATTTCAATTTCTTCGCTCTGGTGTCGAGGTTAAGTGCGGCGTTGAGTTCTGCCACTCAACACGCAATGCCTCCAGAATTCGGCAGAAAGTAGGGAACGGAGTGTCTTAACACTAGGTTCCCTCTACCTACCCTGCTGTGTGCGGGATACAGCGTGAAGCTAATTTTAATTTTAATAACTAAAAATAAAATATTAATCTTAACTATAATATAATATAACATTATTTTAACTGTGCAAAATTAATAAGATTAGACAAGATTTACTAAGAAAAACTCCATGGCAGAAAGTTAGAAGAGTCCAAATCTGTATGGATAAAATAAAATAGATAAATTAAATAGTATTTATAACAAAACTTGTATCCACTAATGGGCTGATTCATTTACTTTTTAAGTTGATCAGAGATCTTTTGTTTATATTTATATATATAAATTTAAAGTGTTATTCCACATTTAGGTCACAAAATTACTTTTCTGAAAATATAAAAAAAATAACGTAGCGGGATTTGAACCTGCGCCTCTTGGAAACCACCCACACGTAAAACGTACACACGTCGGAGCGTCAGGTCAGAGCGCTCTGACCAACTAAGCCATACGTTCTCATCGAGCTACATCAAAATTCTATTATTTTTGTTGCTAGCATCTCTGTAGGGATTTTTTTATAAATCTCCGCTACCCACAGATAATAAGTTGTTTTTGTTTACATTTTTTTTCAATTGAAATAAAAAAATCTATATCAAGTAAAATTATTTTAAATCGATTCATTAACTAATTAATTGCGCAAGTGTACTTAAAACTGAAACGGAAATCAAATATTGTCCATTATATCAATGCTGCACCCACAGTAATGAGTAAATTTTAACTGACCTACACTCCCACACTGTTAGTACCACCCCCACACTGCTATTATTAAAAGAAGATTGAAATGCTATTAAAATATTCACACATTTTTAAATTTTGGGACTTTTTTGCTACACGCTGTATCCAGTACATACCAGTGAGGGCAGAGGAAGCTAGGAAACCTAGTGTTAAGATATTCAAAATTATATGTAAATCTCTATTTTTATAATAATATACTAGTCGCGGTAGCGTAGGGGATTAGTACAGTCATCCAACTGTAAAAGTCATGGTTGTAAGTTTGATCTGAACTCGTTGAAATTAATTGTATTTATTTCTCCTCCTTGTAGACAAAGTGTCGCAATGAGATCTTCCATTTAAGATGCAATGGTTAAAAATTTTATGAACAGGAAAGTACCTGTTCTCTGTATATCGAGAAAAAAATGTGAAGCTTTCTTTAAATTTAATTGCTTATAATATACATATATTTCATTACCCCGAATAAGAATCGAATCCCGCAGATAAGTATGTTCATGCAATCCCGCAAGTATGTTCATGCCTCTGCATCACGACTGCAAAATTATTTTTTATTTAATTTTTTAAAGAAATTAGTTTAAATTACATCCACAAGTGTCTTAATACAAGTTTGTTTCAACAGAAGATTATCTTTTCAACACATGCACCACACAGGGACTGAATGCGTAACCTTTACCAAACTGTAACAATCTAACATAATTTTCACACCAATTGGTGTTCTTTAGACTATAATCAATATGGAGTAAAAAATCCTTAGCAAAAGTTTTATAAATAAATTTCCACACAAGGCAATTCATGTCAATTAGTAGTGCCATACAAGTTGACGATCAACAGGCGACAGGCACTCGTACTGTACGTGTGAACGTGCGTTTGCTGGCTAAATAATATTCTGTAAGCTTTTTAGCTTTGACTTTGTATGTGGAATGTGTTAAGCTATTTCCTTTTAAAGATATTAAATAGTTGGTAATATTCAATGAAATTGTGTATATTTAGATTTCTGTTTCACTTCAAATACTATTTCCTTTCGTATAAAAGTGGATTTAAATATTATATTTAGTTAGTTAAACGCTTGAGGCCAGTCGTGGCACAGGGGTACAAAGTGTGACTGTAAAATGGACTGGTTATGGGTTCGATCTCCAATCGAGGAGATGAAATATTTACTTAAATTTGTATTTCCATTTCTTCGTTCTGTCGTATAGGCAAAGTGCGGCGTTGAGTTCTGCAACTCAACACGTAATGCCTCCAGAATTCGACAGAAAGTGGGGAACGGAGTGTCTTAACACTAGGTTCCCTATACCTATCCTGCTGGGGGATACAGCGTGCAACTGATAAAAAAAATTATATACTTCTATATTATTAGCTTTCAGAGCCAGAGCAAGTACCATTCTCTCTATGTCGATTAGAAACTAATTTCAATTTTCTTTGACATAGATTATCATTATCTTTTCAAACGTTTTATATTTATAGCGATGAATAAAGCTAAAATGCTCCCAGGGCGCACATGAACCCTTGCATTTTAGTGCACATACATTATAAATAATGTAAATCGTCTAAAGAATAAGAAATGGTAGTAGCTTAAATTGCCACGTATAAATAAGCAGTCTGCCGTCTTCAGTATATTTTATTTTGAGTCATATTATGATATAAAGTGTTGTTTTATAAGTTTTTAATAACAGTCATTTTAGGTTTCATGAACATATCAAGCTTTTTTTTCAGCTTCATGCTTTATTCCACATATAACAGGAAAGGTAGAGAGAAAATTGTGTTAAGACACTGCGTCTACACTTTCCACCCGAATTCTAGACATCACGTGGTGAACGGTGGAACCTAACACCGCCCTTTGACCTTTTACACAAATAAACTGGATGTTATCAAATTTCTCTACATCAATATAAACTTGAAACTACTACAGATTATTTATACTATATTTTTAATTTTCTAACTTTTATTACATAGAAATTATAAATTGATCCATCGCTACGAGTTGACAAGGCTGACACATGCCGCAGATTCCTGTCTCTCTATTCATTTTATGGACATTTATATCGTTTCAAAGTTAATCAATTTAAAACTGGATACTACATAATATTGTTATGATATTTTTAGTTATGATTGTGTAACAAAAATTATAAAATATTATATTATAGATTTTTTTAGTTTGATGACTAAGCCCTCTTGCCCAGGAACGCTAGAGACTTTGCGTTATAAGTAAAACACTCCGGTTTGCGCTTCCCCGATTCGAAATATTGCATGTTGAGTGGCGGAACTCAAAAACGCTTTTGTCTATATGATATAAATATAATAATCTATCCCATAAGTGAACCTATGATTATTGTGCTTACAATGAAACTGGATTTCCCATTGCGCCACGACGGCCAATAAGTACCTAGTCTCAAAACTGTTGACGGTTACTTTTTGATAACTGCGTATTGAAAACGTGAACTTTTACATACCAATCCATCCACTTATCACCTCAATTTATGCAATAAGATATAATTTGATTAGTTAATACACTAAGCTTATACGAATTATATTAATTTAATACCATTTTGTGGCAATTAAAACCCTGAATGTCACATAACGTTTTTCGTTGCGACCTTAACAAGTGGTGACCAATCTAATCTATTTCTAGCGATACGATTATTTACGTTCCCGCTCGTGTGTTTGTTATTGCGTATACCTCATTAGACTTACCTAGTTAAAACATATCGGTTTACTTGTCCTTTTAAATTATTAATTGTTTAATCAAAATCTTTTAAGATATATCTTTTGTATATTTTGCAATTTGTACATTAGATACAGATACTCTATTTATTATATATAGATACATAATTATAATAAAATTGTAACTCATCACATCCAGATTTTTACAATTTTTTGTTTGTTTGTCAGTTTGTTTTTGTGTCGGTGCGTTTGTGCACGCCAATCTCAGAAACTGCTTAACCACTAACATAATAAATATAAAACTCTTTGCTTACAGAGTGCCTGACAGATAACATACAGACAAACAAACTACTGGACTTGAAAAGTTTAAATTTAATGTGTACGTAAGGAGAAGTGAGTGCTCCCCAATACTCCCGGTATTGGGGAGGGCTCAGAGAGGATGTTATCAAATTTCTACGGAAACGAGAAATTTAATTTCATATCTTAAAGTCCACGTAAATATTGTTACATTTTTTTCTAGTGTCCGTAAAGTTCTTTAGTGTAATAACCTTCACGCTGTATTCCGCACACAGCAAGGTAGGCAGAGGGAACATAGTGATGAGATACTCCGTTCCCCACTTTCTGCCGAATTTTTCGAGGCATTACGTGTGATGGAACTCAACGCTGGGCTTTTGCCTTCGTGCCAGAGCGATGAAATGAAAATATTAAGAAATAATAATTCATTCCCCCGAGTGGGGATCGAACCCACAACACCCTTGTGCCCCTGGGCCACGATGGCCTCAGTGGTTCTCTAGTGTAAATTGACAGATTTGTTTTAGAAAGTGTAGCTTTTTTAGCAAATGCCATAAATCATCCTACTTATATTATAATTGAGAATATATGTGATGATGGATGTTTAATCTACTTTCACGGAAAAACTACGAAACAGATTTAGATGAAACTTTACAGCAATATAGCTTATACATCAGAATAGAATATAGGCTACTATAAATAATTATATATAAAGAATTTGTATACTTTGGCTATAACATAAGCTATTGGGTCGCTAGTATTTTACACAAATATCAATCTGATTCGTATTCGAAACTATAACCACTTTGTTATTATATACTAAGGAATATATCAATATAACAATTATTTCGGTCACACTGTGGCTTTAATTCTAAATCATTATTTGAGAAAATTTTCCTTGAAATTTAATTCCTAAGAGCGTATGGAGGTAGTAAGCAGTAAATTTTTATATAAAATAGTCCACGTGAGCGTCGACGCTGCGTAAAACACCTTTATAATGTGGCAACTTGAACATAAAATTCGATGTAAGAAATAATGTTATTATCGTTTGTTTTCCCTTTATATTTCACTAAGAGCTTATTTTTTAGTCTGTAAATACTACAATTATTATCTTACTAATCTTATCTTCTGAAAATCTTTCTAAAATCTACTGAACAAATTTAAGTGAAATTTTACAGTTATATAGCTTATACATCAGAATAACATAATTTATGTAAAGTTTTGCAAAATTTGACTATAACAATTAGCTTAAGCGGGCGAAGCCACTAGTTGTTGATAATGTATTAAATTGAAAACAATACTGATTCAATTTAGTCCTGTCCCAATTATAAAGGGATTGACTGAACCAGATGAATGGGGATTTGAATCCCACTTAGATGGTAACATTTATATCAAAATACTCACATTTATACATTTAATACCCATATAATCCTAATATTAACATATATTTCTATGACCTACTTATGTACGAGTATTTGTGAATTTATGTATGTCAAAGGCTACATTAGTAGAATTATATTTTTGGTTTGTTAAAGGAAGTAGTTCGGATATTACATGTTAGTGTTAGAGCAACATTTCAACATTTATATATCGTCAGCGTCACATAAAAATGCCAGTGGTGGCGCATGGGCCCAAGCGTGCGACTGTAAACGCGACTGGTTGTGGGTTCGATTTCCACTCGAGAAAATTAAATATTTTCATCTCCTCGCTCTCGTAACGAGAAAAATCCCACCTGTTGTGTTCCGCCACTCAACTCGTAATGCCTCCAGAGTTCGGCGGAAAATGGGAAACAAATAAAAATAAATAAATAAATAAAATAAATCAGCTTCACGCTGTACCCCGCACACAGCAGGGAGGGAATCTAGTGTTAAGACACTCCGTTTCCCGACTGGTTGTGGGTTCGATCCCCATTCGACGAGATGAAATATTTACTTAAATTTATATTTCCATTTCTTCGCTCTGGTGTCGAGGTTAAGCGTGGCGTTGAGTTCTGCCACTCAACACGCAATGCCTCTAGAATTCGGCAGAAAGTGAGGAACGGAGTGTCTTAACACTAGGTTCCCTCTGCCTACCCTGCTGTGTGCGGGATACAGCGTGAAGTTGATTTAATTTAATTTAATTTTATGAAAATATTTAAATTTAAAGACAATAGTAATGTTACATATCACTAAATTACACTAAGGTCACCGACAGAGCTTTCCACTTCATCAGTCTGTTAAGTCCCTTGAGATCAAAGAAGTTAAAGTA
Source organism: Heliconius hermathena (assembly GCA_013403705.1). Lineage (NCBI taxonomy): Eukaryota > Metazoa > Arthropoda > Insecta > Lepidoptera > Nymphalidae > Heliconius > Heliconius hermathena. Next base: position 138,243 of record JAAIXJ010001805.1, on the reverse strand, counting down.
AACTCAATAATATTACTTGCATTAGAATATTATTATATACCGCTAGGCTGTAAGAATTTACAGTCTCATAATATTTGAAACTAATAAATAATATTAGAATAATACTAATTTAATATGTTTATCGTTATTTTTCTTATAAAGTTTTATAGGCCACGAAGCTGTTAAATTTACAGAAATATAGAGACGCTTGGACGGTTTCCAAGAGGCGTGAGTTCGAGTCCCGCCACATTCGATTTTTTATACGTTGTTTTATATGCTATTTTTTTATATTTTTAAAGTATTTATTAGTAAAAAATACTTAAAAAATATAAAATTTAACAAAATTAGTTTCTAATTTAGCTTTGCTTTTTAATTAATTTACTTAAATATTGTCAATCTATTAAAAGGACATGTACCTGACTGATTGAGGTAAAACGCACGCACAGCCCTAACCGCTGTGAGGAAAAACGTGAAATTGGGATATATGTTTATTTTCATAATACGGATATCCACTAAGAAGGGATGTTGAAAAATTTTAAAGGGTTCATCCCTTTAAAATAGAGGTTGAAAGTGTGTATGAATTTTTTTTTAAATCGGCACCGATTTTTATAAAATTTGAAATTCAAATTCATAAAACTATTTCATTGAACACGTGTTTCATGGTTTTTTAGAATTCACCCCTTAAGGGTTCAAATAAGGGGATGAAAGTTAATATGCAAAAATCTTTAAATCACCACCGATTCTTATAAAAATTTAAATTCAGACTGTTAAAATATGTTATTGAACACGTGTTTCGTGGTTTTTTTAGAATTCACCCCTAAGGGTGCAAATAAGCGGGCGAAGCTGCGCGCGCCCACTAGTATTTATAATATATTGTAGCTATATATTGTATTCCTAGCTTGTTATATTGTAAAGAAAACGCTACCAAATTTCTAAAATGTTTGGTCTAAAAAAATATGTAATGTAACCAAAATACAAAAACTCATCAACAGCCTTTATGCCTACCATTACATAAGCCGTACACTTAAAGTTACATTCAAAATCAGACTTTACTCCCAAAATATAGAATTCAAATTCGTTTACAATATCAATCTAAAAATGGTCAATTTTCTAGTGTAATACTGCAATTGACCGTACAACCGCACCTTGTGGATGCCGAAAGCACTTTGATTAATAGTTCTTGTAACGATTAAAAATGGATTAGAAGTCACCTAATTAGCTTTAAAGGTTAGAAGCATTGTGAGATCCATAATAGAGTTGAGTAATCATAAATATGAAAGCGTTGCTTTATTGACGGTGGAATAGCATTGTGAGAAAATTTGTTATCTTTTAAGTTCCCGTTGTATCCCGCTCAAAGCTTAATGTAGGCAGAGGGAACTTGGACACCTAGTGTTAAGGCACTCTGTTCCTATTACGACACTTATGGTCCCCACTTTTCACTGAATTCTCTACTGGTAGTACTTTTAGTATTTTGTACGTTTTAAGGAAAAAAGGAATCCTTATAAGATCCCTTTGTTGTCCGTCCGTCTGTCTGCCTTTATCTCAGGAACGCTTGGAGATATCGAATCGAAATTCAAACCTCAGACTCAGATTTACGGTCCATTGATTTCCTAAGATAGTCGTATTTTTACATTTACTAAAAAAATGATATGGCCACCTGTGCGCTCGTTTGTTTTGTCTTTTCCATAAAAAAATATCTGCCTACCCTGCGAAGTGGGATAATGCGAAAAGAAGAAAAAAAAATTGTATAAAAACATTGCAATGCCAGCAATTTAAAACTGCAACTATCGCATATAATTAGGCGGAGTTTAAAAGAGCGCTACTACTACAGTTTTTTAAATAACATTTTTGCACATGGTAAACACAAAATATTTTAATGCAATGTTTTAATTCTTTTATATAAAAAAAAATCACACTTGTATTTTCCTTCCGCCAGGCGGTGACAGACCCCAAAAACATCACGTGAACAGTCCCCGCACTACGATGCATTTATGCATTTTATTGAAATTATTTAAGCGTGACAGATAGTGAGTTCGACTTTGTCTCGAGAAAATCAAATATTTATGTTTTCATTTTCTCGCTTTGGTGACAAAGCAAAGCACGGTGTTGAGTTCTGTCAATCAAAACGAAACATCTTCATAATTTTGCGGTTGCAGGTTCCCTCTGCCTACCCTGCTAAATGCGGGATACAGCGTGAAGCTAACAAAAAACATGTATTATTTTATTCTAGGTAAATAAATATGAAACTTAGTTAACATGGACTAACAACCAAAATATTTCGCTAAAAACTTTAAATATACTGTATAGTTTTAAAATTTCGAAAAGTTTAAATGCAGCATAAATTAGTAAAAACTAAAGTCAACTATAATAATAAAAGCATTGAACTTTGAAAGCTTGTACTATTTATCTAATTATATTTTAGTTCTAGTCCGTTTCAACGGAATAACATTCGTCTGGCAATGCCCTATGCAAGTTAGCTTTAATTAAACTTAAAGTTTGGATAGGACTTAAAACTTGTTTCACTTGGAACTAGTGTAGGTTGTTTTACTTGAAATCAGTTTTAAATTTTGATTTTACTAGTGATCAACACGTGGTTTTGTCGCTTAAATTTATTGTTGTATTAAAGCCTATTATTTTTAAATCTTGACATAAATTGCGGCTATATAACTGAAATAAAATTTCTTTTAAATCTGTTCAGTTTATGCGGAAAAGTAGAACAAACATCTACCAATACAAATTTTCATATTTATAATATTAATAGAGATTTTTAAGAAATGGGTGATTAGTAGGGACACAACGAGCATCTTGGCACTAGGTTAGTTCTAACTACCCTATTATATGCCAAGTATATGGTGAAGCTAATAAAAAGAAATAAAAGATACAAAAATAATTTATATTGTATTGTATTTCAGCCAGCTAAGTTAATGATAAATGTTAATACTTTGGTATTAATTAAACATTCTCATTAATAGGAAGATGTTTTGGTAAAACTGTTTTCAGAGAATTTTTCACTCTGATATATGATATCTCTTTATATGATATCTCTTTCTATAATAAATATATAACAAAATATTACTTGGTTGCTTGCTACACAGTAAAACTTTTAATTTTGTTTTTCTGTTGTATTGAAATGGTCCTAGCAGCCACCGTGAGCAAAAGCTAAGCTATAATTTTAATTTTGTATGCTGCTAATGTGAACCTATACATAAATTTCTTGTTTGAGGCGTTCAACTATCCCATTGAAACTTTTAATACTTTAAATATTTTATTGTATCAAAAATAAACTATTATTATTATAGTTTGTATAGTTTACCAAGAAGCTGACAAAATATTCAAGAAAATGTGTAAAAATTTGAACGGGCTCGAATTTAGAACAGACGTACAGACAGACGTATCCAAGCGGTACAGGCTCAAAAGCCGCAACGCTAATTATTAGTGTTGAATAATACATAAAAAAGTTAAAAATAAGTTCATAAAATCTTTTAGAAAATACTTTTAGAATTAATCCTCATCAATCATACATCGTTTATCAAACGCTCTAGCTGTACCAATTTCGCTAAAACCCAAGCTTCACCTCATGCATTTGACATAAAATAAGTGATTTAAAGTTCAGTAAAGGTAGAAATCTTTTTAATAGTGCAGGTTCTATTTTTGTTAATTCTAAGTGTTCCGTATCCTATGAGAAAAATTGAATCCTTATAAGATTATTTTGTAGTCCCTTGTCCACCTGTCAAGATCTTTTGTGTGTTCTCGAGCTTTTCGAAACTAAATACCACGCTGTGCCTCGTTATCAGAGCGAGGTAATGGAAATATTAAGTATTCAATCTAAGATTTAATTTAATTATTAATTATTTAAGATTCTACTTGGAAGGAGTAGGAATTGAACCTGCAACTGTCGCGTTATCTTATAATATAATAATATACATTTTTTTATCAAAATACTGCGTCTCGATTTCTATTCACCTATGTGTACGTAAGCTGAAAAGGTCATGATAGTTATAATTTTTTTCAATACCTAATAATTGCATTATAAAACCAATCGATTTTTTTGCTGTAAAAAAATAATAATTGAGGCCGTCGCGTCGTGGCGCAAGGCCACAAGGATGTGACTGTAACTTGATGATTGTGGGTTCGATTCCCGTTCGAGGGAATGAATTCTTATTTCTTAATATTTTCATTTCTTCGCGCTGGCACCAAGGCAAAAGCCCGTCATTGAGTTCCGCCTCTCAACACGCAGTGCCTCACACAATTCGGCGGAAAGTCAGGAAGGGAGTGTCTTAGTACTACATTCTGTCTACCTACCCTGCAGTGAGCGGAATACAGCGTGAAGCTGATTTAAATAAGAAAATAAAAAAAATACATGTTGCAATTAATCATTCAATACATATCGTATCGTACAAATGTAAACGATCTCTATCACCTATAGACCAGTTATGGCGAGGCAACGTCTAGTTCTATAAGTAGGGCGGCGTTGATTGACACCGAGAGAATGACGTAATGGATATTATAGCATTTATAACAGCAGATTTAACTCTAAAATATTCAATGGTTATTCAATTATATACTATTATAGTTTAATTGTATAATTTAGTGCAATTAGGACTGACTATAATAAAAGCGGCTTGCACGCGATGGTTTTGGGTTCTGATCTCAAATGTTTATATTATTTAAAATTGCACTATTTAAGTAGATATATAACAAAAAGTGTATAGGAAAATATAATAGATTGTATAGAATATCAAGAGCGATAAGAATTAAGCGACTAAATGGTTGGCAGCCATATTAAAGCTCAGGTCTTGGCGCTGGACTTTCTTGGAATATCCTACTTGATATAAAAAAATTGGATTCAAAATAATGATGAACACCGTATTTAATTGCATGCAATAGTTGTAGGCTTAAATTCTAACCAGTACAACAGCAGCACAGTACAGCAGAACAAAATAGTTTTTATATAAATATGCTCGTAAGTGGGATAACACAGAATGCAAATGAAACGAGCAAATGATTAAAATATTTCCATTTTATTAATTTTTATTAGTTTCTTCTTGTTCTTTTACTTTTAATCATTTGTGCTAGTTTCTAATTCATATAGTAAAATAACCGTTCATCTCGTATTTTTAAATTGAATTGCAACGGATAGACCATATCCATAAAAATAAACTTTAAGCTCCAAATAACATTCAGTCTAACGGCTTAAATCAGCATTTGCAACAGAAACTATTTACGATCTGCCTCTGACCTAAAACCAACTAGGGAAATGTCACCGAGAGGTGAGCCACGGAATAATGAACAGCCAGTTGATATGTTTGGATAACATTTTCGTTTATTTAAAGGCAGTCTTCTCTGAAATATTGATATCCTGGGAGCAAAAGTTCACTCCCAGGTGACTATTATTGATAAATAACGCAGTTTAAGTAATGTAAAAAAGTTAAATCTGAAAATTCCTTTTATTTGTCTGTTGTATGAATAAAAAAAAACCATGTTAAGACAATTTAGAATTTTAAGCTCTTAATTTATTATAACAAAAATAACAGTTTAAAAAAAGAGATGAGTTTTAAAAGTAAACGCTAAATAAACTTTTTTACATTTGGTTATTTTTTTTACTATGAAAAATGCAAGAAACAAAATTTAACAATACATTTTTTTTGTATTTGTTTTGCTTCGTGCTTAATGCTGTATATCGCTCTGAACTCTCTCTGGTTTAATTTCTGATTGGAGACGGAGCGGATCTTAACGCCGCAATTTTTTATGTCTTACCAGAGTGGGGAAATAAAAATAATTCATTTTTTGAAGTCGGAATTGAACCATTGCATTTGTACATTTATATTAGATACTGCTACTGCGCCACTGAGAACTATCTAAATTGACAGGTACTAAAAAAGCGTCTTAAAGAGACGAGACGAGAAATGCCAGTTCATTAAAATGCAAAATAAAATTGTATATATTAATTACAACTTTGAGTTTTGCTACATTACATTACTTTATAAAATGAAATAGACATTAGCTGCGACTAGGTCCCCATGATCAAATGGAAATTTATTGTAAGAAACATTATTGTTTAACACAATACAATATAAGTACCCGAGGTAATTCTGACTACAGGTTCAGAGGGATACATTAGGACAATAGCCGTGATGATACAAGGAGATATAGGAGATATATAACCTTCATATATTAATGAATTAAAAAATTAAATTAAATTAGCTTCACGTTGTATCCCGCATACAGCAGGGTAGGCAGAGGGAACCTAGTGTTAAGACACTCCGTTCCCCACTTTCTGCCGAATTCTGGAGGCATTGCATGGTGAACTCAACGCCGCGCTTTGCCTCGACACCAGAGCGAAGGAATGGAAATATAAATTTAAGTAAATATTTCATCTCCTCGAGTGGGGATCGAACCCACAACCAATCGATTTTACAGTCACACTTTGTGCCACTGCGTCATGACTCTCCTGGCTATATTAATGGACTATCCAAAACCAAAAGGTAAAGGTCCGTTTGTAAGTCTGTCAATACCATATATTTCAAGATCGCGTAGAGGTATCAGGCTGTAATTTATGTCTATAGTCTTTTGGAGCATAAAAAAAGAACAAGTTTCTAAGTCAACGCAGTAAAAAGATACGAGCATTGATTAATTAAGTATGTGCATCGATTTTTTTGCATTTTGTACGAATTTCGTATCACAATCATAAAACTGTAGGGTACTTTTCATGGATTTACAGTTATGAAATTTGGTACGAAGTAAGAACTTACAATAAAAATAAAGAAAAAAAAAACCAAAAAGTGAAAATTTATAGATATTTTATAAAAAAAATCATTACAAGCTTATAATTGTACTTAATGAGGCCAGTCATGGCGCATGAGCACAAAGTATGACTGTAAACACGACTGGCTGTGGGTTCGATCTCTACTCGAGGAAATTAAATATTTATTTAAATTTCTTTGCTCTATTGAGTTTAGCCACTCAACACGCAATGTTTTCAGAATTGAGTGAAAAGTGGGGAACGGACAGTGTTACCCTAGGCTCTATCTGCCTACCCCGCTGTGTGCGGGATACAGCGTGAAGCCGATTTTAATTGTACTTAATTTCATACAAAATGAGTGCGAATGTCCGCAAATTTAAGTTCGCCATCCTTTATAAATTGCATTTCCATTTACATACAATTCTGAAATTGATACGGAATCCTCAATATGCGAGTCCCACTCGCATTTGACCGGTTTTTGCTTTATTATATTAGTATAAATAGGTATTTAATGGCCTGTGGATAAAAGTGACCTCGAATTTTTAAATAACAACCTTGTGTACTATTAAAATAATTATTCTGTGAAATGCAAATATATGAATTACAATATTTTGCAATTTTACCTACATTATATGTTATGAAATTAATATTTTTATTGAGATATTAATGTATATTATAATAGCTGTGGCCATAATGGCGCCGTGAGACTGCTTCTGGCTGTTAACGCGATTCCCACTAAGACGAATTATTATATTTGATTTCATTTCCTCGCTCTGGTATACGATACGCGGCGTTGAGTTCCGCTACTCAACACGCACTATCTTAAGAAAATCAGTGTAAAGTGAGAAACGGAGTGTTTTATCACTAGGTTCCATCTGTCTTTGAGGGATAAACGCCATGAAAGACATAGCTGTATGCAAATTAGCTATGACTTTCGTGGCGCAGTATATATAGCACACGTCAACTAACAACGACATTGGCAGGGCCAATAATGCAGTTTCAAAAAGTGATTTTAGTTATCAAGATGTTTGTAACAAACATATTGATTTAATATATCTACATATTATGTAGATATAATATGGACTTACCAGTTAAAAACAGTAATTTTTAATCTTATATATTTCTTCTTTTTTTTACGGAATCGGTATTTTTTTATACATTTCTTTATACATACACAAATTATAATCGTTACTATCCTCGTCCATTTTATAACGTTAATGCCTTTAAGTAAAACAAGTTCAAGCAATAACATATCAAAATATATTAAAAGCTTACTTAGTGAACAAATTTTCCTATGTGGTTCTTTTATAAAATAAACACCGACTTATTTCAGGAATTCTATTGTTAAAGTATCGAAACATGGGATGAATTTTGTATTATTAAAATAAATAAATATTTTATATATGATTTCTTTTTACTTTAAGCTTCTTATTGCATGTAACAGTACAAGGCAAATCTTAGTGTCCAAACACTCAGTACTTACTCTCCGCCTTAAATCAACTAATTTATGTATATTTCACAAAATGTAAAAAAACAATGTAGTGTTAACGAACTCGTGTAAAAGAGGGTAGATGTAGATAAAAGCAGTGAAATTGTGTCAATCGGGGGGTAGTTGCTTATAGGCAACGGCTCCTATTGGAAGGAAACTCGTGTGAGGTATTGTTATTAGGTGACACATCACGTATTGCAATATCATAGTATCTCTTTCCAAATAGTTTAGAAACATATAGACTATATGTGTTTATATAGTGTTTTTTAAAAAACGTTAACCGCTTCCGATTTCTAACAGTAGTCTAACAGTATCTCGAACCCGCACCTCTTAGGAGGCGTCAAAGCGTTCTAACCACTATACCCTATACTTATCACATCATAGACTATACTTATCACATCGAAACTCTTATACCTCTGTTATACCTTATTTATGTCGACGCGAGTTAATAAGTCCAGTAAGTTAAAAATTATACAAATACGTTTTCTATAATATTTTCTATCTTTAGTGTGTAATATTCAATATAATTAATTTGTGTATGTACATTTATAATCTCAGGCAGAACAAGACGAAGAAATAAAAATATTTTGATTATAAAAAAAATCATCTGAATAAGATTTATATCATGAACGTTACAGAGGCAGAATTTACATAAAAGAAGATCTGTCATTTTAACCTTGAGTGTAATTTAAAAACTTAGAAAGCTAGATAAAAGAAATAGATATTTAATAATTATTTATAAAATACTAAACCGAAGTAAAGACGGATTACCCCTATTATAAAATTGATAATATTTTCACGCGTTAAAAAAAGAAGCTAGTGTCAAGACACTCCGATATGAGTATGAAGAATTGGAGACATTGCATATTGAGAGATGAATCTCAACGACATTCTTGACCTTCACATACCTTTCCCTTTTCATTTTTGCCCTTTTATATCTTACCAGAGCGAAGAATACAAAAAATAAGTAAAATATATTTACAGTACAGTAAAATAAAAAGTAATCAGTCGCTGAAGTGAGGTTTCAATCCACAACCATCGCGCTTACGAGTGACGCTGACCCACTGTACCACGACGACCTCAAATTGTTTATTTAAATATATACTGGTTTACTCCTGTCACATATTTCAAATCGTGCGTAGTACGAATTTCAAAGTACAATAGCTGCTATGATAAGCATATCAATAGCAATTTACACACAATATAATATGTCTGACGTAAATAAAGGGCAGTGTTACGTTAACCGATTTTATAATGAAAATAGTACGTATATTAATTACCAATTGGTTATTGAGAGGTATGTTAAGAATATAGACGTTGTAAATGCGCATGCATAGATAAGTATATTGGAGTCGTTGTAGCGCAATTTAAGAATGTCGAAGAATCGATTCGATTTCGGAGATGACAATTTTTTGATGTATTTTATCTTTTAACTTTTATAAAGTGTTAAGAAAACTTACAAAAATTTAAACGTAGCGCCTCGTCTCCTGGAAACCTGGTCGGTTTTGATCAGGCTTGGGTTCGAGTCCCGCTACGTTAAAATTTTTATACGTTTTCTAAATAGGTATTTTATCTTCCTGCTTCACACGCTACGCAGATTTTTCGAGATATTAAATGGAGAAAATAAAAATATTTAATTCCCCCGAGTAGGAATCCACAATCGTCACGTTTATAGACAAACCACCTCAATAAAATGTAGCATCATTTTTTTTTTATAAAAGTGAAATAATAAATAATTTCTAAGCAAACTACCTTCACACGTTCTTGTAAATCCCTTCATTTTTGTTATTAATGCGTTTTTTTATAATGTTCCTATAGCCTTATTTGGCAATTTAGTTTGGGTAAATTGATTTTCCTTGTGAAGTGTAAAAATGGAGGTAAAATGTTGTTACTCAATTTTTATTACATTTTTCACACCTTGAAGATCTCGATAATATGCAAATATGAACCAGAGATAGCATCTGAACATAAATTTTAATTAATTAGAATTCTTACTTATAATAAGTATTAAACTTGCCATAATATTTTTTTTTGTATGAAATAAAGTAAAGTAAAATTGTGTCTTTATTTAGCCTTGCCTTAAATATTATTTTTATTTGAAGTTTTCAAGTAATTTATACTCGTATCTTTTATTTGACTTTTTTATTAGTATCCCGCACACAGCAGGGTAGGCAGAGAGAACCTAGTGTTAAGACACTCCGTTCCGCACTTTCTGTCTGAAGGCATTGAGTGTTGAGTGGCAAAACTCAACGCCACGCTTTCCCACGACACCAGAGCGAAGAAATGGATTTATAAATTTAAGTAAATATTTCATCTCCTCGAGTGGGGATCGAACCCACAACCTTATTGTGATTTACAGTCACACTTTGTGCCAGTGCGCCACGACTGGCCTCTCGACTTGACTTGACTTTTTATAGTTGAAAGATTAAGCAAAACTAATTTTATATAGCGTGTAATTTTAAATAGCAGTAATTAAATTTGTTGATTCACTTATATTAGTATAGTATATAAGAAAGCTAAAGAGTTTACTGGGTTCAATGGACTAATCTTAAAAATTATTGGTTCCAATTAAAAATCCATTTATCGGGCAATAGGGAATATTATGGGCTATAGACTATTTTACATCACGACAGTGGTCTCTATATAACCTACTATGGCTCCGGTCGTAGTTACCTCGGACACCTAGAACGTGTTACGAGAAATACAAAAAAAAGCTAAAGGCCTCAAGCCAGTCGTTGCGGATGAAGTAAAAGCGTGCGACTGTAAGCGTAACAGGTTGTAGGTTCGATTTTTACTTGAAAAAATGAAATATTTAATATTTTCATTTCCCCGATGGTAATGAGGCAAAACGCAGCGTTGAGTTCCACCACTTAATACGCAATCCCTTCAAAATTAGGTGGAAAATGTTGAAGGGAAGTGTCCTACTAATAATAGGCACAAAAGCTCCTTCTGCCTACCCTGCTATATGCGGGATACAGCGTAGAGCTAAAAAATAGTTAAAATCTTGTCCTATAATATATACAGTATATAGAAATCTAAACTATGCCACAATTTAAAAACAATCTGCACATACAAACACAAACTCGCATAGTTATTTTATTAGAACATTGTTATTACCAACCTATCCATATAAGGCGGGGTAGCTATTAGCGTACACTCGTATGTTACGTGTCAACATAAATAAGTCTCACCTGAGAACGTTTAAAGCTCTAATGGTAATATAATGTAACTTAAGATAATAAATCTAATTATATATTATTATATATATATATATATATATGTATGTTGAGGTAAATTGTTTTTTATTGAAATGGTTAAAAATTTAAAGATATTTTTTTTTGTTATATTATATATTAAACTTTTTGTCTGTTTTGTCTATTTCTTTTGGAAAATCTATCAAAGAATAATCTAAATTTGGTATAAAATTTATGAGTAGACTCTGAATACTTTCTAAAGTGGTTTTTTTAATATCTCGTTGATTGACTGTGCGTTGCAGGCAGCAGGAGCTCGAAAGAATGCCTGGAACTTGTGACCCAAGCGAAGGTAAAAGGGGCCTCTTTAGTTTGCAGAAAAAACACATTTAATTATTCATGTTTGTTTTTTAACTAGACACGTTCTCTGTATATAGGAGATGCAGGGGAAACATATTAATGCCTGAGATTATAGTGGTGAGACCGTTGTGGTCCGGTGGCATAAGAGTGTGACTGGGGAATAAAATATGTAATATTTATTTTTTCTTGCCCTGGTATCAAGGCATAGCGCAGCGGTCAGCTCCGCCACTTATCACGCAATGCCACGGAAATTCTGCGGAAAGAGGAAACGAAAGTTTTCTTGTAGAGAACGGAGTATCTTAACGCTAGGTTCTCAGATTCTTTCTGCCTACTTTGTACAGCGTGAAGTTGTAAAAAGACCATCATGGGGCGATGGCTGTGAGTTCAGTCCCAATTCAGGGGAAAGAATAATTTTCATTTCCTGTCTTTGGTAGACAAAGTATCTTGACTCTGGTTCTATTTGCTTCTGTCTCACGCGGGATATAGCGTGAAACTAAAAAATGTCCTTGTTTATGCGTTAGAAAAAATCTATACGTTTACATATCGTGTATGTAAACGTATTTCTAGTTACTAACAAATCATTAAACACACATGTTTCTTGATAAGACCTGATTTGATTTGATGAGATTTTGCAGGTGGTATCGTTATAACGCACCTTTATATTTACAATATGGCCGACTACGTTATTTTTCTTTTTTTTCTTCTATATCTTTGCATTTTCGATAAAGAGAATTACTCTAATACACAATTTGTGTTAAAAATATGTCAAAATATTTCTATATAGATATATTTTTCCTATTTCTCACATTAATATAATATTAATAGGGCAGAAACAATTTAGAGATAACTCCTTTCTATTCTTATAGCAATTAAAAACTGTAAGCATATGAATGAACTTTATATTTTAATGTAAACAATATTTCAAATAATACAAATTAAGATTTACAATATATATTCTATACATATATAAAAAATATAGATGAATACCACATAAAAACCAAATTGAGAAGAAGGAAAATAATAATTTTATTTTTTTTGCTCGCCGATAATAGCTGTCATAGTCACTAACTACAAACCACGTGTTAAGCAAACCCGCGAACATCCTCGATTAATGCTACATCACGTTATCTGATAACAGAATCATGCCGCTGCGTTAACGATTGTGACGATGACGTCACGACACTGATATGACAGGTCAGTCTTTATAGCTTTTTCTAGCTTAATTATAGCAAAAGCTTGATTATAAAGCTTATTAAGAATTATTCTTATATGTATTTTAAGATTTATTCTTTTACTTATTTACTAAGAGAACGTATAAAATTTTGAATTTGTAACGGAATTTTTATACGTTTTTTTAATATTTTTTTTCTTTCCTAAGTGTGGAATAACACTTCAAAAAATGTTCAAAACATTCTTATACTTTCTTATACTTCAAGAAAATAAATTTCAACTGTTAATTAATATGTTAATAGATCTAGAAATAATAGGCAAGTGTTTGACAGTATTCTTAAGTAATTAATATTGTTCCGTTTTTTTTACTATAAGCTTTATTCCGGCGTTTAATACCGCCACTCAGGATATAATATCAATCATTTATACAGATAATATAATACAATGATGGAGCCTTCAAAGTTATATTAGATGTATATCATCGATTTATTATCACAAACGTAATGTTATCACCACTATGAACACATAGCGCAGGCTTTGCAGGGCTCTAGTACAATAGTTTCCGCGTTCTCATACAATATTATAAGATAACTAGCTGTCACTCGCAACTTTATTTGGGCAAAGTTTTAGACATGAAATCGGAAAATCTCGTTTTTTCTTTTAGGAATTTCGTGAAACCATCTCTTAGTGCTGCCCTCCACTACATTACCTAACCTACCTACATTTGTTTCCAGCTATGAGCATTGCGTGCTAAGTAGCGCAACTTAACGCTTTGTGTTACCTCACACATAGTGAAGAAATAAAAATAAAAAATTCCTCCGAGTAGGAATCAAACTTATAACCATTTCACTACACTTCCCTTTACGCTACGAAACCCTCTGTGAATATTATACTTTGTAATTCTGTTTTGTCTTTGCAATTTGCAAAACTGACAGATATATTGAATTTCTAACTTCAACGATTGTTTATTATCAACTTGACTTAACCAAATAACAAAATTAATATTGAAAACGAAAATGTTTGAAGATCCACTCATTTTCGTGATTACGCAACTGCTTCAGGCACATCAATGGCTCCTTTGCTAACGTATTAGCATTTCATATTAGCGTACAAATGTGAAAATTTTTGGAATATTCCTATATACAATTTTTATTTCGTTCTTATCGGTAAATATCTAACTTTAAATTAAGTATATGATATATTTTACCATATACTAAAATATCGCGGCGTTGAGTTCTGCCACTCAACACGCAATGCCTCCAGAATCCGGCAGAAAGTGGGGAAAGGAGTGTCTTAACACTAGGTTCCCTCTGCGTACCATGCTGTGTGCGGGATACAGCGTGAAGCTGATTTTACTAAAATATTATTTAATATTTAAGACGGAAATACAAAAAAAAATTATATTTATACTCTATTGACTTAATTATACTTTGTATAAATAAATGATCCACTAGTCAAATATATTACCAAATTAGCGGAAATTGATTAAGTACTTTACGTTTACCATATAAGGTTACACCTTCAATATAAATATGGCCTTCAATATTTACTACAAATGGGTAATATGATACATTGTAAACAATTATACAGAAAAAAATTTAACCGCAAGTCTCAAAGCCTTTAAGCGAAACAAATTCCAATGAATAGATTAATATCAATATAAAACTTTACTGTACAAGGTAAATATAATACTTTAATATTGTAATGAACCTCTCGTGGCGCAGTGGAATGATATCTAATTGTAAACAGGATGACTGTAGGTTCACTCAGGAGAATGATTAGGTATAAAATATTTAAATTTTTAGGGTTCCGTACTCAAAGAGTGAAACGGGACTCTATTAATAAGACTCCACCATTCTTGATAGTTGACTGTTGAAATTTTTACAGATGATATAAATACATATTTCTGTTGCAGCATCAAATACTAAAAAGCAGAATAAAAAAATATGCATTTTAATTCCCATGTAATAAATGTATATATTTTTTAAGCTGGTATATATATAGATTATTATACTATGAAACCTTTCGTCGTGAAAACCTATGAGGCCAGTCGTGGCGCAGCGGCACAAGGTGTGACTGTAAAACCGACTGGTTGTGGGTTCGATCCCCACTCGAGGAAATAAAATATTTACTTAAATTTATATTTCCATTTCTTCGCTTTGGTGTCGAGGTTAAGCGCGGCGTTGAGTTCTGCCACTCAACACGCAATGCCTCCAGAATTTGGCAGAAAGTGGGGAACGGAGTGTCTTAACACTAAGTTCCCTCTGCCTACCCTGCTGTGTGCGGGATACAGCGTGAAGCTGATGAAGCTGAAACCTTTCGTGCACGAGTCCAATTCACAACTGACCAGTTTTTCCAATTATTGCCATATCCTCGGTCTTACAAGACTAAGCGCAACGTTGAATTCTGTTACTGAGTATTGCATCAGTTTCAGACGTAAAGCGGAGGATGGAGTGTATGATTGTCACAATTTTCTATCCGTCTACACCGTCCGTTCGGTCAAGAAAAGGTATAAGGTTAAAAAATACGTTATAGTATATCTTTGTACGGTATGGATGTTTTATATTAGGTATATAGGTAGGTTGTACGACAACAGTAGGCTCGATCTCCGCTAGAGAATATATTTTAAAAATATCCGGGTTCCGTAATAAAATATGACTGATGGTAGTCTAGGTGGTATTATCAGAAATTCTAAAAGTTAAAAATTCCTTTAAAACCAAACACACGATTTATTTATCATTCAACGCGATCGCTAGCGATTACCGTCAAATTCATATCATCGTATGAAAATTTCCTTTTTATTGGCAATAAACGTTGGTATTTCATTTACATTTCGACGGTCTGAATTACTTTGAATGAGTCAATGTGAGCACAAAAGGCGTTTGCTTGTAACAAACAAAATAATTTGTGTAAATATGAAACAACTGTTGAAATTTTTTAATATATGTATGTTTGAGTAAATTAAAGTTAATACTGATATTTAAAAAAAAATACGGATATTTTTTGTTTGAATAATAACTCTGTGAGACGACTCTTATTAAGGGAACAGTAAGTGTTTATTGAAAATGGATTCGAATAAATTATATGAAAAATGTGGAATATGTAATTTGTTGTACTAAGTAATTTGTTTTTGTCCTAGTCACGGGATTGAGTACCGCATCTCAATACATACAATGTCTCAGAAATTCGATTGAAGGTCGTAAGTTTGTCTAATGTAAACATATATTCCATCATGATCAAGATCTTCAGTAATGAAGAACCGACAATAAAGAATATAGAAAGTAATTAAAGAGATAAAACATCGAACCCACAACCTTATGTGGAATGATATTAGTTTAGTGGATTGCATCAAGCATTTGCACTAAATATTCTATCACCAATACCGAGATGTTTTCTATTGCGCAGACATATTCAAGGCCGCATTTTTCCAACCATGCGATAACATTTATATTTTACATAAAAACACAATAAAATTATGTTGGAATTTAAATTAAACTACATTTATCGCAAGCAATATTTTAGCGTATTATTGCATTTTATAAGTTATTGTAAGAAATCATTTAACTTAAAATACCGTCTTGAAGTTAAATATCTATATGACGTTTCTCAAAAAATCTCTATTATTTATATCAAAGTCACCAATTGGTTTTTTAAAAGGGTGGTGTGTAAATATTTTTTTATTCGGCAAGATTTTTGAAAGTATTTATGAACCCTAAAATAAACGTATAACAACTACCGTACCCGCTCAGAAGGCAGTCCTGCTGAGAAGATCAGGTAAGGATTTAACTTAATTTAATTGATTTGTGTCCAATCTCTCTTCAATACTAAGGTGAGTTTATTACCTAATACAATAATAAATAAGAGTTATCCTACATGAAAATCAAATTATCTTAATTTAACACATTTTATATATAGTTGTTGGACGTAAGCATATTATGTGTGTGTGTATGAAACTATGTGTGTGTGTTCTTTCATTCCATTATTTAATGTCAACCAGACATCAAATGTCAAGCAATGTATAAAGCATGTGGCTTTAACACGGGGACAGTTTGTTATTTCAGATACCGTAAACCTTTTACGGTCAATCGTTAACACGTTCGGAAGTATTTAATCCGACGACCCCTAATAAATTGTCTAGATCACGTTGTACCATGTGTAGCTATTAGTATTGTGTTGAATAAGACACTATACTGGCCAAGTTGTTTTTGACACTCCTATTTTTTTCCTGGAGTATTCTTTGTAACAAGTTTTTATTAGCTTCGGTATGTATGCTTGTAACAGAAACTTCGAACGAGATTTTGAGCTACTTTGAAACGTTGGATGACAATGTAACAATACGAAAAAAAAAGTAGTTGAAAAAATTAAAAAACACGCTTTTGTGAAATAAAATAATATTAATAATCAAAAAAGCGTGGATATTTCAATAAATTACTAAGGAAAGGAAAGATAAAACATATAGCATGGCATGCACAAAGAATTTATTTAAAAACAAAATTTTATTACCAAATACTACGATATTAAACGCGATGATTTTGAGTTCAAGTCCCATTTGGAGGAATGAAATATTATTAAATATCGCTCTGGTAACGAGCCAAGGCGGGCGTTGAGTTCCTCCATCCAAAACTCAATACTTCAAGAACGCAGTGGAAAGTGGTTAACATAGTGTCTTAACACTAGGTTTCTTAGGTTCTCTGTGCTTATTCTGCAAAAGCTAAGATGATTAACGTAATAAATTAATTTAACACCTTGGAGGTATAATTTGTTTAAAAGTACATACAAAATATATATCTAAATTTATTACACAATTTTATTTCATCAAAATCAAATAGCAATTACTTTTTACATGTTTAATATTGTTCAAATAACTGGCCCCTCAGGAGAAACATACTAACTCGTGCAAATTGCAAGCGAGGCAAATTAATGACTGCTACTGGTTCTATATAGATATAAATACATCGATCCTTTCAATGAGAAAGACAGATAGTATTTATTTTTTAATTTATTTGGTGATCCGTAGCGTTTGGCGCTCCGTTCTCTCTGACTACCCCGCAAGGGATAAAGCGTGAAGCTAAGTTAAGTTAAGTTATTTGGTGATGTTAATTTGAATTAATAATCAGCTTCACGCTGTATCCCGCACACAGCAGGGTAGGCAGAAGGAACCTAGTGTTAAGACACTCCGTTCCCCACTTTCTGCCGAATTCTGGAGGCATTGCGTGTTTAGTGGCAGAACTCAACGCCGCGCTTAACCTCGACACCAGAGCGAAGAAATGGAAATATAAATTTAAGTAAATATTTCATCTCCTCGAGTGGGGATCGAACCCACAACCAGTCG
>JAAIXJ010001805.1:98540-119217 GCA_013403705.1 Heliconius hermathena | reverse complement strand
CAGAACTCAACGCCGCGCTTAACCTCGACACCAGAGCGAAGAAATGGAAATATAAATTTAAGTAAATATTTCATCTCCTCGAGTGGGGATCGAACCCACAACCAGTCGGTTTTGCAGTCACACCTCGTGCCGCTGCGCCACGACCGGCCTCTATATATTTGAATATTCTATATATATTAATAATGCTGTTGTTCTTATTTAATTTACTTCACACTGTTTTCCACTTACAAATACGGTAGACAGAGAGAACTGGAGAACGGAGTGTCTTAACGGTAAGGCCGTTAAGACACTCCGTTCTCCACCTAACCCCCAATTTTAGAGTCATTGCGTGTTGCGTGCCGGATCGTAATGCCGCATTTTGTATTGTTACTAGAGCGAGATAATGAAAATAATTAATTCCCCTGAATGGGAATCAAATTGAAAATTGTCACATTTACAGTTAGATGCTCACAGTACTATTGCAGTAGGATCACCACGATGACACCAAGATGTCCTATTTTCTTTAAACTTCAAGTATCTATTTTCAAGAAGAAGCCATTTTAATAAATACTCTTTACAATTCAATGTCCTCCATTCAAAGAATGTTCGTTATGAAATATACTAGAAATAGAAATGAATTTAAAAATAGGTAATATTAAGGCCAAACACAAATTAGGTAGACCTAAATAAAACTGCTTCAAAGGTTTTGTCTACGACCTCTAAGATACAGTGCACATGCTTGAAATATATTTCTTTATTTACATATTTGCCAGTCTTAGACAAAACCCTGCACTAGGTTCTTCGACTCTATATAGAAATCATAGTTTAAAAAAATAAAATTTACGATTTTGTAAAAAAAAAACTTCGCGTACTGCCTGGATTCCTGCAGAATGAGCTGATAGTATCTTGCCCTCTGGTATGGTGGGTTTGAGATTTCAATGATTTTATGAGTGGGTCCCAGATGGTAGAAAGTTTCCAGCTCTCTATTGAAACTTCATCCTCTCTATTGAAACTATCTATTGTACTCGAGGCAATCAAGAAATCGTTGGCGGTAGTTTGATACAATAATTATTTCAACTGACAGACGAATGCCACCTCAGTCTACCCGTGACCACGGACTATGATAACGGACGAAAATGTATAATTTAAAATATACGCGATTAATCCGGTTAAAATAGTTTCATTTAAAACATTTTATCATTGCCCCAAATATAGGGCTGAACCCCCGAGGTAGGTACCAGTCCAGGTAGTACAGTAAGACTTTAACAAATAGATCAATTGAAACTTTTATACTTTATATGGAGTCACGTTCAACTCAAATAGTTATCGGAGTCCGATGGAAAGTGTCACAGTTCTCACGTACCTACCTACTTGTATTAATTTTGCGGGTGAAATAAGTTTTATGACCACTCTCGAACCAATATCTTTAGCGAGTATAGTTTCTATTGGTTCTCTTTGAAACTTATGAGTGTGATTCATTCTTATATTTTTCTTGAGAAGTTTAAATAAGTATTAAAAGAGCAAAGAAAAGAGTGATGTTTTTTTTAGGTTCACACTTTATCCTGCTAATAGCGGGATAAGCAGTGGGCAACGTAGTGTAAGATACACTGTTCCGACCGAATTAGGGATATGTATCGATTGGCGAAACTCAATGGTGCACTTTTTAAAGTTTTATATAGCATTTGTTTACTTATTTGGACTTATTGACTTTACCTAGGTATTTTCTAGTTAAAAAATGTTCTTTACCTAAACAATCATTAGTTTCTGTACAGGCTAAAGACAAATTAAAATATAATGTAAGTATGTATTTTTATTTTTAGACACGAAAAATATTTAATAATTTATTGTAACGATAACAAAGTTAAAAAATATACAATGTAAGAGTTTTTAGTAAGAAAATGAAATAGAGACAAAGAATAGACATGCAATAATATTTAATAGTTTTAGAAACTCATAATATGACATAATTCTTAACGTAAAGTAGGTTTTTATTTAATAAAACGAATAAAACAAAATACAATAAATCGAATAAAATAAAAAAAATATAATAAAACAAAATATAAATCACCATAACACATTAAATATCTACGGGTACAATAACACAAAAGCATTAATATATGAACGCTATACAAAAACACACGCATAGAGCGCACTGTATGTGCAATGTGCATGTCATAAATAACATACCTATGACATACGAGTAGCCGTCTAGAGTTAGGACACATTTCCTCAAAGCGCCTGACACAGATCTGTGTCTGTGCGTCCTAGGGGCTGCACCCAAAGCTCTACCACCACCAGGGTCACTATGGCACTTGTGCACTAATTCCTTATCATTAGCCAGATTACTGTTACCGTCTATCGAACCTTGCCGGCTGCCCTCCAACAATGCTTTGCCACGCCTCATCATCACATCCTACGCTACCTCTAGACAAATAGAATCCTCTTTTCAAAAGAACGTTCACAGTAAATCACTTCGAACCTTGTTTTTGTTTATATGTCCAAGTCATCACAGTCATTAACGCGCTAAACGCTTTCATTTGTTCACTGATTTACGTTTCAAACGTGAAACACGAGCCAAATTGTTCTATTTTCTGTCGGGACCACTGCTGTGCGCTGTTTGTTACAAACTACTATACAATTTTGCTCTTATCGCTTATCATCAATGGAAATTTTATGGTATAATTTGCACCAAATAAACGATATTTATTAATTCAATAATCCCATTAATACGAATGTTATTCCTAATCAGATTGTGCAACATTTATAGCGGTACCACTAACACAACATGCAATTAAGATAATGGAGAGGCGCGTGCGTTTACGTCAATCGATCCAATTTTTCTTTAATATGTATGTACGTATTTTTTAATATTTTATCTATTCTTTAGAATTTAAAAACAATCTAGCCTTTTATAGAAGCATTTTGTAAATTTTAGATTATTTAAATTTTCATAACTTTACATTACTAGAGTCGTTCTGAAAGAAATAAAGTGAAATTAAATTCTTTGAATTAAAATGAAGATATTACAAATAATAAGCGAGCGTGGAAAGATTGCTAATTTTACTGTCTGATTTATATTCACATGGCGCCTTAGGATATTCGAGCAAATATTACGTTTTTTTACTATATATAAAACTTTAAAGTGACCTAGAAAGTATTCATTACACTTAATGTATATCTATACGACCTTAAAACATAATTACTGGACTCAATTTGCAATTTGCTCGAGGCGGACTATACTGTAGGAGCGAATGATTGTACCTCGGATCGTATAGCAGTTATAACGAACAAAATCTTCGTAGTTACGCTAAAAATGACCTTAGTTAGGCTCTCGTTCCGCTAATTCCCCCATCAATACAACCTTCTTTGAACAAATATGAAATCGACGTAAAGGAAATAACATAGAACGTTTTCCCATGTTATTCTTGAAATTTTAATGGAATTGTTAAGCCGTGAAATGGATAACGACACAAGTATGGAAATCTATTTTCAACGGTTGTTGTTTTTCCATAGTAACGTGCAGGGCGCTCATAAACGGTTGCGTCATGTCACCAGGGGTGGGGGCGCCCCTCATTTGTAAACAGATTGTGACGTTGTCCAATGGACTATTCTGAATCAGGCAACAGGTGGTCCCGGTATAATTTGTATATGACAATTTGACATCCATATTGACACGTCATTTTTTTCGATATTTATAATATGAAAAAAAATGTATAATATTATTTTTTTTATTGAACTTTTCCTTACATGACACAGGCGCGATTGGGACGGGTGCGTTCGGACGCTCAGGGCGGCATGACGCTACCACGCGACCGACTCGCGTGGAAGCCTGCGCGCGACTGGCAATCAGCTTAACGCACATGCTTAAGCTACAGGTAGCCTGATTAAGTCTAGATTCACACTTTGAGCTGCATCACAAAAGAATCTGGATCAAGTCTTTATTAAAAAGTTTAAAAACAACGTTGTATCGTATTGTAGCCGTTCCTGAGAGCATCAGCTGGTTGAAGATTTAAAATGGATTGTAGAAGGAAATTTACAGAAGAAGAGTGGAAATGCATAATAAATTATAGCATTTTCTTTTGAAGGCATATTAAGTGCCTTCAAAAATTACATTATTTTTCTTATGAACGTAGCCTCACGATTTGCCCTGCATAGCAGAGTAGGCGGAGAAAAGCGTAGGTAGTGTTAAGTTATTCCGTTCCTGACATTTGACCATATTTTTAATGTCACGATTTTTCTATCAGAGCAAGTAAGCAAATGAAAATAATTTAAATATAATCAATTACCTGAGTGGTAATCGAATCCACGATCATCATGTTACAATCAGATATTCCCACTGCGTCATAACGTTCAATAGTTAATGCGTAGGTAATAGTTAGAAAAATATACTCGTATAGTATAATATCGACGTTTTATTCTTACGTCCTAAATAGACCCTCAAAACCCAAATCCAAATGCCCCGGGGAACTGGCAATTGCTTAAAAACGGTCGGTTTTTTCCGCTCTTTCTTCGACATTGTTGAAGACTCCTTTGTGACAACAAATTAATTGAAAATGCTTAGTCTATTACGTTTTCGTTTTCGTTTTAGCAATCGTTATCTAAATTGTACACTCGTTGATTTAATATAACTTGTTTCCTTTTGCATAAGCAATTAAAATGTTTCAATTTCTTATTAAAAAATGTTACTAAAATAATTATATTAATTAATATGAATTAATTTATTTTATCTCTACACTGGCTTACGTCGTTAAAGAAGCAATTTCTCAATATTATTTTTGTAATGCATAGTTAGAATTATATATGTTATGTAGCTTAATAGTTTTTTTTTTAGAAAACGTATTTTTTTACCGTATTTGAACCTGTTGCCTCTTGGTAACTTTTTGTAAGCGTTCTGATTTTTTAAGCCTTTCTAAACTTATTGTGAAATAATTATCAATATTTTTTATTTATTATAAAAAAATCATGCGTCGCGACGGTTGTGGGTTTGATTCTTATGCAAATATAAGGTATAAAGTAAAACAAAGTGCAGCGTTGAGTTCCGCTACTTAATACGAAATGCCTTAAAAATGTGGCGGAAAGTGGACAACGGAAGTGTCTTATCGGAAAATAAGTATGTTAATAATAGATTCCTAGGTTCCCTCCGTCTACTCTTTTTTGCGCGGGATATACAGTGAAGCTAAAAGAAAGTGTTTATATATTTTCATTTATATTAGTTACATGCAATGCCGTCAGAATTCAGCGGAAACGAATGAATGTCTTAGCACTAGGTTCTCAGGTACCTTCTGCGTGAAGCTGCAGCTGAAGCATCGTAAAGTTAAAAAAAAAAACAAAAACATAAGAAATAAATGTTTATGGAATAAATTTAATTTTAATTTATAAAAGCTTTTCAACCTTTATCAGATTTTTTGCGGCTTAAGTCAAACTATGTACATGCAATGCTTTGAAATAAATATTCATAAAAGTTATCATACACTCGTCGTATAAAGGTTAAAATGTGTTTTAGTAAAATTTGTTGTTTTCTTTTTAGGATTACGCGCTTCAAAAGTAATAATTTAATTCCTAATAAGATCTCTTTGTTGTCCGTCTGTCTGCTAAGACTATTTATCTTAAGATTGTGTGGCGGTGCTTAGTTGGAATCAATGTGAAATATTCAAATTTTCAAGCTTTTAAGTCAACATTTATGCATATTTTTTACTGCATTCCACCACATTATTTATATTAAAAATTTATTATATTAAAACCCATTGGATCCTTTCTGGTGGACCTAGGGTTATGAAATTCCGGACAAAGTGAGAACTTACAAAAAATATAAAAGGAAATTATCCGAAAATCAATGGTATTTTTTACGATATCCATAAAATATATAACTCTATTTTAGAAGTTTCTCTTTCATATAGTTTTAAAGATACGATCAAAAGTAATGGATTTATCGTGTTATGAAAATAAACAAATACTCATATATATTGACATTATAAATAAAATGTATTACTTTTTTCTTTGTTTTGAATCTCATATGATATATTTCAGTCTCTAGAGATACCAGCAGAAAATTGTTCGATTTCTTCGTAAATATGTCCCTAAGGAATCGTAAAAAAAGTGTTGTATATTTATTCTAAAAGTATACGACATAGTAGCATCATCTCGCTTGTGTTCAATATTCGATTCTTGTAGTAAGCAAGTTTTTAGCAAATATGATTAAGGTCAATTTGAAAGTGAAAACAAATATTATATTTCAATTAGTAAAGTTAAAATTTATTAGATACTTTGAATACACCAATAATAGCATCGCACTCTCCGCATCCAGCGGGTTTAAACACCTTGATCGTTGGTCCATCTGGTACAGGTATCACCCACTAAACGTCGTCAGGTACGTGGTGGCCATCTCTTGTTGACCTTTCCTTCCTAGGGTCTACCAGTTCTCTTATCTATGCCATTTACTGACTTCTATCTCTTGTATGTCTTCTCTCCTGCAACTCATACAAGTCGAAGACTAGGATATTTAGAACGCAAAGAGTTTTCAGAAGTTGCTTTTAGAACTCTATACCAATTCCGTTACCCGCCACCTTGTTGTTTTTTAGGTATTTAAAATTAAAATTAAAATTAAATTAAATTTTAATTTTAAATACCTAGAACTCTATACCAATTCCGTTACCCGCCATCTTGTTGTTTTTTAGGTATTTAAGATTTCATAAATATCTACACCACTATAAATAATATATCAAAAGTCCACACATCCATCTCATGCAAGTGATATGAATTAAATATAGTTAATTTTAAAAATAGTGGTATTTTTATCGCTAACTTAAACGGACTAATATGATTTGAAAAACAAAGAATACTATCCAGCGACGCACGAGCTAGATTATTCCACAAGTTTAATCAAAGTTCTGTGAAAACAAACGTACTCATAATATAAAATATCACATAATATTATCTTTAATAATAGAATGGCTCTATCAAAGAAAATGTTTCTTCATTTGGACGTACGTATATGTATACATAAATATAGAAGGTTGGCACTTAATGGAACTTCTAATGCTCATAATGTTGGAAATATAACTTATGATAACAAGGTTTTGAAATGGTTTGACTAGAGCTTTAGAAGGTCCTATTGTTGACGTTATCATGAAGCTGATCAAGTTCACTTTATACTAGAGTGAAAAATAAACCAAAATTAAAAAAAAAACCCATTAAATTAGCAAAAGAATCAAATTGGTGGGCAAAAATATAAATTTGATGTTTTGGAGTTCAAATCTGCATTCACTTCGCTTACACTTCGAAGAGACTCTATCTCACTACATCACAATGTCTTCCAAATACGAGTACATCAGTATAATAAAAAAAATCTTAAACCTAATTTTCTTTAAAAAAAACGTTCTGGAAACCAACAGACAAAGCGTGGCGTTGAGTTACGCCACTCAACATGAACGATTTAAAAAAAATATAGTATCAATATTTATAAATCCATACATACGGTTATTACGGTTATTTTGAATTTACACTCCCCCTTAATCGTGGGGTCGCGTGCTCAAAGCTCATTTCAGTGCATGCACCAACAATTTGTTTTATCGCTGTAATAGATAAAACCCCCGGAATTTCCCTACCAATCCTATTTTAAGCCCCTTCAAGACGTAAAACTCGATTATGCTTATTAATTTTTGCTTATTTTGTGAAGGGGTCAATGACTGAACAGGTTGCATTTTTTAATTTTGATGTATTTTGAGTCCATAGTGGCAACTCCACTCGGGACTCTCGGAAAACAACAATAATAAGTAATTCCCCGAGTTAGACCACATACAGCGTTGAGTTCCGTTACTCAACACGCAACGTCTTAAATTCCAGCGAGAAGCGGAGAACATTTCCGAGAGGAAAATACTGACCAATTGCGCCACGAAAACCTCTCGCCTTCTGATTTAAAATAAAAAAAAATAATCAGCTTCCAGCTGTATCCAGCACACAGCAAGACACTCCGATCCCCACTTTCTGCTGATTTCTAGAGGCATTTCGTGTTGAGTGGCAGAACTCAACGCCGCCTTCTGATTTACTATTGTAATAATTTAACCGAAAGTACGTAAATCAATCAATTAGCCAATATTATACTATAAAAGCAAATTGAATAACATTATCTGTAATGATTATAGCAAAAAGTGAAAAATATTATGTTTTCATAAATAATTCGTATATTTTATTAGATAAGCACGTATAAATGATTGATCACGACATTCGATTTCAGATCACATTCGATCTCTATATATTTTTCTTGTCGCATTAGCTCTGGCCTTGGAATAAACGTAATTAGTATAATACACACATATATGTATATATTTTTAATACACATATATGTATATATTTTGTATTTATCTGGCGTATATACTTGTTGAGATAGTTAGAGTCCATTCCTACGACTCGAAATCAAATCCACAACCACCGCGCTTACATTCAGGCGAGGGAGCCAGGGCACCTAGTGTTAAGATATTGCATTCCCATTAAGACACTTCTGTGCCCCACTTTTCACCGAATTCATTATTTTGTATTGAGTGGCGGAACTCAACACCGCGCTTTGCTTCAATACCAGAGCGAAGAAATGAAAATATTAATGGTTATATTTTTCTTAATTTTTTTTGTTTGACTAGCAAAATTAAAATAATACGAGTATGTTTGGTCGCGCCACTCAGCACCCCAACAATTTAATTCAAGCGCCAACACAGAACAAATTATCAAAACACTCACAAACTTGCCTAATTTACCTATTGCTGTATTAAAGAAAAATATTAAATTGAAAACATACATCTAAATCGCTTTTACCTATTATATTATATAAATAAACAAATAAATCAATATTCCAGGAATAACGTCAGTGAAATGTGAGTGGCGTGCCTTTCGAATGCACTGCATTTGTGATAGAATATTATAATAATATTGACACAGATGTGCAAAGCGATATTGAACTGGTTCATATATTGGGTTTCAAATGTTCATTTAATATTTACTACACGGTATTTACAGTATGTCTATGTTTAGACGACTGTGGATTCAATTCCCATTGAGGGTAGAATATATTATTATATTTATAATACATTCTTTCACAGATAAACGAGGTGAGTTATATTTTAATATAATTAAAAAGTATAAGAAATTCACAAAATAAATTGACAATATTGTATTTATATATACTTAAATTTAAAAAACACAAAGAAAATAGCTGAAAAACAAATAGCGTGAAAATGAAGTCTAAAAAAGCTTACAATTTCACTCTGCTTGTATCAATTAATAAGCCTACACAACTCTACACATACACATAATACACATAATACACAACGTTCACTAAGCTGGGGGCGATGTTAATTTACGGGTATCTCGGGAAGGGGGATCAAATGAAACTAGATTCTTGTCGTCTTTTGTGATTTTCACTATTCTATTATAGAATTATATAGTCTAGAAAAATAAAATGTTGTTTTTTTATTCTTAATTCTTACGCAATTTTATTTTAGAAAAAAATGTGCAATAGGTTTGATTCTCACTCGTACTTTAACGTTAAGTTCCACTATGCAAAGCACAGTGTCGCGAATTTAAGCAAAATCGAAGAAGTATCTCGTGAAGCTAAAATGAAACAATCTTTTATTTTATATTCAACAACACCTATATTTATTATATTATAATTCTTAATGAAATTGAATTTTTTATAATTTTGAAAGTCTTATTCAACGGCTGTGGAATCAAATTCCGCTAAGTTTACATTTCTATACTGCAATTAAATGTTTTTTAAATTATAAATATCCAAAAAATATTAAAAAGTAACGTGAAATAATAAGATTTACAAAGGTGAAATACAATACGAGTCGTTCCTTTCTAGTTCTAATCGATTTAATATATTATTCTGGGTTGAACTAACTCGGATGAATATTTTATAAGCGAGAGGCTTACTCCGGATAAGACAATAATGCTGAAATTTAGACTTAAAAGTATTAAATTTAAAATAGTTAATTAAATTTATTACCTTATTTACTCTATTGATACACGTTATTAAATTCTAAATGTATAAGAGTAGAACCCACAAACACCACCTGGTGTTTGTGGGTTCTACTCCTTTTTTATTTTCTAGCTCTGATAACAAGACAAAATGCGGCGTTGAGTTAGGCTGAGTGACATGTAATATCTCGAAAATTGGGCGGAAAATGAGAAATAGAGTGTCTTAAAAATAGGTTCCCTCTGTTGACTCTGATATATGGGAAAAACGCGGAGCTGCTTTTTGTTTATATACAAAAAGATAAATATAGGTATCACAAAAATACGTCAAAAATACATATATATCTATAATGATGTGATTATACGTAAAAAATATAATATAATTTAAATAGGAGTCATATAATACTTTTATGTACATAAATATTCTAAAACAGAAATATTCTATATAATATAAATATTCTATTATTTTTTTTTTAATAATATCTTTCTTACTTATTCAATCCACGTTGTACAAAATTGCATCTTACCTGGAAACAAAAACAAACTCTTAATAATATAATAATTCAAAACAAAACTAACAAAATCAAATAAGAAATTCTTCAAAAGCGGAACAATTACCTAAAAATAAAAAAAAATACCGAATACTTCTTAAACCTTACCGATAGTGTAAGTGGCGCCATCTATCTGAAAAGTTGCACTTTTGCACTTTTTAAAAAGCTTTCCGCTTACAATTTGCCGCGTGGCGCTACCGTGTGTAGATGGATTCGACATGATTTCCTTCCTCACCGCAGCGCTAGTATCGAACCTGTTCCTTAATTCCTCAAAAGATAATTCACTGGGTAGTTCAGGTGTTTTCTCCCTGCGCACTTGCCCACTATGCCCTTTGTCCATTTTGTCCATTTTGCTTATTTTGTCCATTTTGTTCATTTTGTCCATTGTCCGTCACACTGTATATCCGTACATTGTCAGTCAAATTTCACTACACTGATTTGACATTGTCACTTCTTCACATTATAAGGGAGCTGTAATGGTTTTCGTAGTTATATTGGTAAAGACTAAAATAAATATTAAAGACAAATATAAAATAATATTTCTTAAATACCATTTGAAATTTGATTCGGCTATATTTAATTTGTGTAAAATATAAAGACGAACTATTTTTAAGTATAAAGAAGAGCTAAAATGTTGATTTTATTAAAGAAAAAATTGTTTGTCTTAAACTCATATAAACTTTTACACAAAAAATTGGAAGAGCCATGTAAAAAAATATATAGCAATTTTTAGTCTCCATATATTATAAATCGTGGATGTCACAATGTCTCAAAAATTGAGGTGAAAACGGAGAGTGTCAACACTAGTTTGCCTCTGCCTATCCTGTTATTATACTGGATACAGCGTGAAGCTAAAAAAATATATAAATATATATTACAAGTAAGAAAGTAGGTACATGTCTAAATTAAATTTCATAATTATTCCGTAAACGTATGCAAGGTCACGTATACGCATCAATCCTCATATCGCGGCCAAAGCTAACGCGTATGCTAATTTACGATATAGCTAAATTTAGATTTTCTGTTAAGTGTTAGGTCGTAAAATAATAGGTGCGCTCACGTGGTTCTGTTAAACTTGTGGGAAATGATGTATTGGCTTTTAAATCTTGTTCACCCATTAACCTTACTATCTGTAATACTTTGGTAAGTATCTTGAAAGAAGGAAATTATTATATGGTTTTTGACCCGAGAAGCCAGAGAAACCTTGTTTTTCGATAGAACTGGTTTTTTTTAGCTTCACGCCGTATCCCGCACACTGCAAGGTAGGCAGAGGGAACCTAGTGTTAAGACACTCCGTTCCCCACTTTCTGCCGAATCTGGAGGCATTGCGTGTTGAGTGGCAGAACTCAACGCCGCGCTTGTCCTCGACACCAGAGCGAAGGAATGGAAATATAAATTTATTACGTAATTACGTAAATATTTCATCTCCTCGAGTGGGCATCGAACCCACAACCTGTCGGTTTTACAGTTACACTTTGTGCCCCTGCGCCACGACTGGCCTCAATTTATTTAATTTAATTAGTGAAATTCGAAAACCTACGATTATAATGTGAGTATCCTGATATTTTCATTTTTAATATATGAAATGATAATATTATTAGAACACGAAAGTAATTCTGACTAGTAAATAAATTACTATGTAGTTTTAGCGGGCGAAGCCTCGAACGAGTCGCTACTATATGAAAAGAATCAAAATAAAACTGTCGAAGTTGTCAATGGCTTACAAGTTCAGAATTATTTCCGCAATGAAAAAGACATAAAGCTTACGTTCTCTACATCATACATTAGGCGATATAATCTTTAGAATCGATATATTTTGTCTGTTTCACTCAAATCATATTATGAAGCTATAATCCTATTGATATTTGAATATATGTATGTATTATAAAGACGTATGTTGGTGTGATCATTTTCTTGTATACGCTCAGGACTTATTATAAAATTGATGTTTGATAAATTTGGTATATTTTCGTAGATTCTTCTTTATATGTATGTCTGTTTATATGAATATTACATTACTCATAAGTATAAATGACGTCGTGGCGCAGTTATGAAGTATATTTTTATGCACAGTGGTTGTGGGTTAGTATTCCATTAGATTGTTATAATTAAGTGGAATCGTTGGAAAATAATCAAATTTAACACTAGGTACTGCCTATAAAACAGGATGTTGTAGATGCGTAAAGATTAACAAGATTTTTTTTATTATTATATGAGTTTTAAATATTTGGATTTTTAAAGCGGAGGATACATGAATGGATAAATTACAATATTTTCGCAAAAACTAATTAAATACTTCAAAAATTATTTAATATTTTGATACGTTCACTAAAATTGAAATTGTATAAGTTGTTGTTATATTATATGTAATTTACGTTTATATGTATAAAGTCCAGCCGAAAAACTAGTATGGTAAATGGACTAAATATTTAAAATAATGTGTGTGATTACGTTCTCTAAATAAAAAAATCCAATTTTATTTCCATATTTATCAACTTTATATCCAAATATAATAATAAAAATCTTTATATCCAAATATCTATTGATTATATGTTAGCCACTAGCAGCACTCTCTTACTCGAGTGAGTGAGCCCAGTTATGGCGCAGGGGCACAAAGTGTGCCTATAAATCGACTGGTTGTGGTTTCGACCCCAACTCGAGGAGATGAAATATTTATTAACATTTATATTTTTATTTCTTCGCTCTGGTGTCGAGGGGAAAGCGCGGCGTTGAGTTCCGCCACTCAACAAGCAATGCCTCAAGAAATTGGCGGATAGCTTGGAACGGAGTACCTTGACACTAGGTTCCCTCTGCCTACCCTCCTGTGCGCAGGATACAGCGTGAAGCTAAAAAAATCCCTCTGTGTATCCACACTCCATAGGTTCTTATGTATATATTAACGACTCATAATCCAATATTTGAATATATAATAATTATTATCGTTGTAATGCACTTTACCAAAAACAAGTAAATTGTACACTCACTGCATTGACTGTTAATTGAAAGCTTCAACGGGCGCTTATTGTTTCATCGATATACGATACCGTTAAGGTAAAAGCATGACAACATTAAAATTACTACAACTTTTTACTTTGAAAGTAGAGTTTAATTTTTTTTTGCCTCGACACCAAAACGAAATAAAAATATTAAATATTTCATTTCCCCGTGACGGAATCAAACCCACAACCATGGCGTTTTCAGTCACACGATTGTGCCCCTGCGCCATGACGGAAGAAAGTTTTAGTATAAATGATCTATATTATGCAACTTGAATAAATCGGATTGTGGCTCAGTAGGAAAGCAACTTACTGTAAATTCGATGGGTATGGGCTTACTTTTATCTGGCTTCTCTCAGTAAAGCGCGGCGTTGAATTCCGCCACTAAACATGCAAACGAAGATGAGCGCACAGTATTCTGTCTCCGTATAAGTGAGTAATTTAGATAAAAAAAGTGTCACAGATCCCAGACACTGCGTTCTCCTCATTTTTTAAGAAAAATATGAAGTTAAAACGATATGTATGTATAGCTAGCGTACCTATAAATTTTCTGGTGAATTAGCCCGCAATACAACAACTCGAAACAAATCAAGAATATCGTCTAACAAAGTGGCTATCAAAGTGGACTGTAATGGCCATAGGCAATTACTACAAAATAGCATTCTGGCCTACACGAACACTTCGTTTTATTACAGTAAAAAATAGGCCAGAGCCTATAGAAATGTATACGTAACTCCAGTGTTGTACGGAATAATTCATAAAAAATATTACTTTAAGCAAAGCAACTAGAAGAACAAAAATTATATGATTATTAGCATTCCACAGAGTGGTAAATATTATTTAGAGATTTTATAAGAATGATAAATTGATATAGAGTGGTTATTATTATAGTTTGCCACATTGGAAATTGAACCCCTGACCCTTGTATGTGTGATGTAGTATAGATGTTTTCTAAAATATGAGAAAATTAGAGAAAACGGAATATCTTAGCACAACGTCGGACTCTACCTACACCACTAAATAATGAAAATGTATACAATAAAAAACTTTATGATAAAGTATAATTATTTAAAAAACATATGAAATTTCCAAAATATGTGGACAATTTTCTGCCAATCAATCAAACAACATGGACGTTAACATCGGTAATTTCAATCAACTAATAGACTTGCAAAATGTATTGTTCGTAATGTAAATACTTGACTTGACTAGATATACCGATATAACTTGTTGTTTGTTCGAAATAATATGAGACATAATATTTGATTTTTAATACAATAAAAGAGAGAGAGAGAGTTTTCTTCTAGTCAGAGTTTTCTAAAGTATTTTAGAATCTTATAACATTAAAATATTTTGGCAATAATATTTTTTTAAAAAGCTATACCGATTAGAAAGTGAGATTTTTATATGGTTTTCTTTTATTATTTGAGCCCTTTCAAAGTGGGATTGAGTTTGCTATTAGAAGAATATTAGAAAAAAATATGCGCAATTCTCATAATGTCTTCTTAGAGTTCCATAGAAGTGTCGACAAAGAAACATATATAATAAAACCATTTTAACAGCATGCTTTATATACAAATACCAGAAGGTAATAGAAAACTTCTCTTTTAGGGAACTCAACTCAGCGTTTTGTCTTAATAAAATAATTTATTAAACTTTATAATAAATCTTTTATACCTATGTAAGTCAGTAAACATAACTAAACTTCTAAATAGTTTTATGATAAGGCAACGGGAAAGATAGACTACGAAATAGTATACGGGGCTTAAAATTTTAACTGCTTCAGTCACGCGATCCCCTTTCGTCCGGGTTTACTGTGTCTGTTCGTTTACATTTGATGTAAGTGCATGGATCAAAATATTAAGTATGGATTTCATAGATAACTCATTGTAGTCACTGGTAATCAATCGAAACTTTGACTCCATGGATTTTTTTCTTATTTCCATTCTAAAAATCTTTTCTTTTTAGTATTTTTCTAAATTCTTTTACCTTACCTACATAAAATTTAACATTTTCTTAATCTGATAGTTTTCTCTGTGCATTGTTTGTTAGTCACTCAGTAACGAAAGATTTTAATATGTAGGTATGTAGATAGAATTATATAGGTTATTCATAAATTAGAGGTTTGTGAAACTGAAAAATAATCCAAATAGATAGTTTATTTTTTTTTCAGGTTGTCTTTATAAAGTATGAAGATTTCAGCACCAGATATTATCGTTACGAATAAAACTATACAAACGTAGATATATTTTGAGCATAAAGTGAGATTCAAATTTATAGCTATCGTACGTGTATTTGCTTAATGCTAATTTTATTAAAAAAAAATAGATTACGGTTTAAGCTTAGTATTAAAACACTCTGCTCCCCGCTTTCTTTGGAGGCATTGCGTGTTAAATGGTGTAACTTAACGCTGCGCTTTACCTTGACACTAGAGCGAAGAAATTAAATACTTCATATCCTCGAGTGGGAATCGAAGTCACAACCTGTCAACTTTACACTCACACGCAAATGCCTCGGCCCCATGACAGGCCTCAATTTGCCTACCATGACAATCGATACAGTATATCTATGATATTTCACAAAGTATTTTTAAATTATAAATTGCAAAACTGAGCTATAAACCTTTACAGGAAATAAGCTTTAGAACTACAAAAGTATAATAAATATCGTCCTCTTACAAATGAAAATCGCCTTTTCTACTATCGTCGTGTCCCATGGCTGGAACGCAATACAGCGTACCTAAATAAAGGTATTACACAGTGAGGCTTACGCGTTATAAAGGCAATATAACAATAAGGTTTAGAAGAGTTCGTAAATCATGATGTTTATTTTGTTTATTTCAGTAAATATTTGGTAGGAATAAGGTTGCATGTTAAATATTAAAATGTGTGCGTTTCTTCACAATGAATGGCACAATGGTAGCTTAAAATTTTGTTGACGCAAGTTGAACGTAGACGTAAACAGTCTAGCTAGTCTTTAAAGTTTATTTAGCTTTAATCTCTCGGGTTCAGCGAGGTGCGCATGAGAATAATGTGTTTCGAGATAATAGAAAATTTACTGGAAAGTGAAAAGTATGAAAGAAACAATTGGCCAACATTGAAGAAACAATGTGATGCTTTCGAAGAATTTCGGAGTGTTATATCACTCCTTTTCCTACATTCTCCCAATTTTCGCCTAGTGTTATGACACTCCAGTTTCTACATTCTCCTAATTTTCGAGACATTGCGTGAGCGATTGTGATCCGAGTCGTGCTAGGGAATGGCTATGGCAGACAAACCAGCCATCCACCTTCAGACTTTGTCTGACTCCTAAAGACTCCTGGTTACTTGCAGGTTACTACTTGCAGTGGCCAACCTCGAAGCCGCTTAATTGCTTACAGAGCCAGGTTGGCCGATGCAAAGAACATCTTGTGAAATGGGGGTACGTACTGAATACTACTTGATTCATCCAATCAACCTGCAACTGTGGTGCCAACCCACAAACGATGACACACTTACTCTCCTGCCCCAAATGTCCATTCACCTATTCATATGATGACTTGACTAAGGCAACATATACCACAGTCAATGTGGCTAAATACTGGCATATGAGAAATATGGCAAATATAATCTGAATTTTTCAAGCATTGATACGAAGAAGAAGAAGAAGCGATGGAACTCAATTATATGTATTGTTTAGGGAGACGAAGTAAGAACCAAACCTATGGCCATCTCGTTTTCACTTAAGCGCTGTTACATGACATGGACGACCTTATTTTGGTCCCATATCTCAAAAATAAGAAACGGAGTCCTTTTAGGATCACTTTGTTGTCTATCTGTCTGATAGTGGCGCGTTGGGCTCGCACTCACGTAATATGATTAAGCTAAAGAAGGTAAGGTATTTAAATCCTTCTTTTCAAGTCATCCAAGTTACATTTCGGTAGATTTTTAATTTATATGCTTGTCAGCAACATGATAGGCGAAGAAACATACTACCTAATATATAACGATCTCCGCTTTCTGCACGAATTCGAGACACTGCTGAACTCTACGCTGCATTAAAAATAAAAATAAATCAAATCAGCTTAACGCTGTATCCCGCACGCAGCAGGGTAGGTAGAGTGAACCTATTGTTAAGATACTCCGTTCCCCACTTTCTGTCGAATTCTGGAGGCATTGCGTGTTGAGTGGCAGAACTCAACGCCCCGCTTAACCTCGACACCAAAACGAAGAAATGGAAATATAAATTTAAGTAAATATTTCGTCTCCTCGAGTGGGGATCGAACCCACAACCAGTCGGTTTTACAGTCACACTTCGTGCCGCTGCGCTACGACTGGCCTCATAAAAAAAAGTTAATTGCATTAAAAAAGTTAAAAAAATATCTCAAGTCTACACTGTTTTTATATTATTAGCAGGTGCGAGAGGTAGGGAGTTAAGAGATTTTATTACAAGTACCGGGTTACCGCTAAATTTGTTTACGTTCCAACTTACGCGGCGTTCGTTCTGGAAATTATTATGTAATTTGTCCTATCTTGTAGTCGGTGACCTTTTCATTATAATAAAAAGATATTTTAGTTAAATACTATCTACTTACGTATAAAGTAAGCTGTATAAATTTAAGCTTTTGAAAGATGCTTTTATTATGTCGAATTGTAACTATCTAATAAAACAGGTAACACGGAGTCAGGACCTGAATAGTGGGACTCTTCAGATATTTTTGCTTACTATTAAACTATTGGAGTTTAGAGTCATATCAAATCCACGAAAAATGCGTTTTTTTTCGTGGGTTATAGTTTCTTTTTAAACTATGTATTATTAATTTTCTCATATATTTTTCAATAATTTATACCTTGGTCTAAAAAAAGGATCGTATAATTGAAAATTCATATGACACAAATATTTATAGCCAGTCGTGGCGCAATGGCACAAAGTGTGACTGTAAAACCGACTGGTTGTGGGTTCGATCCCCACTCGAGGAGATAAAATATTTACTTAAATTTATATTCTTTGCTGTGGTGTCGAGGCGAAGCGCGGCGTTGAGTTCTGCCACACAACACGCAATGCTTTCAGAATTCGGCAGAAAGTGAGGGACGGAGTGTCTTAACACTAGGTTCTCTCTGCCTACCCTGCTTTGTGCGAGATAAATAAAAAAAAACAAATATTTTAAGATGTTATTATGTCAATTTTTAAGCATTGATACTTAAAAATGTATAATATACACTATGTATTTTTTTCATATTTATACATCTTGTCCAATTGCTATAGAATTACATTTACTCAAAGTAATAACATTTATTATTTTACTATTCAGATTTCAACCTAGTATCCAGAAAATTTAACACCATATACATATATATATATATATACTATACACACTGAAATCTTCGTAACTTCCAGAAGCAAAAAGTAACTGCGATTTGCACCAGTTATATACGAGTAAAAAAAGATTCTAGCTTCCGTCGGCATCGTTGTTATAAATCACGGTTAACTTCAACTGCTAAGTGATCTCATGACATTTATTTTCACAGCCCTCAAGATAATTGCCCCACAATTTATTCACTTTTTACTCGACGATTATATAAAAAGTTGTTTTCTGTTTGTGTTGTTATCAGTCTTACTTTTGAAGACATTGCCTATTTTTCTTTTTTAAAATTTTGAAATATAACAAATTTTATTTTGTAAAAAAAAAACACTGTGTGCCTTCCTTGTTAGTCTGTGAAAAATATCTTGTAGTAGCAAGGTCCATTTTAATCCCGTATAGGAAAGCAGACAATGAGAACTTAACGTTGAGACACTCCGTTCTCGATTTCCGAAATATTCAGTATTAAGTAGCCAGACTGAGAAATGAAAATAATTCATTCCTCCGAGTAAGAATCGAACACACAATCATCGAATTTTCAATGAGATACTGAAGACTGCGTCACGTCAACCTCTCTTTATTATATTATATCTGATTCAGATATTTAATAACGTATTGTATGTGGAAGGAAATCCTGTCGTATAAAATGGAACAGATAAATAATTATGTGATAAAATAATGTTATTTTGGAAACTATTCCCCATTAACATGCCCTCAAATATGATATTTATTCAATTTTTCTTTTAAAATCAACCTTTAGTTGACTCTAAAATCTATTCGAACGTAGCTAATATACCTCTATACATAGAAAATGCTTAAATATGAATATGTTTGCTTACACCGCACATTTTTTCGCTTTCACTCAGAAATCGCGCATCTGTCTTGCCGTAACGAATATTAATGATAACTAGTATCTCTGACATAAACTTTTGTAGGTGCGAATATCTAAGATTATTGGTAAAGAAATGGTATGAAAAGTAAAAATATTATGGATTTAAGCTGTATATTCATATATTTTTGAGTCAAATTATTGTAAACGTGGTAGTTGTGGGTTCGATTCGTTCCCAATCGGAGAAATAAAACATTCAGATTTTCTTGCTTTGGTAGCAAGACAAATTGCGGCATTGAGTTTTGTCGCTCTACAAGTAATGTCTCACTCTCTACTTCCTCTATCCTGTTATATGCAGAATGTAAAAAAATGTGACAAAAAGATATTCTTATTATAAACTAGCGGCCTGCTCGCGGCTTTGCCCGCTTGAATTACATGATTATTCATTTAAGAAATATAAATATTACAAACAGCCTTAATTATTAATTAATTGATTTGGATAAGTACTCACAATATTATTTGTAAAATAACTTATATTAGCTCCTGTACAGTTTTTAAATTAGTAACATATATTATTAGTTAAATATATAATTGGTATACAGAATATACATAGAAAGCACGTTTTTAGGCATTTTTATATAATCTATAAAATAATCAACATTTTCGGTCAAATTCAAGTCGTACTCATGCCCCGAGAGTTTCGTACGAGTTTCATGAATGGAGATACACCAGAAGAATAACTAATTAATTTGTTATTTTGTATCAAATTAAGTACCGATTAAAATTTGTACCTAATGGTTCTTTTCTGTGACACAAATACAATAAGTATTCAATTTTTGAAAAATAATTTTGGAATTTTCCTTTATACGTGCCGTAAATTTTAACTTCTTAACAAATTTCGTAATTGTATATCAACGGGAATTATCTTATAGTTGTGATAGAAAATGCGACAAAAAACGAAGCATAAACCCTCATATTTCATCGTCATTTGATTGCGATGATTTAGAAGATAGATTTT
>JAAIXJ010001805.1:67250-96058 GCA_013403705.1 Heliconius hermathena | reverse complement strand
TACGGGTGTGTGGTGCTATTTTATGTCCTGGAACTCTGGTGTATGTAGTAGTGTCCGCCTACGGTTCGAGACACGACTGTGGGGTGTGTGCCGTGCGTTTATTTAACATATCGGCCGCCTTGCGGTAGTGCGTTCGTTCCAACGACTTATATTGATCTCACAAATCAATCAACATCACGAATTACCATTCTAATACAATATTAATATAAACAAGCGTAACAAGTACCTTCGGAAAGATCACACACAAACGTCCCGGAGAGTTCAATAAGACTGTTGCAGCCGCAGTCTGGTAGGAATTCACGGTGTAGGGCGGGGAGGGGCCCGTACTCTTTCTTCCTTTTAGTATAACTAGTTCTCAGTTATAGTGGAGAGGAAGATAGGACGCGCTCTTGGCTTTTCTTCGGACGAGCTTTGAGTTATGACAATGTCATATTGTCGAGTTTCCAGTTATCTAAATAACTGACACAAGAACAACTTCTGATGGCAAATATCTTAAAGCGATACCTTCTAATGGCATAATATAAAGTTCTTAACACTGTTACCTCTGAATCTCTAAAAGATTTTGGGTTCTTCACGATCACAACTATAAACGATTATAACCACTAGACACATCACGAGCCAAGACATTATTTATTAAATGATGTTTTCAAAGGTGTTTGGGATATCAGTTACAGTATGTATCGATTATTTTTAAGAACATTGTTGTACATCAAAATTATATACTATTATAAAATTAAACTAAAATGTAAATTTTCTATCACTAATGCCAGTTATTTGAAGGCAATGGGTATCGTTATTATCGGTTTGGGTATCGTTAACAATAGTCATTTATAGTTAAGATAGAATTATATAATATTATAGTTAAGATAAGAGATTTATATTGTTATTAGCTTAAGGGGAGCTAATAACAATATAAATTATTATTATTTTGCAGTTAAATGTTGTGTACTAGCCTTAATTGAATATAGTAGTTCAAAGTTTATAACGGCAATTACAGAAGAGGTTATAAAACGAATTTCACTGAGTCTTAATTAGTTTTCGAACGGCATATTTTGAACTTGCTCTACTTGATGTTGAAGATAAACCGTTCGTGATGTTAAAATGTAAATATTAGTTCTTCATCTTTATGTTAAGTTAACGTTGAAAATTTATGTGTTAAGCGCGGCGTTGAGTTTCGCCACTTAACTCGAATTTATCGAAAAATGGATGGTAAATGGAGAATAGAGTGTGCCAGAGAGTAGATTTCCTCTGCATACTCTACTTCACACAGAGGAAAATTGCATTTTTTGTGTAATCAAAACCGCATATTTTTTGTTTACGTCTAATATCTTAATATAAAAATACATAGATGTTTGCATGTATCCCAATTTTCTTACGTAAAATGTTGATATATATATAACCTGAAATCTATCTATATTTCTTGCACTGTATCCAATTGCAGATCAAGACCACAAAATGTTTACTTACTACGTAGAGTGGTAAGTAAACATTTTGTGATCTTGATACGTAATAAACTACGGAAACTAAGCTAATAAATATCTTGTAACATTTCATAGAGGCGCTAACGTGGCGCACTTGGAACTGGCCTGGCTATATATTATATTGAATGCTTAAATCTCAGAATTCCCTAAGAATGTTTATATCCAAAAATAAACGAAGCTCTAACCGGATGTAGACTAATTTTAACTAATAATAATATGAAGTTAATACGTAAACGTTTTTATTATCCGACGAATTTCATACAAAATGCAGCTGCAAGCTTGATTTTTTTTGGCTTCAAGGGAACCACTTGGACCACTTGGACCACTTCGGACTTTGAATATTTGATATTAATTTCAGCTTCATACTTACATGCAATCTTTAATTAAATAGTTTGAAATATTGACTAGTAAAACTTACCAGACCAGAGCATAAAAACGAAATTAATCAAAAAATCAGCTTCACGCTATATTCCGCACACAGCAGGGTAAGCAGAGAGAACCTAGTGTTAAGACACTCCGTGCCCCACTTTCTGCCGAATTCTGGAGGCATTGCGTGTTGAGTGGCAGAACTCAACGCCGCGGTTTGCCTCGACACCAAATCGGGGAAATGGAAATATAAATTTAAGTAAATACTTTATCTTACAGTCAACTAGTATATAAACAACATAAAAATTGAACAAAGATAAAATAATAATGAATATCTCTTACGGTACTGTCCCAAGTCATACTTTAACTAAATATGTTCTAGATAATAGAAAAACACCTTTATTTCATTACTTACCGCAACTCGTAAAAGAAAATTACTACGAAACCAGCAACAGGAGTTTACCCACACATGTAATGTTAGTAAATATATCTACCTATATTAAAATGTGTTAGGTGATACGTATACTCAATTACTGCTTATTTGTAAGCGAGTTCTAATACTTATATATTAGTGAGATGATTCAATTATAACTATATGAAATAATGTTATAATGGTGTATTTTAGATAGCAGAGCAGAGAGATACTGGTAATAAAACAGAGTATTTTTCACTTTCACATCAGTTTCACATTGTGTATTGAATTAAGGAAACTAACGCCGCTCTCCATCTAGCCAGACCAAAAACGAAAATAACGAATGAAATCATTTCCACGAGTGTTTATAGAACTCACTATCCTTATCACTCTACCAGGCACATGATGGAAAAAAATCTAAAATAATAAAAAGTGCGAAGGGTGCCCTACCAAAAATCACTTTTGTTGTATGTCAATTAATTGTTATAGTGGTAATAGAAATACATCATTTGTGAAAATTTGAAATGTCTAACTTTCACGGTTCATAAGATATAGCCTGGTGACAGACGAACAGATAGAAGACGGATGGATGGTGAAGTCTTAGTAATAGGGTCCCGTTATACCCTTTCAGTACGAAACCCAAAAAAATATTTCATTAAAATTTAGCGCTAAAAAACACAATATCAATTTTGTTTACTAAAACCAAGAATGAGATCCTGTTTAGAACGTTCATTATTTACGGTCGATGTGTTTACGCTGACCGGAAGCGATTTGCGATACGTTGTTTGGATAATTGCGCTAGTGCTCCAACGTTGAAATGTTAACTTGTTTAGATTTAAATGCTTTTGAACTAAGATTCGCTGGTTAAATTATGATAGAGAAAATAATTTCATTGTTTATATATTATGTATTTCTATAATAGTTACTACTAAAGCGAAAGCTTACTCTCTTAAAGTAACTACATATAATTAATAACAAACAAAAAATACAGTCGAATTGATAACCTCCTTTTCTTACAGAGATCGTTTAAAAAAATCATAATATGAAGATTATTCCATATAATTTAACTAATAATACTCAATCAGAGGCCAGTCGTGGAGCAGCGGCACGAGGTCTGACTGCAAAACCGACTGNGTTCTGCCACTCAACACGCAATACCTCCAGAATTCGGCAGAAAGTGGGGAACGGAGTGTCTTAACACAAGGTTCCCTCTGCCTACCCTGCTGTGTGCGGGATACAGCGTGAAGCTGATTTAATTTTATTTTTTTATTTTTACTCAATCATAAAATAAAAAATGATGACCAACTTGTACAGTCTACGTGGCTACTACGAACCAGAAAATAAAAAAATGTTTTCTAATAAATTAGACCAAAATTTAATAAGTAACTGTAAATCAATAAAACTGTAAGTAAAATAAGTACTTTATAAATTTCTTGATTAATATTTATTTACTCAAAAACATTTCGAATTATACGAAAAACTATGTAATACGAATGGTAAATAATAAATATCCTTATTTGGCAAAGTAATTAAGAGCTTCATTATCCAGACAGCCTCCATCCATCACATAGCCTTTGAGATAACTTTCAGCTGTTTATTGTTGCACATAAGAAGTTTGGTTAGACGGGATTAACTATAGCAATAAATAAATCATTTTATATTAATGACTAAATAAGAGGCTAGTCGAGGCACGGAGGCACTATAGAAATAAAGGACTTGTTTCTACTGACTGGTAAAAATGCGCAATTAGCATGAGCTTTATACTTTATTACGCATAGCAAAGCCACCAGAAACAATTTAGTGTCAAGACACTCCGTTCTTCACTCTTATCCGAATATTTCGTTAGGTGGCGGCACTTTATGCTATGTTTTTTTTGTCATAGAGGAAAACAGAGAACAAACAATAACGCGGATTAAACTGCCATGTAATGAACCGTCGCAATTCAATCAGATGCTGTCGCACAACGCTACACCTGTCTATGTAATATAAATATAACTATAAAAAATAAAATCAGCTTCACGCTGTATCCCGCACATAGCAGGGTAGGCAGAGGGAACCTAGTGTTAAGACACTCCGCTCCCTACTTTCCGCCGAGTTCTGGAGGCATTGAGTGTTGAGTGGCGGAAATCAACGCCGCGCTTTGCCTCGACACCAGAGCGAAGAAATGAAAATATAAATGTAAGTAAATATTTTATCTCTTCGAGTGGCGATCGAACCCACAACCAGTCGATTTTACAGTCACACTCTGTGCCACTGCACAGAGTTGTTTTTTTTTTATAAAAAATACAGAACAAATTGCTTTAAAAAATATTAAATTCATGACA
Organism: Heliconius hermathena; assembly: GCA_013403705.1. Taxonomy (NCBI): domain Eukaryota; kingdom Metazoa; phylum Arthropoda; class Insecta; order Lepidoptera; family Nymphalidae; genus Heliconius; species Heliconius hermathena. The sequence goes on along the minus strand of JAAIXJ010001805.1, from coordinate 91,475 downwards.
ATAAAGTTCAATGGTTTATAAAGTGTGGCAATAAATATATTTCATCCGGAAAATAAAAGCTCGCCACTCAGCGGAAATTTTAAACGGACACGATCAGTGTAGTATAAATGTAAAACCAACTTTATTACTGTGTGAAGCTATTTTTTTATAATTTATTACATTTAAGGCTTCAAATGCCATTGTATCTAAATATAAGAATTGATATATTTTTTGCTTTTTTCCATATAGCATAGAGATCTTAATGTCAAAACTCTCTGTTAGCCGCTTTCGGCTCGACTTCGAGCCATCGGCTTTTATATATTGAACCAAATAATCAATTCCGAGTAGGAATCGAATTCAAAATCAACACTTTTAAAATTACCCCACACATCACGATATAGAATCATAAGATTGTATAATACTTTTAAATTATAATATTCCATTTACTATAGAGGCCAGTCGTGGCACAAAGCACAAAGTGTGACTGTAAAATCAGTTGTGGGTTCGATCCCACATAAAATATTTATTTAAATGTAAGTTTTCATTTTTTCGCTCTGGTGTCGAGGCAAAGCACGGCGTTGATTTCCGCCATTCTATACGCAATGCCTTCATAATTCGGCGGAAAGTGGGAAATAGAGTGTCTTAACACTAGGTTCTCTCTGCCTAACCTGCTGTATGCTTGATACAGCGAGAAGCAGATTTTTTACATTACATATTATAATTAGCCTAAGTCTAAGACATACATAATAGATATTATATTCCTATTCATACAAATCAAACACTGGAATTGTATGCAATTGTCAATCATTACTAAGAAGGCTTGAGCTGTACTGATTACATAGTATTAGCCTTCAGCATTTGGTAGCTGAAATTAATACCTTATTTCAAGTGTATAATTACAAGTAAATTATTATATACTAGCTTTTTTCTCCAGCTTCTACCTCGATTATAGAATTTACTAAGAGTTGTCAATGACAAATGACACTTGAAAAGGTCGTGGATTCGATTTTCATTACAGGATTACTAGTACATTTAAAACGTATTTAAAACGAAGATAAAAGAAATCAAGAGACGAAAATATGTTAGTCATCATCAAAAATTCTCTGTAATCTCTAAGTATAAATACATGAGAAAGGAGAATGTGCAAATAAAAAAATATATTTTAAGTTAATGTTAAGTAATTTCCCTTTTTACACTACTCTCTGTAAGAAAATCATTAAAGTAAATAATAAAAACAAATGTAATATTTTCTTATTACACAGTGCACAATACAAAACAGAAAAAAATATCCAAACGATCTTGAGAAGTATAAGTAAGTGTAGTAGTCTCTTGAAACTTGCTAAAAAACTTGAAAGTAGGTACAAAAGGAAGGCTTCAACAAAGAAACTTGAATCTCGCATAGGTCTGATTTTCAAAGTTTTTGTCTCTGCCAATAGTATCCCGAAAGAAAAAAAAATCTTTTAAAATGTCAGTTGGTATGTACAAGAACAATTTAATTTTATTTATAATATAATATTATAAAGTAGCTTAATGTTTTTTACCGCACTTCCGTCCAACGCAGACAATTTCCGCCCTAAAAGCAAGTATTGCTTGTTGAGTGACGGAAATCAAAGAAATGAATATGAATGTAATACATGATAATACGAGGAAATGCCCATAAATATTAAATATATATAATATTTAAATATTTAATATATATAAGTTAACTATTTATATTCAATTCCTCGATTTGGTTTCAAGACAAAACGCAGCGTTGAATTCCGACACTCAACACGAAAAGTCCCTAAAATGGGTACATAGACTTTTAATAGTATCATAATTTGAGCTAACTTTAGCAAAGGTAGGTAGCTCGGTCAGAATGAAACTAAATTATGAATACCAGTTGTGGCGTAGGGGCACAAAGTGTGACTGTAAAATCAACTGGTTGTGGGTTCGACCCTCACTCGAGGAAATGAAATATTTATTTAAATTTATATTTCCATTTCTTCGCTCTGGTATCGAGGCAAAGCGCGGCGTTGAGTTTCGCCACTCAACACGCAATGCCTCCAGAATTCGTCGGAAAGTGGGGAACGGAATGTCTTAACAGCAGATTTCCTCTGCCTACCCTGCTGTGTGCGTGACAGCGTGAAGCTGATTTTTTTTAAATTATGTATATGTAAACGTGTGTTAAATGAACTATTTCATAGATAAATGCCGTCATAAGTGTTGTAAAACTTTGAACTAGTTTTACAACTTTTTTGATACCACAACGTAAACTTTTTGTTTTGAAAACACAAAAAGCTTGCGTTATAGAAGTGATTTTATAACTTTGGCAAAGCTAGTTGGGACTTTGCCTATCTGCGATAAAGAATGGTGCTACTAAACAAACGCTTTTAACATTTTAAAAATACATATATAGTAGTTATAAGATATTATTTTATATAGAAAAAACAGCTGAATTTTAAAAGATTTTGACATTTATTTGTTTTATTTTAAATATTATAGTTAAAATAATATAGTTTTAAGGATTGTAATTTTTTTTTACCCAACTGGGCAACAAGAAGTGAATCGATTCTATAAATAAATTCTTTACTATAAATTATAAAAATCACCTACACAATTTTTTTTTACCATAGAATGGACAACGAAACCCAAAGATTTTTTTATTTCCGTTATCCATCTAAAATACTATATTAATCAGGTCAATAGTTCAAAAACCTCAGCCACTACACGACGTGAAAGACAATGGAAGACATGAAGGAGGTCTGGTACCGAGTACATAGCGCTTAGTCCTCAGCCATAACGCGGTAGTTAGAACCATAGCTTTTAGATGAACAAGGAAAGCTAGGAAAAAGGATTTTTTAAAGTTATTTTATCGAGGCCGCTGTCGTGGACGAACGAGCGTCTTTAAATGCGACGATTTGCGGTTCGATTCCTACTCAGAGCTCAAAATATTCTGGTATGGAGGCAAAGCATAGCGCTCAGTTCTGCAACGGAATATGCTACGTCTCTAAAACAAGGACGAGTAAAATCTTAATATATTATATATATAATAAAAAAAATATATTATTAAATTGAATAACAAAATACATTAATGCTGGAAAGAATTATCAAAATAATTTATACCATTATTACCTTTTAATTCCCCCAAGTGACGGTTGAACCAACAATTATAATCGGGCGTTTGTTTTGAGTGCTGCCATAGCGAAGAAGTGGAAATATTAAATATTTCATTCTCTCGGATGGGAATCGAACCCACAGATGTCGAGCTTACAGTCGCACGTTCATCCTTCTGTGCTACAACTGACCTCCATAAATTATTATTTATCATACATCATTTATTATCGCTTAAGCTGATTAGTATTAATAAATATTTATTGGATCTGCATGATTTTTGCGCAACTGCGTTCTTTATTAGCACGTATTCATAATTTATTGTTTTATCACTTTATAATATGATAAATTTGTTTATTTATCGAATATATATATTTATATATGGATTAGAGTAAAATGTCGATAGTAAAGTAAAAATATTGTTGTCTTTCAAAATATTACTTAAGTATTAAATATATAATTATACATTTTGGTGACCAAATATTCTTATTAGGTCAATTATAGAATCTCCCACTTTTCACACAATTTTGGAGATATTGCGTATTAAGACCCGAATTTCAACACCGCGTTTTATTTGGAACAGAGAAATGCAATAATGCAATCCATAACCGTCGCGTTTACAGCCCGTAACTGCAACTGTGCCACAACTCAGGATATAGAGTATAATTAGGATATTTATTCTTATCTAACTTACAGAAAACAAATAACACAACGGGCTAAGTGTTTGATTATATATATAAAATATATATGAAAGATCGATATAAAAGATCGAGACTGTATTACGATTTCAACCCGCTGCTAAGCTAAATTATAGATATGATTTTTAAACACTTTATAATTTCTTAGTGTAGGTAAAGAAACCTTATGTTAGAATACTCTGCTCCACTTTCTGCTCAATTTCCGAGGCATTACGTGTTGAGTAATGGAACTCAACATTGCGCTTTGTCTTGATTATCAGAGCGAGGATCGAACCCACAATCGTCGCTATAAGTTCATTACTATAAATATTAATTTGAATAAAATATTCAAAATGCTTTATTAATATATTCTGAACCTTCTCTATCTGTGAAGACATTCTTAAAATCCACCAATTTACATTTTAGAGGCAATTTGCATTTGCTCTTTAAATCTGATTTACATTTCATTTCGTCTTCCGCGAATTTCAAGGTTCTTGAATTCTTGAGACGTTGCTTAATGATAAGCTGGTAAATATACTGTTGGATACTATCTACTATAACGTTTTAAATATATTTATTAATATAATATTTTTTCAAATAGGTTTTATAATATTAAAAAATAAGCTGAATTCAAATAATATATCCACCTGTATTTTACATGATATTTACATCATCATCATCATCATGTCATGTCTTAGTACTGAACTGATTTCGATTAATCTTGTACTGTTCTAAAGAATAGTCAATTCTAATGATATTTTCCGTTACACGTACTTGTAAGCCTTAGTAGATATGCAAATTTATCTAATTGTAATAAAATTTGTTATATACATATGCAGCTTTTTTTATTTTTCCGTAACTTATATAACTTGTATGCATATTAAGTGACTTTCTTCTCCAATTCATAATTCATGATGGCACTCAATGTCACAACTAAGATAGCCAGAATAGCATACCTAAAGCTTATTTGAAAAAAATGTACCTGAGGCACCCCCTCACGTACATTTTTTTCAAAAAAATTTTACACTTATCGTAAAAATCTAAAAATTCTAATAGTAATAGTAAATTTTTTAATATTTATGTAAACTATTTTGATCATTACAGAACTTATATCTTTATAGTGAGCCTAGTAAAGTAACATAAAATAATGCATATATCTATTTATTTTCCTTTAAGTAGCAATTATTTTCACGTGAAATTTTCTAAAGTTATAAAAGAAAAGTTTCTATTATTTTGGAGGCCAGTCGTGGCGCAGCGGCACGAAGTGTGACTGTAAAACCGACTGGTTGTGGGTTCGATCCCCACTCGAGGAGATGAAATATTTACTTAAATTTATATTTCCATTTCTTCGCTCTGGTGTCGAGGTTAAGCGCGGCGTTGAGTTCTGCCACTCAACATGCAATGCCTCCAGAATTCGGCAGAAAGTGGGGAACGGAGTGTCTTAACATTAGGTTCTCTCTACCTACCCAGCTGTGTGCGGGATACAGCGTGAAGCTGATGATTCAATTCTTTGTTATTTTATTTTTATAGGCATAGCAGGTTCGATATAGAGCGCCATGTGATTATTCTATTCTAAACTTTCCGTTAGAATTCGAGAATGATGAGTGAAAGAACTCAACGCCACACTTTATCTATCAAAGTGATAAAAATAAAAATATTTAAATGTTAATTGTCTCGGAAAATATTATTCCATCGAGTGACTCTACAATTCTTTAAAATATCAAAGATTTCCCTTTTAATTGTTACCGTGTTTTTAACGATCCAAACACAACATTATTCATCTTTCATTTCACCGCAGCATTATATCAAAAATGCCTTTAGAATTTTATCTATTATATCACTAAGAGCTTTATATTATAAATTACGTAAATAGTTTTTTCTTTAGCTTCACGCTGTTTAGTAATTAAGTACTTGCGCAATTTATATATAATATATAAGGTTATTTAATTATTTAATCAATAAGAAGTCGTCGTAATACAGTGGCAAGTATAAAATGACTGAATGTATAAATCCTATAATATATTTGTTGGCAAATGCAGTACAATAAAAAAATATAGATTGTATGCGGGCGAAGCCGCGGGTGGACCGCTAGTATTTAATATTTTCATAATCAGCTTCACGCTGTTTCCCGCACACAGCAGGGTAGGTAGAGGGAACCTAGTGTTAAGAAACTCCGTTCCCCACTTTCTGCCCAATTCTGGAGGCATTGCGTGTTGAGTGGCAGAACTCAACGCCGCGCTTAGCCTCGACAGCAGAGCGAAGAAATGGAAATATAAATTTAAGTAAATATTTCATCTCCTCGAATGGGGATCGTACCCACAACCAGTCGATTTACAGTTACACTGGGCCACGACTGGCCTCACATTTTCATCGAATCAAAAAATTTTATCGATCGAACAGACACATGCTAGTTCCCTGTCTCACGACAGCCTCAATACCTTACTATATCTTATGCCCAAAATAGAATATACAACAGTTTATTAACATTTTACGAATATATATGTAGCTGCTTCTCTAAAACGCTAGTGTTGTTACAAAAGAAGCTTTGTCAAAGCTCAGAATAAGCTTTTAACAGACTGGTTGCACATTGATAAGGCACACATTGTATGATTTAAGCTTTTCGATCTAAACTATGTCTGTATGACAACTGAAATTTGTATGTAATGTTTAGATATATTTGTGTATATGAATTTAAATAAAACATTCATAATCCGTTTTTATAATTTCCATACTGTAATTTCTTTCTGGTTTTCTATTTAGTTTTTCAGTAAAAATAAGATTAGTATTAAAGGGCGTCGTTAAATTTAGCAACTCAACACATAGTGTCTTGAAAATTGGGCGAAAAGTGGAGAACGAAGTGTCTGGACACTGGGCTTCTCCTTGCGTGATGTTTCTAGATTTGTATTTATGGTACCATTACAATAAATAAATATAATAATATAGTAACGGGTCTACAATTTCTATGAATATTTTAACAGTTTGTCAAATTCCATTTAGAAGTTATAATGATGTTTGTAGAATAAACGTGACGAAGAAAAGTATTGTATTCTGCTACATGGACAAACACCCACCAAGAGTATTTTTATTTATATAGAAAAAGACATTTTATTTCTACAATACCGAAATATGACAAAAAAAAACAAATAAATAAAATATAATTGATTAACTCATTACAATTAGAGTTCATAATAAATTGCCTATCTGCCTAATCTGATTTATATATCTTTTACAGAATAAGCTATATATAAGTTTAATGATTATTACCTACGACGACCACGACTGGCCTCAACACTGTACATATATATAAAAAAAAAAAACTGTACATATATAATAGACATAAATGTTGGGAGAAGTGCATATGAGAGTTAATTGAAACCACACCTATCGAATTGTGTAGCGAGGCCTCTCAACTGTCTCAATTGAGAGGCCTCGAGGTAGCATCATTAATTATATTTAATATTTAAATTAAAAGAAAATCATAAAATTTTACATTTCACCAAATACTCGACACACACCATAGTTAGTTCAAATTAAGCTTATTTACGTGAGCTTTGACGTCATGCAACACGCAACATTTTCATTTATTACACGCGGTTAATCGTAGAACAAAAACAGTTTAGCTTCTAAATACCACATGCTCGTGAAGCGGTGAATGCCACCAATTATAGCGGCTAAATCTTTAGCTTAGTACTGACTGGGATTGCTCATAAAATAGGATTAATTTTTATATTAACTTTATCCTATCCTACTTCCTACTAATCCTATTAGATTTACTAATATTATAAATGTAAAAGTTTGTCTGTTTATTTCACTTTCACGCAAAAACTACTGAACAGACTTGAGGGCTACACATAGGCTTCAATTTATGTAAGCTTTTGTATAATTTGGCTGTAATATAACAATAAGAGTAAACGAGCGAAGCCGCGTGTAAGTCGCTAGTATTATATTCATTCATATTCGCGGTTGAATGCTCCAAAAAGAAGATTGGACTCAGTGGCGTACTATTGGAGTACAACCACAGTGGTCTGTTTGCTTAATGCAAAGGAAAAACTGAATACTTTTTAAGTATTTTTTATCGTTATTTCTAATAATTTCTATAGTTATTCCTCGTATATTGAAGTATAAGTAGAGCTAATCTACACTCTGTTCTACACTTACTGCCTAATTATCCAGGTATGCCTGTTGAGTGGCGGGTTTCTACTCCGCGCTTTGCCCGTCTTTGCCAAAGCAAGAAAATGAAAATAATTAATTGGGAATGGGAATCGAAGCCCACAACATTGCCATGATGGCTTTAACTAATCAATGGTCGTCATTGCTAAATCCTTTCAAAATAATTGTAGAAAATTTACGTAACAAGCCCCACGAGTATAAATAGTACTAGTTTATAATACATTTGGTATTAATAAGCAAACACTGAACTTGTACAAAGTCAAGTGGTTGCATCTACATTAATGGATGTAGTGCATGTTTATTATGATTTATTATATGCAAGAGTAGATGAAAATTAAAGCTTTACAAATAGCAATGTTTCTATACACAATACATATTTTTTAGGGTACCGTACCCGAAGGGTAAGAGGGTACTCTACCCTCTTACCCTTCTTACCCGCCCTATTACTAAGGGTCTGTCTGGCTGTCTATCTATCTGTCGGTTAAGTAGGTTGAATCTCATGGTCCGTAATAATTAGGCCGTAAAAAATAGGTTAAGGTTAAGGTTAAAATTAAATGCCACGCCTTGTCTTTTTTAAAAAAAAAAGTTAATGAAAATAATTAATACCAACGAATGAGAATCGAACCCACAACCTCATCATATAAGTATGTAAATAAACAATTAATATAATATAGGCATTTTTGTATAATTTATGATGTATAAAAATATATTACGTTCATCTTAATATAACTAATACGCGCATTAAAACGTACTTCGTTAATGATGATTAACTCTAATGATCTTGATATATAATCTCCTCAATTGATTAGCTAAAGTGAGCCATACATCAATGTACCTACCTTGCTGCTTAGAAGTGACAAATATTATTGCTACTGTAATATCTTCCTTATTTTCTTTTTTCTTTCTTCACGTTTTCTTTCTTTTAGGTTCTCGCTGTATCTCGCATATAGCAAAGTAGGCAGAGGGAAACCAACAGTAAGACACTCCGTTCTCTATTTTCCGCAGAATTTTTGAGGCATTGAGTGTTGATTAGCGAAATTTACCGCCGCGTATTACTAAAGCAAATTCTTGCTTGAATTAATCATTGAATATATCACATATTGAAAACTTCAGAACACTACTACTGATGATTGACTATACTGAGTGGCGAAAATTATATCGATAAAAACCTATATGGGGGTAAAAAAAATTGCCCTTAAAGGAACTCGAACCTATTCTCATAGCACATCACATGCTTGCCTATTACGTTTCTATTCATTAATAGGTTTTACTAGCAACAGACACCCTAATTAAATACACACAAATCTGTCAAATAAATATCAATTAAAACAGTAATTTCCCTTTGGTACAAATAAAAAAAAGGAGCCAATAATATTTCATATCATTCAGATTTGATTATAGAGAAGTATGAATATTGAATAATTTATTTACACTATCTTTCTTGTGTTCTCACGACTCCCTCATCACGTATGTTCCTTGGCAACAGTCCATTACCAACGTTTCGTCTGCCAGATCACTAGCGGGAGGATAGAGCTGCAATTACGTATAAAATCATTGGTAAAAAAGAGAGCTAACTACAGTTAACAATAAACACAATATAAAAAATTATGATGACGACGTTACGTCCATCATTTCGAATGAGTTCCTTGATGAAAAATCTAGCTTTTCAAGTACAGTTTTGAATTTGAGTACTGTACAGTCTTGAACAGTATGGCGTTGAGTGCAAAAAGCCCGGCTTTGAGTTTCGCCACGCAACACGCAATGTCTCGAAAAATTCGGCAGAGAGTAGGGTGCGGAGTGTCTTACCATTAGGTTCTCTCTACCTACCCTGTTGCATGCGGGATACAGCTTGAAGCTGATTTATTGTTTTTTTTACAGTCAAAAAATTTAAATTTTTTACAGTAGGCATATTTTTTGAGCTTTATGCAGGGGTAGGCTAAGAGAACCAAGTGTCAAGATACTCCGTTCTGTACTTTCCACCCTAATGTGTTCTTTTCAAACACATGATTAATGCTGTTAACCCAACTGACTTATACAGCGACATGGATTGTCGTTCGTATCGTAGGGGCAGAGTCCCTACGAAAGTAGAAGCATTACGTATCTGCGTAATAAAAGTAGTTTTTGATTAGAGACATTCGATATTTAAGATGTTAATATAAAAATAGTTTCTTAACTACATAAAATATGTAAAAATAAAGAAAAGTACGAGTAAATAAAGAATTTGATTTTAAATATCAATTTGGTTCATAAGAAAATTTAAGTAAATTATTATGTACTTACACCTTTTTTACATGACTTATTACGTCTCTGCTTTAGTAATTGTATCATAATTTTATTTATTTCATAAATTACGTTATTGATAGATAATAATATTACCTGAAGCCACGCGAGGCGTAGAGGCACAAGCGTGTGACTGTAAACTCGACAGGTTGTGGGTTCGATTTCTACTCGAGGGAATGATATATTTAATCGTAGGAAAGCATATACCTCTAAAAGGGTCCCTCTTTCAAGATAATCAGTACGCATACTGTCTTTACTACATATTAGACTAATTAAACTGACTAAACTTAACTGTTAAACTGACATAGACATCTCGGGGCCCTGGGATCCAGTCTATAATAGTTTTGTATGACATAGGTATGACGTATATGTCCGCAGGTGCAGTGGGTAACATCGAAACGATTACTGAAATATGATCCTTGATGAATAACATAGTTCTTAATATAAAGTGTTCGAACAAACAAGCCCCTCAACTTTATAATATCAGTATATACATTTCTTACACGTGGTTAAAATTTTGTTATAACTTAAATTCTTTAATTCGACGGTAAATTATATAGTAGCATACAAATATTTTGCTTTACACGTTGCTCTATACTGTACAAAAGAATCCTTAACAAAGAAATTTAATTCAGTAAACAACTGGAACATCCTAAGCAAATAAAGCCTTGGAAGATTTTAATATAGTTGGAACCAAACCAAATATAAACCGAATAGTCCAGTACAAGCTGGAACTACACTAACTTGTAGATAGATATAATGAAGCCTTTATTTAAAAAAATGTGATTAAGTGAAATTAAGAGCTTAAATTTTAAACCGAGTGAACACAAAACTCGGCACCTATACAAATCTTTCATTCTTTGTTCGGTGAAGTTGCGAACGACGCTTTACTTTACATTTTGCTTGGCTCTCATTTTACATTTATGCTTTTGATAGGATAAATTATAAAATTTTCAAACATGTCCATGTTATCATATAAAAGGTCACGTTATTTTGAGTCTTATTGTGCCGTTAAATATCGCTTTACTCTATCAGTCAGACCCATTCCATAGATTTCAATTAAATAAATTATTTTAATTATATTTATCCCCTGAAGATATAGTGGCATAGTAGAACAGTATTTACCTTAAGATGCAACGGTCGTAGGTTCGATCCTGAATCCGGTAAATAAATTATTTTCATTTAAAGAAAAATAAAGCGGGACTGAGTTTCGCCACACATTAATCTCTGGAACAAGCTTGTGACAGCTAGTGCAAATCACTAAAATGACATATTCCATTAATTAAATCCTATTCATAGATTACAAATACTCATAATTTTATCATTGAGTGTAAGATTAGTAATTATTTAGAAAAAGTAAAAATACGTTAGAAATTAAAATATTAAATAAGTGGAAATGGAATCCACAAACTTTCGCGTTAACAGCCACACGGTCGTGCTCCTGCGCCAAACTATTATTAATATTTAAAAAATAAGTAGTAATATTAAGAAGTTAAAATTATTTGAATATTACTTTCATAATACGGATAAAATGTAAATATTACTTACATTTTACGTTAAGCCAAAAAATATGACATAATACTTTTGTACCTGACAAAAAACTAACATATATTAAAACCAGAACAGGAAGACCTTTCAGTTCTTTACACTATATGAATTTGAGAGGCCAGCTTATATATAAATTTTAGGATTGAGTGTTGCATAAAATGTCGATTTCACGTTACCATACAAGCATGTAGGGTGTATCTTGTATGTAGCAGGGTAGTTAAAGTCACTCCCATTCCGTAGTATTCTACACTTTCCTCTGAATTATGGAGGCGTTTCGTCTGAGAGGTGGAACTCAACGCCGCGCTTTGCCTCGACACCAGAAAGCAGACATGAAAATATTAATTATTTCATTTCCTCGAGTGGAAATCAAAATCACAACTTGTTACAGTCATACACGCTCATGCTCCTGCGCCACGACTGGCGTCGATACATATTTGGTAAAAGTATATAGGAGTATATTTTTTGTAAATTTTTGTTTTTAATTTTTATGTTACGCAGTGAGATGAATTGAACTTATGTACCTATGTGCATTTTTACACGATATTCTTTTCTTTATGCTTGTATGGTATAATGTATTAAAAAGGAAAATATATTCAAAAAAGAGAACAAAAAGAGACGAAAGTATACTCCAAGTGGGAATTGAACTCACAACCGTCGCTTTCACAGTCCAACGCTGTGTCTCCGCGCCACTCAACAGTTCATATTTGTATACATTTTATCTTTATATCAGGGTTTTTTATTAAGTAACTTTAAATCCCCGGATCACTAAATAAGCCAAGTCCTTACATTATCCAAAGTTTGTCAATTTCGAATAAGCTCATTTTTAGTTTAATCCACCTTTAATTAAGTTTATATCAAGGAAAAATATCTAAGGAAATCAAGATTTATGCTATTATGATTTATTTTTATATTAGTAAATGACAGGCAATGAAAAATTTTATATATTTATATTTTGTCATTTCACGCTTTTCCTTACCAAAATAGCCAGAGAATACAGAGTGTAGACTGCTTACCTCTGTAATCAACTTTTGTGTATAGGCCTTTCGGGGATTCTTTCTATATGGTCTTCGTCTATAATCAACGATACATGTTCGCGAAGGTTAACTTAACGGACGTTGAGTTTCATCATCCGACACGCTGTATCGCGCAGGTAGCAGAATAGACAAAGAAAACCTAGTGTTAAGACACTCCGTTTGCCACTTTACGCCCCATTCTACATTTAACTAAAGTTTAAAAATATCAATAGTATTATTTAATAAAGATCCATACTAAACAGAATTTGTTTCTATCATTCCAGTATTTGGCTTGTTTATAGGACTTAAAGATAAATCAATACAGACCACATATCTCCGAGAATGAAGAGAGATCACGAGAATGTTACTCTAACAGTGTATTAAGATTCTATTTGCGAATGTTAATTGGTATCTCCAATATATACAATATACTTGTACCTATTTAGTTATGTAAACCTATACTGTATTAGTTATTAAGCTTGGCATATATATAAATATATAATTTATTCTGTATGAATATACATTTATTTTTTTGTATTATTTTTTTGTTTGATGTATTTCACTTATATTTTTCAAGATTTGTAAAGTGAGTATAATGATAAGGCAATCCGTCTTTCTTTTTTTGTAATGTAATTAAAAGCACTGTAGACTTGATGATGGAACCTAACGCTACACACGAAATGATCTCTACCAAAGTTTTAATATGCCTATTATTAAGAAATTCAATTTCAAAAATATTTTGTTTTCTTTATTCTTTAAAATTTCTATAAACATTTTTTTCATTTTCAATCAATTCTGTTGTGGAGTAAACAAAAGAAAAATACAATAAATGCAGAAAAATTAAAATATTAATATATTTTCAACTTTTTTATAAGAATCCAAATCAAAGTGAAATACATTCAAGTTGTACGGCAATTTTTTTCTTTGTGAAAAATAAATTTCAAAACACCTTCTCCGTAATGGACTTTCACTAATTGGCTGAAGGAGGCTTTGTAGTAAAACCCTTAATGGGAGAAAAGCGTCAAAGAAAAAGTTTATTGCGGAACGTTTTCGGATCTATGGATTAATTGTGTCACTGGCGATGGCGAAAAATATTTTGCCTTTTTATTTAGCTTCATGTTGTTTCCCGCACATAGCAAGGTAGGCTGAGGGAACCACGAAACTTAGTGCTAAAACACTCCGTAGCCATTACTATACTTCCGTTCTTCACTTTCCGCCGTTTTTTGGAGGTATTGCATATTAAGTGGCAAAATTCAACGCTGCGCTTTTTACCAGGACGAGGAGATGAATTAATTTAATATTTCATTCCTAACATTGGAAATCGAACCCACCCCCACCCACTTGTGCCTGCGAAATTCACATCAAAAATTGTACCATAAATATATATGTTATAATGTATATAATGTTTTAAAAATATATAAAATATCTATAATTGCAAAATCTTTGCATATATACATAAATATAATGAATAGATATGACAAATAAATATATATTATTTATATAAAGAAAGTAAAGAATAAAAAATTGCAAAGATATTGGATCGTACTATTGTATTCTCAAGTTAAACTAACCAGTAAAATGGAAAGCGCAACGAAATCAGAGAACGAATGGCACACAAATGCTTAATGGAGTGAATGGAATCTGTAAAAATAGAGCTTAAAATAAAAAAAATGCTACGTTCACCTTTCTGATATTTCTTATTGTTTTAAATACAATATATCGAAATATATATAATATATACGTTTTTAACTCCTAATCTAAATTTGTACTTAAAAAATTTCAAACAAGCATTTATTGGCCTTTTTAAAGTTTTCTTCTGAAATACATTTAATTTTATGATTTTATGATTTTCTTGGCTTTATGCTTTATCCCTAGCGGTGCTGCCAGAATAATAGTGTATATAACAATTTCTTGATATTAATTGCTTACGATTGAAAGACAACATTTTCATAGAATTTATACAGTCCAAAGCCAGAATATTATAACATAAATTACTAAACACCACACAGAACTTATAAATTAAATCATATTATCTATTAGCCATTAAACTGAACATTCTAATATTAATTATACAATAATTAATCGTTAAATCCTTGTTGCTTGTCAATAACGTTTGTTTATCTATATCTACTCATATACCTATCTACACTCTAATAATATAATTTATAGAGAATTTGTTCGATAAACATGCTAATCTCTGAAACTACCAATAGGATTTGAAAAATAGGTTATTTAATTTTATTTTTATTGATTATTAAGTCTAGGTCCAATTTTATAAGATCTAGGTATATATATATGGTATATATTGAGGTATATATTGAGGCCGGTCGTGGTGCAGCGGCACGAGGTATGACTGCAAAACCGACTGGTTGTGGGTTCGATCCCCACTCGAGAAGATGAAATATTTACTTAAATTTATATTTCCATTTCTTCGCTCTGGTGTCGAGGTTAAGCGCGGCGTTGAGTTCTGCCACTCAACATGCAAATGCCTCCAGATTCGGCAGAAAGTGGGGAACGGAGTGTCTCAACACTAGGTTCTCTCTGCCTACCCTGCTGTGTGCGGGATACAGCGTGAAGCTAATTTAATTTATTTTAATTTTTTTTAGGTATATATCAAAATAGCATGCGGAATCAACGAAGTCGAAGACGACAACTAATATTAGTGTAATTGTTGGTTATAAATTCTGGTCAAGAATTCAGTTCTAAAAGTTCTTGTTTCAGTTCTAAGGCCTGTCTTAGGGAATTAGCGATAGGTATTCGTCGATAAAATGGAGCATCGATATTGAGACTCAGAAGCAGAATGCACCTAACGTTCTTGCCATAATTCCACGTCAAAATTATCCATAGTTCATTTTGATCTTTTTAATATTATTTTCTAATACTATTTATATAATAGATTTCGATTGAGGCCATTGTGGTGCAGTGCAATAAGATTGTAAGCGGTCTAACTGTCGGTTCAATCCACATTTTACTTATTCATCTATATTAGATTATTTTTATTTCCACGCTATGGAAATACTATAAAGCACGTGTTCAGCTCTACCACTCAATACATAATATCCAGAATTAAGATAATTTGTTTAATATTATGGGGGGTTAAATATGAAGGTTCAGTCATACAACATACCATTTTTAAAAAAGTAGAAAGTGACAATGTGTGAAAAGAATACTTTTAATTAACAGTATTTTATATTGTCTTTGACTACTCAAATACAATATAAAATACTATAATATATTAGTATAACTCAACGTAACTTAACTTAGGTTCACGCTGTATCCCTAGCTCGCTTACCGATCACTTTTCTATCATAATTCTTATTTTCCATTCTCTCATCACGTCGTTATATTATACGTTCGTTCAATGTGCCTAAACCAGCTGAACGCGTTCTTTTTCATTATCACTGTGAACTGTGATATCCTGGCTAGTACCTGCCTTTTTGTGTATATCTTCAATGCGGATACGATCAGCTAAGCTAACTCCGCTTATCCTATGAAGAGATCGCAGCTCCATAGCAGTCATCTTTCTTTCATTCTTCTTTTGTAATACCCACTTTTCGCTGCCGTATAACAGCGTCGGTACTAACACTGCATTGTATACAGGCAAATGTGCAGCTGTGCTGCAGCTCCGCCGTCTCATCAATGCAGCTAACGCACCGTTAACCCTGTTACTGGCAGTAATACGCTTCTCCGCAACCATCTCATATCTTCCATCTCTACTGAATATATTTTCCCAATATACCTCTTCATTCATTTGTTCTAATATCTTACCATTTACACTGATCTTGCATTCCGTTCTTTCTTCGTGTCTTTCAAATATAATGAACCTTTATCTTATTCGCATTCAGGTTTAGACTGTTGTTTTCACACCTTTCTTTTAGAGTAGTGACTAATGCAAGCAACTCGCATTCTGATGATACAATGAGCACTGCATCATCTTCGTACAGTAGGCAATATACATTTAAGTCACCAACTTTCACTCCTATATCACTTTGTTTCACTCCTTAGATACAGACTTCTCGGCAATACTTTAGGATAAACTTTACTACCCAAGTTAATCAAACTAATAGAATTAAGATTTGCGCAGTCTATCTGCGAAAATTTGCATTTATACATAGACACGATGACTGCACTTCGCCAATTGTCTGGAACCTCTCCTGATTTCCAGCATTAATTGTACAAAAACCAAAATAAGCCCAAGACGCGTGGCCCACCATATTTGATCAGCACTCGGCACTGACTCCATTTGCTCCCGCTGCTTTTCAAATTTCAGACTTCCTATTGCACTCTCTTACTTTGGCACTTCTTTTATACATCCATCAGCTACATCATTACTCAGCGTTTCCACCCATCGTTACAAAACTTGTAATTGTTCTGTTAAAATTTTACCATCTTCCAAAGTACGCTTTTAATTCCATAGGTTAACAAGCAACCTCGAGAAACACTAACTTCTCGCCAGAAGAGCTTCGTGTTTTCCCTGAAATTATTCGTAAACTTTTCATCTCTTTCATCTTTATCAGTACTTTCGTTTGGTGCTTTTGCAACTTTTTTAGATTGGTATAATTTAACTTAACATTAGGTTCCCAGGTTCCCTCTGTCTTGCAATGTAAAACTAAAAAATATGATACCGATTTGTCTTGTTTTGTCTGCGACTATACAAGATGCAGACAAAATTGAAGAAACGAAAATTGACTAAAGATTTTCTTTTTGTAATCATAACGCATGAATATAAGCCTAAGATAAATATTAGTTTCTGGAACGAATTATAGCTACTGACACTGAATTAAGGCGCAATACACAAATCTTCACCAGTCATGTTTTAATTGTATGTATTAATTTATACAAATTTAATTATTATTTTACCTTATGTATATTTACTAATGAAAAAAAGTAAAAAAATTACCTAAGTTGTATACATAATATAATTTAATACACTTCTCTCACACTTCCGGAAAATATATAATTTTCATTTCGCTACTCTAAACAAAACAAAACGCACCCTCGAGTTACTCGACTCAGCAAGTAGTCTAGACAGTCGGGTGGAAAGTGAGGAACGGAGTGTCTTGACACTAAATTATTATGGCAGATCTTGTTATGCTAGATCTCTATCTTATTTAATTGATATATACTGTTGTAGTATAATAAATGAGCCAAGTCAAGGCACAAAGTGTGACTGTAAAATCGGTCGTGGGCTCGATCCCCACTCG
The DNA here is from genome assembly GCA_013403705.1 of Heliconius hermathena. Lineage (NCBI taxonomy): Eukaryota > Metazoa > Arthropoda > Insecta > Lepidoptera > Nymphalidae > Heliconius > Heliconius hermathena. The sequence continues at coordinate 73,511 of JAAIXJ010001805.1, read as the reverse complement.
ATATTTACTTAAATTTATATTTCCATATCTTCGCTCTGCCACTCAACACGCAATGCCTCCAGTATTCGGCAGTAAGTGGGGAACGGAGAGTCTTAACACTTGGAAACGAAAGAAGCTGATTTATTTAGTATAGTAAATAAGAAATTTATTTTATTTTAACTTAAAAAGCTAAAATTAAATAAATATGTAAATTAATTTATGTAAAATAAATTATTCTCGCATATCCTATCAAGCAATTCCTAGCTAAACTAATTTGTAAACGATAATCATGCTTTGATTTAGTGGTTTTTGTAAAGAATGATTGTAAATCAAATAAATATTTTTTTCTTGAATTGTTATTAGCTCTCATCTTATAGAAACATATTTAAATAAAAATATTTGCAGTTCTATAAAAAAATTAAATACTATGAATAGTATGAAAACGCCCTTAAAGTTCAATGTCTATGTTGTTTATGCCTAACCCAGTGCAGGTGTGTTAGGGAGCTCAGATGCTCTATCTTTCACAACTCCAGTTTTTTCTTTTGATTTATTTCCTCGTTGGATAAACTTTTATCGCCCACCTGACTTCGTCAATTTATTTTGAAGGAAACTAAGAGACTATAGTTGATTTATATATATTTTGTGATTTTTTATACAAAAGGAATATAGATTGAATTACTTTATCACAAGATTTATCGGTGGCACAGCAACCTGCTTCCTTTGCTTAAAAAAGTATGTCAGGATCCCTCTGGAACCTATTGTTAAGACACTATGTACTCCATTTTTCTCCCGAACCAGAACTCAACACTGCGTTTAATCTATCAGAACGTAAAACTAAAAAATAGTTTAATTATTTCTCCGCGTGGCGATCCAAGACGCTGTGCCACTGCGCCTCGACGGCTTATTTTGGCTTGTATCTTTTATTCTATTTAGAATACTGTATAACACAATTTTCCTCATTGTATAGCATATATATTTTATATTTAAAATATTATCTGAACGGAAATTGAACCCACACACACAAATCATATACTAATGTATACTTTTATTTGATTATATAACATAATACTATTATTTGATTTTATTCCTAAAGTTTTTCAAGCCTTAGATCAGTGATTCTCAACCTTTTTTTGTTGCGGCACATATTTAACGATTTCAAAATTTGGCGGTACACAAAGAAAAAGATAAAAATAAAGATATAATTTAATAATATTAACATTATTATATATTTGCGAAATTTGGCGGCACACTTTTGAAATTTGGCGGCACACAAAAGTGCCGCGGCACAGTGGTTGAGAATCATTGCCTTAGATGATCAAATTGGCAATTACACTGTTAACAAAGCTCAGTATTTCACATACAAATACGTAACAATATTATCTTTATTTCCTTCATGTCTAAGTCATATAAGTAACTTATTTGTAGGCGGAATATATTATTATTTTAAATATATATTTTTTCTTTATATTTCATTACATCAAAGATTTTATTAAAGCTATCATAGTACAACAACACATCGTCTGGGTGTGAGTGGGACGGTTATGGGATCTATTCCCTCAAGGAATGTATTATTTTTAAATTCTCGCTCTGGTAATAAAACTAGCTTCGGCGTTGAGTTCCGTTTTCAACACGTATTGTATCGACACTGAAAGTCATCAAAACTGGAAAGGGGGAATGTAGTGTTTTAAAAATAGCTTCCCTCTATCTACCTGCTCTATCCAAAAAATAAAGTAACACCATTTTTAAAGACATTTTAAGTAAAAAACAGAAAACTTAAACACCTAATTGAATGGAACATATAATATAATATAAAACAATATTTTACTACAGCGATGTTCCATAATAATAAATTCTTAAATTATTCCACATTATGAACGATATGAAAATTCCTGGATCATAAAAAATGTCCGACGATATCCGAATGACATCTCTCACGTTCGGGGACAAGGTCGGCTACAAAGCCTTTAGGGTTATTGCATTTATTATTAACGCTATTAAATAGACTAGGATTTATGGGTACTGTAGGTTATATTTTCTAGTGATCATTGTGGAAAGGTCGTTGATTCGATTTTGGACGAGGTAAATAATTAGTCTTTCAGCTTTATTACGCATATATTAGAGCACAAGCGTGCTGTAAACGTTACAGGTTGTGGGTTCTATTACCACTACGGGAAATGAAATATTTACAACTCAATAGTCAAAGGACGTATCTTAATGGTAATAGAGTCTCTTAATACTAGTTTCCCAGGTCCCCTCTGAGTTTCTGAAAATTGTCAAATAGCAAAACAATTTTATGCAGCGTTATCCTAAAATTGAAAATAAAAAAAAAATAAAAAGAGAACAAAAAATTAAACATCTTAAAAAGTTTTCATAAAAATAAAATTTAGAATATATACTGCAACAAATATCAACACTAGAATTATAAACAAAAATTTGACAAAAGCAGTTCAAATACATACCGCCAAGTATTAAAAGGATAAGGTTCGATGTCCAACAGAAATATCTCGTTTATTGTTTTAACAATAAAGATCTAAGTTCAAGGGAACGTGATATCACGAATCATTTGGCAACATGAAACAGATAGCGTCTTCAAAATACTACTTTTGACTACGATTTTGCTTGTAGCATTTATACTTATGATAAAATCGTATCGAATCTGTGTCTGTACATGGCATATAAGAAAAAAAATTATTGGTGACATTTAATAATGTAATAGAGCCAAACACTATGTTTTTTAAAATATTTGTCTATTTGTCTCTTCTTTTGTTTACGCTAATCTCAGAAACTGCAAAACTGATTAATAAGATTTTTCACTATGATATTTTGTACAGCTACCCTTAACATTTAGTGCTTGTTTTTTTTTTATTCGCATTAACATTTATAATATTAGTAGGAAGTTTAGAAGTGATCTTGGCGTATGAGACTGGTGATATGACGGTCCTTAGATTCTATCTCCACTCATAAGAATAATTTTCCCACTCTGGGAGACAAAGAGTAGCGGTTTGGTGCGCAATTGAAGACGCAATATCCCCTAAAATCCGCACGGAGAATGGGAAACGGAGTGTCATGACACTTCATCTTGTCATCAGCCTACCTGCTGTATTAGGAATAAAGTGAGAACCTACTTTTTTAAAGTAAATTTACTTTATGATGGGATGTTATGGCATTATTCCACCGGATCTACAGTTTCATTATTTTTCTTAAAATATTATTCATTGCTTCACTCAGTGGTCAAAGGTTAAAAATAAGGGCAAAAATATTGCTCCAGTATCATTCTCACCAAAATTGTTTAGGTTAAGCACAGCTCATTCCAGTCACAAGTTGATGGGTATGCAAACGACTTTCGTGGTTCGTAGGGCACACTAATACGCAGTTACCGTAGTCTCTTCTACATCAACGATATTCGTTACGGGCTGTCAGAAGTGAGTCTAGTGTATAATATAATTCTGATATCTCGTATAACTAAAAGGTCCAACGAAATTAGGTTGCAAAAGGGTTAAATACCTTACTTTACCTTACCTGTCTTAGAACATCTTAACCAATTTAAGATAAGAATAAATATATAAAATAAAAAAAGTCTAGGGAAGTTTCCAATTTCCACAATGTTTTGAAGACATTGCGTGGTGACTGGCGGAACTCTATGCTGTGCAGTTTCTTTGTCTGGCCAAAACTGCGCTTTGTCTCATTTTCCGGGCGCTGAAATGAAAAGTTTTAAATATTTCATTCTCCCAATTGGGAATTGAACCCATATGCTTGTGCCCTGCGCCGACATAACATTTTATATTTAAATAAAAAAAAATTAAAATACAAATGGCATATTGTGCCAAAATTCTAAGACTGTCATAAGTATTAAAAATCGTGCCATCACAAAAAGTTTGGATTTGAATACTAAGATATAGCTTGTAATATATTATAATTTTTTTTATGATTTTTTTAAATGTTGAGGACGTTCTAGCGCAGAGGGATAACATATAATTGTTAACGTGATGGCTGTGGCGTCGATTCCTACATAAGCGTAGTATTATATTTTATTTTCAATTCACATCTTTAGTTGACAAAGCGCGGCGTTGAATTTTGCCGTAATATCTCAAAAATCTGGCAGTAAGTCTGGAACTGAATGTTTTATCACCATATTCTCTCTGCTCACCACGCTATATATGAAAATCATGTGAAGCAAATAAACTTTAAGCTTTAATAGTTGCTTATATTAAAGTACCCTGTTAGTTTAGGCCATCAGACGAAAGAGCTTTGTAAAGCAAATTGGAAGTAAAGATGAGCAAAGGAACACTTCACCTTACGGAAGCTTTTCTAGATGCACAGGCTATATATTTTAAATGGATCAGAAAAACAAGGTTTAAATAAACAATGACTTTTTATGAAATAAATGTGAAATAACAATTCGTTTCACGCACCACTATGTAATACAATGTTAAGTTTGTTGTTGTTGTGTCATAGCTTAAAGATTTCATATTTTTGCAATATGGACGAAGGGGGTGACTTAATATTAATATTTTTCTATATAAACAACTTTTTCTGCTCAGATTTTTTTTAATAATGTTTATTTTTTTATATATCTTCACGGTGTATCCATACATAGGGTAGATAGAATCTAAGACACTCCGTTGTCATTGAGACTGAATTCATGAGCCATTGAATGTTGAGAGGTGGAAATCAACGCCGCTCTTTTCCTCGTTACTAGAGAGAGAAAATGAAAATGTACACACAGTGTTCATAAACAATAAAAAAAATAATAACAGCTTTAAACTTTTTCGTAAGCAGAGAAAATTTAGTATTAAGACTCTCCTTTTACCACCCTGAATCTGAATAATTAAGTACATATAATAATATGTATTTTTTTTTATTTTACTTGACGTAACTGTATTTTAATACTTTTTGGAACTTGATTATCAATTTATGTAAACATATCCGTATATTTTTCATAAAAAATTAAAAGAACAATGTAACAAGCACATGTATTTTACATAAGTACTATAAAAGATAAACAATTTAAAAAAAAGTAGAAAAAGCGAAAAGCTACAAAAACGATACTATTCCAATTTTATTTAACTTTAAATTATTTTTTACAAACAAAGTCTTATATTCTAATCTATACTTATATAATAATAAATCTGTAGAAAAATCGTTTCTGTACATTGAAAATATTTTAAAAAAAAGTAGCCACGGTGTTAAAGGATAATCCATTTCCAACATTTTTGGAATTTTTGTCTGTTTGTCTGTTTATCTGTTTATGTCAACACGTATCACGTAAAAAGTACACAATAAATTTAAGCAACTTTTATACATAAAAAATACAAGTAAATCAAAGTAACTTTTAGTGTTTATTTCATTGTAATCGCTTCATTCTATCAAAAGACATAAGTATTTAAGTTTTCAAGAAGTTTATATTTGAGATAGTAAAAAATCCATACAAGTAACGCTATTGACAACAAATAGTAGGTACTAACGAATCTTGATAACGCAAAAAAACATTCTGTGGAGTTTAATACTTTAGCACAACATCATTTTCAGTTAATATAATTTTATGTTAGGTGAAATTTAACATAAAAATAGCATTTTTAAACTGTACTTAATTTTCAATCTTATTATAAATAGATGGCGCTGTGCATAAAAAATATATAATTTGGAAAGGTTACCGCTACTCTCTATCAAAAAATAATGTACTTAAAGTTTTAAAGATATTTATATCTGAAAAAAAAAAAGAAACATACGCAATGATATCTATTGACTACAAATGATAATGAATGTTTATAACGCATAAAACATATTGTTGAGTTATTATTTGCTAAACGTTAATTACGTCATGTAAGTGTAATCTATACTTATAATAAATTTAACATAAACATAGTAGTATTTTTCTAACAATGTTCGAATGGTTACAGTTCAATTGTAAGTCCAATAGATGGCGAAAATTACCTTCGTTACAGTCTAGCTTAATTCGTAATTATTTAACACAGTGATAAAAAATGATTTAATATTCAAAGAAATGTTTTGAATAGGTTCTTCAGTCCGTTCGTTCGATTATGTTATTAATATGTATGTATGTGTAATTATGTATGTATGTATGTGTAATTATGTATGTGTAATTATTTTAGGGTACAAAAACACCTCAAAATCCTTTTAAGATAACTTTGTTGTTTGTCTGTCTGTCAAGAATATTTTGTACAAGATCGCTTAAAGGTTAGATACCTCAATGTTCAAGTCTATATTCCCTTAGAGCACAAAAAAATCTATCTTCTAAATCATCGCAATCAAATGACGATA
>JAAIXJ010001805.1:53154-66527 GCA_013403705.1 Heliconius hermathena | reverse complement strand
GTGGGTTCGATCCCCACTCGAGGAGATGAAATATTTACTTAAATTTATATTTCCATTTCTTCGCTCTGGTGTCGAGCGAACGAGAACACGAAAGAACGAGAACACGCAATGCCTCCAGAATTCGGCAGAAAGTGGGGAACGGAGTGTCTTAATACTAGGGTTCCTCTGCCTAACCTGCTGTGTGAGGGATACAGCGTGAAGCTGATTAAAATAAAACTAATACTCAATATTTAAGGGCAGATTGCCAAAATGCAAACAAAAAAAGGATTTAAATCGGTTAAGCCGTTTCTGAGATTATTGTGAACAAATTCACAGACAAACAGACAAACTGACCAAGTTCTTTTACAATGTTAATTGTAATATCTTCCATGTACAGACCCCGATGAGTTAGGATTTTATTGTAAGTATTGATAAGTTGTGTTTTTATTTCAAAAATTCTATTGAAGATTCTTATGGGAGGTACGAAAATGTGACCTAAAGTTTTAATAAATTTCTCATTAAAAATCTTCATTGCGTTGCAAACATACATTATAGGTATATCAAAACACGAACATAATTCAGTGTGTTAATTAAATAATTTTGTGGTTTAAGCGGGCGAAGCCGCGAGCGGGTCGCTAATACATAATAAGAAACAAAAGCTCCGCTCGAAACCTTGTCAGTGATAAAAATTCCGAAACAACGCGTTCCCACCGAAACATTTTTTAAGGTATTCAATTACATGTTCCCCATACGGCCTATATTGGCAGAGTTTTCAAGCGTATATATGAAATATTTATTACTATAACAAAAATACAATTTGGAACGAGGCCCAGCGAAGAATGCAAGTTGTATGAGACTTGGTAAACTTTGACCTTTGGAGTGGATTGTTTTCCTGGCGAACCAACTTTTTCACATGGGACGCATAAATACCAAGAAATCTTGCTGAATTTCGCTGTGAAAAGCAAATGTTTGAGGTTTTGTGTGGTTGTACGAGAGACTAGCGACCCAAACGTGGCTTCGCTTCTTTTTATTGATATATTTATAGCGAAATTATACTGATTATTGACATTAATTTTGCCTAGGTGTTACTCTGATGTATAAGCTATATTAGTGTAAAGTTACATTCATGAACAAACATCCTCATCCTCCAAAACTTTCATATTTATTATGTTAGTAGGATAGGATTTAATGTGATATGTATGTTATTATGGTGAAGTTAGCGTATAGGCGGTGGCCGTTGGTTTCAGTCTCTCTCAAGGTGAATAGTTTAAAATATTGAAAAACCCCATTTTTCAATACTAAAATAATATGAATAACTTTTTTTCCTTAAAAAAAAATATAAAAAAATTAAATGTGATGAAAAGATTTATCATTAAGTGTTCTCTTCTTACTTATTTACATAAGGTGAAAGTATATGAAACTCGTAAATATAAATATTTTTAGTTTCACACTGTACCTACTACTACACTAGTAGGTACAGTGTACCTTGTACTCAACGTAGTATTAAGAAGTTCTGTTCCCAACTTTCCACCTGAGACATTGCGTGTTAAGCGTTTTTCGAGACATTGCGTTTTAAGTGGCGGAACTAAACGCCTCACTATATTGGTATCTTACTAAAGCCAGAAAATAAAATAATTCATTTCCCCGAATGTGAATCAAACTCACCACCGTCGCGTTTATAATAAGACCGCCGATGTCGCTGTCGTTGTGTGCTGTGTGCGACAGCCCCAATAAAAATTATAATATTTAAGAATTAATAGGCCGAGGCCGGTCGTGGCGCAGCGGCACGAGGTGTGACTGCAAAACCGACTGGTTGTGGGTTCGATCCCCACTCGAGGAGATGAAATATTTACTTAAATTTATATTTCCATTTCTTCGCTCTGGTGTCGAGGTTAAGCGCGGCGTTGAGTTCTGCCACTCAACACGCAATGCCTCCAAAATTCGGCAGAAAGTGGGGAACGGAGTGTCTTAACACTAGGTTCCCTCTGCCTACCCTGCTGTGTGCGGGATACAGCGTGAAGCTAATTTAATTTTTGTAAGAATTAATATATTTACTAGTTGTAATAATAGCATGTACATAAATAATATTATAAAAAATAAACCGTGGTTTTTGGCTCTCAACAAACATTTATGTCTTACTCATAAAAATAAATATGAAACTAAAAACTTTTCAGTCACGACATCTTTTTAACATATAAATTTATAAAAAATAAGTATATTCGTTTGTTTTTGAAATTAATTTGCTTTCAATTTTAATAAATCTATTAAAATACGAAATCAATTTGATTATTACCTATGTATAAGATGTTCCGGATAGTAAACGATGCGAAATCCACTCATGGAAATTTTATTTTAATTTCCACACGCTAGTAGAATAAAATCACGGCGTCGAGTGGCGGACATTCAAGAATAAATATATCAATAAATAGACAGAAATTGGGATAAGGTAGTGTTAAAGTATTCCTTATCCCTTATCTTATTATATTTCTGTCTATTTTTGATATATTCCTCTAGGTTCCTTTTGCCTAAGCTGCTATGCGGCAACGGGTGATGCAATACTTTTTTTAAGTAATTTAATTACAGAGATGCCATAGTAGAATTATAACAAATTTCAAAGAAAGAGATCATAGCGAATTTTAACAATTTAGTTACTACTAAGACGAAACTAAGTTTTATTAAATGAGTTAGGAACGTTACAATCCTGAAAGTTTTAATGAATGAATAAGTTCTTTTTTTAAATTTATACTCTATCCAAAATTTAGGTTTTTATAGTTTGTAAGTGAAAGTTTTAAGAAGCATATCTTCTCTATGCTTCTTTATTATAAAACTAAATCTTACTTGAATTATTGCTTTATCCATTATTTGCTACATCATATTCCATATTATGTTTTGCATTTCATGTTATGTTCTTGCAATTTGCTATGTAAATGAATTCTGTCTCGACAAAGATATCCATGGGGCATGAAACGTGATGAATAATATTAATATGAGGGTGGAGATAGTGGATTCATATTTCTTTACAACTAGCTTTTATTACTATTAGGTTTTAATATATTATAAAATTGAATTTATGGTAATATAATAAGTATAATTACAAGAATAAAAAAAAATCTTAATTAAATCAGCTTCACGCTGTATTCCGCACACAGCAAGGTAGGCAGAGGGAACCTAGTGTTAAGACACCCCGTTCCCCACTTTCTGCCGAATTCTAGAGGCATTGCGTGTTGAGTGGCAGAACTCAACGCCGCGCTTCGCTTCGACACCAGAGCGAAGAAATGGAAATTTAAAATTAAGTAAATATTTCATCTCCTCGAGTGGCGATCGAACCCACAACCAGTCGGTTTTACAGTCACACTTTGTGCCCCTGCGCCACGACTGTGCTCTTTGATTTCAAAAATTTTATGAAATATTTATATATGTTCATAAAAGTCTAAAAAGGTGAAATTTTGGATCAATATTTATATTGTAAATAAATATATGCTAGCTTTGACCTGCGGCTTTGACCACGCGGTCAAATGGAAATATTTGAAAGTTGTGTACAACACATGACTCATTCTATTTGCCCGAGGTAAATCTAACCGCAGGGACAGTTGGTAACCATTGAAACAATCAACGTGATGTAATATAGCTTTCTTTGATAAATGAAATATTTTTGGTCTTCACGCTGTATCCCACAGATAGCAGAGTAGGCGGAGAGAAGCTTTGAACTTAGTTTTAAGGTACGCCGTTTGCCATTAAGACATTTACGTTTCCCACTTTTGCATTATTCTTGAGTTAATACGAGCTGTGCGGCGGTTTTCAATGCCGCTCTTTCCTTAAAGCGAGGAAATCAAAATAATAAATATTTCATTTTTCCGAGTTGGAATCGAATCCGCATTAGTCGCGATGACAGTTGCGCGCTAGTGCCCCTGAGGAGCGACGGCCTCATGGACGGATGGAATATTCAATACAACGTTTTATTTTCAATTTAGTCTATTTCAACCAAACAAATTCTTCAGATTTTAAATATTACCATAGAAATTCGGATAGTATTTTTACACATCCGATTTTTCCGATTTATAGAAAAGAGAACATGACTAGGCCAGTCGTGGTGCAGGGGCACAATATGTGCACTGTAGGAAATGAAATATTTATTTACATTTATATTTTCATTTCTTTGCTCTGGTGTCGAGGCAAACCGCGACGTTGAGTTCCGCCACTCTACACGCAATGCCTCTAGAAACCGGTGGAAAGTGGGGAACGGAGTGTCTTAATAAAAGGTTCTTTCTGCCTGCTGTGTGCGGGATACACCGTGAAGCTGATTTTATTTTTATTTTATTTAGAAGGTAACTATGAGGCCGGTCGTGGCGCAGCGGCACGAGGTGTGACTGCAAAATCGACTGGTTGTGGGTTCGATCCCCACTCGAGGAGATGAAATATTTACTTAAATTTATATTTCCATTTCTTCGCTCTGGTGTCGAGGTTAAGCGCGGCGTTGAGTTCTGCCCCTCAACACGCAATGCCTCCAGAATTCGGCAGAAAGTGGGGAACGGAGTGTCTTAACACTAGGTTCCCTCTGCCTACCCTGCTGTGTGCGGGATACAGCGTGAAGCTGATTTTAGAAGGTAACTATTTTAGTAACGATTATTTAAATATTAAATCAATAATAATGTAGTGTAAATAATAACATTCATATATATTATATTCGTGTTACATCTTAAATATACAATTGAAATAAGAATTAATATGAATATCATTATGTTTTTATATTAAAAGAGGTTTGTTATTTCTCATAACTAAGAAAACCATTCGTGCACAAAATAGTTTTGTGAGGAATATTTTATAAAATAATTGTTTTGATAAAAGTTAAACTAGTTAGTTTAAACGGTAACAAATTAAGTAAAATCATTGGATTTGAACTGTAACAAAGTTACTGAAAATCTAAATTATACGCACTTTTAATTGTTGTGTCATCATGAAACTTGAAAATTATATTATGCATATTAGATGAGAATACAATTTTATGGTACCATCGAGCTGATCTGATGATGAAATTGAAAGATGGCTAATGGGATCTTTGACTACCTACTTACGTCAGCTTGTGTTTCTAATTTTTTTTAAAAATATTTTTTAGCTTCAAACTGTATCTCACTATAGACGAGATATTCAGGCCTAAAGCAATATCTCGAAAGTTGATTAGAAAGGGGGAACGGAGTTTCCTAAAACTAAGTTCCCTCTATCTACTATGCAGTAGACTAAGCAATTTTCGAGATATTGCGTTTTCAGTGACGGAATACAAACTCGCCGCGTTTTGTCTTATAGCCAGAGGTGAGGAAATGAATATAGTGCATTTGAGGTTAGTCGTAGTACAGGGCCACAAAGTGTGACTGTAACTCGACTGGTTGTGGGTTCGATCCCATCGAGGCCGTGCATCGGCCATTAATTTTATTTTTAATATCTTAATGATCTGAAATATTTTTATAAATTATCTTTACCATCTTTGTTCAGAAAAAAATAACTTTGCGGTGTTGAGTTCCAACAAGGAACGCCTCGAAAATTGGGGAATGGAAAAGTGAAGCTGTAAAATATAATGGATATACCTTCCTTCCTTCCTTATAATGGATATACCTATTCTAAAATTATTATTATATGTCAACACATACACATTTATTACACATACAATAATATACAATTATATTATACACAATTATCTTTATAAAAAATATTATTTTATAGATATTTTTATATAATAAATAATGATGAAGATGAATACTGAACGATATTCCTTGATTTATGACATATTAAAAAAAATCTAAATAATTTTGCTTATATAAGGTATAAAAATAATTGAACATATACATATAAACCTATTTATAATTTCTTTTGATTCTTTATATTAGAAATAAAATATTTCAACAAATAAGAAATAGTCATTGTGAAAATACTAATAGCATCACTTTTATAATTTCCGCCGTTTATCATTTATTTGATATGTAAAGTAGCTTACAAGCTATTTTTGATTGAAAACGTTAAATAAATATCAACTAGCACAACAAAAATATATAAATAATCTTCATAATTTATAAAGTAAGAACGATTACGTTTGTTCTGAAAAGGTTAATTTTAAATTAACATTAAAAATAAATTAACATTTTTGAATAAAATGGAAATAATATGTAAATATTAATATTTACATATATTATGAACATCTGCGCTTTCATAATTATTATTGACGCCGAAAGTTAAGTTACGTTATTCATCGTTTTAATTGCATGTTAATTATTATTATGTATGTTAGGAAAAATAGTGAATAATCACTACACTCTCCAATTATCTCTTAGCAAGTGGCACAAAGAATATTAATATATAAAAACCTATTATAAAAAAAACCAACAGCTTATAATTACGAAAACCATTAAATTCCACTGTACCAAAATCAAATTACAACTAAACTAAACAATTAAAACTAAAAGTAATTTCAAACATTACCACAAAAAATCACAATCACTGAAATTCAGTCACTTCAGTCACTAGCACAATCAATTAATTCAAATTCAGTCACTATCACATTCACACATTACGTTCTATCACAATATTACGTTATGGACCGAACTTTACGTAACGCGTGCTCTCACCAAAAAGTTGAAGCTACGTCTGCCGTTCAGAGCGCTTCGAACTGCAATGCGACCATCTCATCTGATGGCTTCCGATAAGCTATCATCTTAGATGAACATTTATATAAAGAAATTAGTATTATTTTGGTTATTAGTTATTAGACATAATTTTAAGTTATATTTCCGTAAAGATATATTTTAGGCGCAATTAAAAGTACGAGGAGATCCTCGATAGATGTCGAGTTTGTTTCTGTTCGTCGTATTATATGTAAATACTACCTGTAACGACATAGCTAGTTATATATATTTTACACAATTTTTTACCTAGTATTCCGCATTTAATTTAATAAACAGAGAAAATTTAGTGTTAAAACACTTTTCTGCTTGAATTCGACACATTGCGTGTTGAACGAAAATTTATTATTTTTTTTTACTTAACGATTATATGTTCAATTCGATGCAACAATTTTTTTATTTAAATTTCTCTGGCAAGACCAAGCGTGGCGTTGATTTCCACCACTCAACACGAAGTATCTCTTATCCAGGCGAAAAGCGGAGAACAGAGTGTTTTAACACTAGCGGCTCTCTGCTTACATTCCTATGCGTGAAAAAATATGAAACTTCATGATACTTATATAAATGATAAATTATCAAATAAAATATCCTCCATGATTATTTTACACGGCAATAAATTAACTATGTTTATTTTATTTTGCTACAAGAGCACGAGGTTTTTTTTTAAACACTAAATTATTTCGAGATTACAAACAGCGTTAACTATTTATACTCCTATATCTATAGTAGGTACTACGTCGTAGTACAGTTATTGAAGATTAAGGGATTCTATTTTAGTTTTACATATTACCTTTACTGTGAAATAGGTTAAAATTTTATAATTTTTTTAAAAATAACTTGGTGTTAAGACACTCCGTTCTTCAGTTTTTGTATAATTTAGATATGTTGAAAGTTGGGTGATGTGAAAAGCTGCGCTTTATCTAAACCGGAAATGTGACATATTTCATATAAAACGTTAAACATAATTATTTTGCTTTCAATTTCAAATAGCTTATACAGAAAGCCCAGAATACATACATAAAACCCTGCTTTACAATGAAATACGTTTTCGCTTGAATTCGAGACATTATGTGTTACTTGACGAAAATCAACGCCGTGATTTGTCTTATCACAGATAAATTTATTACACTGAAAGGATAGACGTTATTCCACTGATTTTTTTTTTAGATTCACGCTGTCTCCCGCACATAGCAGGGTAGGCAGATGGACTCTAGGAATCTAGTATTAAGACACATCGTTGGTCATTAAGAGATTTCTGTTCCGCTTTCCGCCAAATTCTTGAGGCATTGTGGAATTCAACACCGCGCTTCGCCACGTTACCAGTGCAAGGAATTGCAAATATTAAATATTTAATTTCCCTGAGTGGGAACCGAACCCACAATAGTCACATTTAGAATTACACGCTTGTGCCCCTCCGCCACGTCAGCAGCCCACTAAAAATAAATAATCAAGTTTAATTATGTTTTATCAAAAACCATTATGTTTGACCAAATGTTTTATTCCTCTTTTCTAAAAACGAGAAATATATGAAAAGTTGTGAACAGGTGCTCTACAAACTATTTTCTATGGTAACATTTATCTTGTCAAGTTTATTGCATCTGTCGTTTTCTATTTTCTTTTGTTAACCTTCGAGTTTTGTTGAGTTCTAGATCGTGTATGTGTAGTTTATAGCATTGTAGAACAGGTAGTTCTATTTGTTGGAGTTAGAAATAAAATTAAAAAAAGAACATCTTCACGGATTTTCCCGCAAAGCATATATTAAGAACCTTCGTTCTCCACTTTTTGCCGAATTTTTCTGACATAGCACGTTGAGTGGTGTTACTCGACGCCGTGCTTCGTCTACCAGAGCGGGAAAATGTCTTGATAATTGCACGGAAAATGAGAAACGGAGTGCTTTATCACTAGATTTCCTTTGCCTATCTTATGCGGGTTCCAGTGTAAAGACGAATAAAATTATTCACTATTTAAAGTATCTATAATATAACAGAAATACAGAATTGATCAACACAGATAACAAAGTTTGTTGTTACCAACATTAAAGCTTACCGAAACTTTACTGAACTTAGCGAGGGAGTAGTGTTAATCTGGTACTACTCCTCAGTAGTACTAGATTAACAGGAGTGAATTCACACTTTACTTTCAGTTTATAATTATTTTACAGGTTCGATTCTCATTAGAGGAAATGAGTACTTGATTTATTTTCATTTCCCTGCTCTGATAGTAGTTTTGCTTTTCAACATGCAATGTTTAAGAATTCCGCGCTTAGAGGAGTCCCTTAACATTAGGCTCACTCTTACTATATAGGAAAAAGAAAGAGAGAGAGAGTGAGTCAAAATAGGAATAATTATAAAACTCCAAAAATATTAAATCTAACAGAGCCAGCAAGATGATTTGAGTGAAATGAATTGATTTTTCAATTCCCCGCCGAGTGGAAAAGATTGGTCATAAGCATAATAAAGTTTCTAACTCGTCCCGTTTAATGAAAGTGCCTTGAATGGCCATAACGCGGTATTTTTTATTGCTGTCATTCGCCTCTCCTTTTTTTTGTAATAATTTAAGCGTTCTTCAGATCTCATTCTATTAACGCATACGTATTTTCTGGTATAATCGTTTTAGATTTTATCATATTGAATTCTTTATTAGGTTGATAAATTTGGTCTAATTTGTTAATTCATTTTAATATTTTTTTGCCCCAAGTGAACACAAAACTCGGCACCCATATAGATCTCCCATTTTTTGTTGATGAATGCGAAAATTATGAATGTATTATTATAAAATTATGAACTTAACATTTAACTTGGCTCTCATTTAACATTTACGGTTTCAATAGTATGTTTTTAACACATTCGTGTAAAAGAGGGTATCGGGGGCAGTTGCTTATATGCAACGGCCCTTATTGGAAAGAAACTCGTGCATAGTATTGTTATTGAGTGATACATATCACTTATTGCAATTACGTAGAATCTCTTTCCGAATAATTTAGAAACATAAAGACGATATATGTTTTTATCTTGTTTTTTAAAAAACGTTTACCGCTATTTCTAACAATATCATTATTTTTCGTTAAGAAACCATTACTATTAACAACGTAGAGCCGTTCGAATCGCTGGGGACCCAATGATCTATGCAGGGCCTGTTACCTGCCGCCAAATTTTATAACCGCACAGTACGTCACAAAGTCAAGTATCATCCACACCATCTGGATAAATGGCACTCCACTATCATGTGGTTTCGTAGGAACTTCATTCCATGCGCCACTCAACTTTGCAATGGTCTACCTGCGGCAGTGTTTCTCTCCACCCCAAAGGCCGGCAACGCACTTGTAACCTCCACCTGTGTTCTCTGGTGTTACATGGATTCGTGGGCAGCGGTAATCACTTACCATCAGGTAATCAGTACGCTCGTTTGCTTTGTCTTTTTCCATAAAAAAATATATTAAAAATATAATAATACTTTGTTACTTTAAAAATCGCTTTATTTTCCTATATTCTTTAATGTAATGTTCCTTATACTTAATTTTGTTCCACTTTTTGATACTAAATTTTGATAATTAACAGTGTGGTTCGTGTAAAATTAACATTGCGCATTTCCAATCTTTTTACTTGGCTGGACTCGTTGATGCGTGTCTTAATAATATTTGTTACATATTAACNCCCACCAGAAGCAGCTAGAAGACGTCTCCCTAGGGACATCCTCCTCCCCACATCCGACTCCTGAGCTGCTGCCATGGTCGCTGGTCGCCTAAGCTGGGCCTCTCCTGGGCAACCAGGGGTCTCACCCGGCTGGGCTGACCGCCCGGGCAGCATATAGCTATTCCTACCCCGCTCCTGTTTCCCCCAGTCCCAATGGACTCGAACCACAGGGCTTTGGCCCACCCCAATGACGCGCCCATAGCCATGGGCGGAGAAAGACCACCACGGTCAGAGGGCTCAGCCCTGGAACCGTCTCCCCTCTCCCTCTGCGGAGGGCTGAGAGAAGATTACAAGAGAGAGACATTTGAATTAATTTGCTATATTGGGCTGGAGCAGTGAACTCGAGTGATTGCATCAGTAAAGGGGCCTCGGTAGCCAATTCCTGTGGTCACAAGTCCTAAGCACTGTTCCAAGCTCAACAGTATTAATATAATATATATATTTTTGTAATTTTATAAATTATTTG
This sequence comes from Heliconius hermathena, assembly GCA_013403705.1. NCBI lineage: Eukaryota > Metazoa > Arthropoda > Insecta > Lepidoptera > Nymphalidae > Heliconius > Heliconius hermathena. Next base: position 55,722 of record JAAIXJ010001805.1, on the reverse strand, counting down.
TAATTCAATTTAATAAAATATATTATACGATATACAGTTTTCTTCACATCGTTTATTACGGAAGACAACAATATATTTCTTATTTGGTGCAACAAATATGTAATTGTACTAAATCAGCGATATATAATTCATTTATTATCTATAGGCTTGCCCGTTTTGTTCATAAGAAATGTAGAAGTCGAAATAAAATTTATATTACTTTCTTAAAGTAAACTGAAGTTTCTCCGTAAACTTCGCCGCTTATTCTTAAATTGTCACGTACACAAGCGTAAGGAAATGGCTTAAGGCACGTACATTTTAAAAGAAATTAAGAACAATTTTAACTTAATTTTTAAAACTGTATTTATGAAAAAAAAAATTAACATATAATATAGAATGAACTCCAGAAATGGACACGAAAATGTCAATGTCAAATTCCATGATCTAGTGCAAAAGTATCTGGACATATATTTTTATTGGTTTATACTGAATTCCGCATATTGCAGAGCAGACACGAGGACTTAACATTGGGACTGTCCCCACGAATTTACATGCTGAGTATGAAACTCAACGCCGCGCTTTATTTTATTAGCAACCCCCTTGAGTAGGAATCGAACCAACAACCGTCGTGTTTATACATTACACGGACGCATGTAGACTATACTTTAAACTTGCAATAATCATTGCTTATAAATAAATATAATAGAATGTAGAATTTTTTATTTATTTATCAGCTTCACGCTATATCCCGCACTCAGCAGGGTAGGCAGAGGGAGCCTAGTGTTAAGACACTCTGTTCCCCACTTTCTGCCGAATTCTGGAGGCATTGCGTGTTGAGTGGCAGAACTCAACGCCGTGCTTAACCTTTTAATTTTACCAAATTTCATTTATAAAAATAAATAAACTACTATAAATAAAATACTTGATCGATAGTTCACGCTTTCGAAGTAATTTTAAACGCGTGAACTATAAGTTTCTAACTAGATGAATAACTATTTTGCTCGTTACGTAAATTATTCCAGGATTAATAAAATGTTGAAAGTTTATCTTGTTTCTAGTTTTATATAAGAAAATACTAAGTTGCAACTATAATTAACTTTATTCTTGTTATGGACTCTTGTTGAACTGTTTCAGTTATGTTTATACTGAAATATGTTTTATTTCTTTTTAACCGACTTCTGTAAATGGAGGAGGTTATCAATTCGACTGTATTTTTTTGTTATGCTAGTTACCTCAGAGCTTTTGATTGGGTGAATCGATTTTGATAATTCTTTTTTTATTTGAAAGTTAGAGCTTCCAGTGTGGTCATGGAACAGAAATGGTTCTGACAATGTTATGCGTGAGAAAATCACAGGTATATGCCTAATGCAAATTTAAGACTAATGTGATGTGATGTGTGTGTAAGCGACAAATGGAAGAATAATTTAATATCAGGCCAACTAATTTCAATATTTTTTTTTTATCGGAAAGGATACACTTCAAGAGCAGTATAGCCAGTGATGTGTTGTAATCAGTGCGACATCTAATGTTGAAATAAATTAAAAAAATAAAATTGAACCAGCTTTATGTTGTGTCTCGCATACTGAAGAATAGGCAGAAGGAATCTAGTGTTAAGACACTCCGTTCCCCACATTCCGTCCAAATTTAGAGGTATTGTGTGTTAGATGGCGGCGTTGAAATAAGTGCTGTGTTATAAGTAAGTATTCAAGTGTTAGTAAAAAAATACTATGTGAACTACAAGTGATTTTCTAAGTTGCTCTTTCAGTAAGGTATACAAAAATATGTCATATATCGTATACAAATGGTTCTTGTAAGAATAATAATTTTAAACTACTACTATATTAGGATTTCTCGTGAGTTTTAAAAGAATTCGAATATTCAGAAAATTTCTTTTGATGCTAAGCTTGCTTTCTCTCAAAGAAGCTCACTATACATGTATTGTTTAAAGCAGAGGAAAATGACTCATAAAAACTAGTCAAGAAAAACCACAAACAAACGTTTGTTAAAATTATTTGATTATTTTTTTAGGTGAACAAAATTAAATAGCAAATAGATAGATTGAGGCCTGTCGACGCTCAAGCAAAGGAGCAAGCAAGGAGCACAAGCGTTTAACTGTAAGCGTGACAGGTCGTGAGTTCGATTCCCACTCGAGGAAATGAAATATTTAATATTTTCATTTCACTTTGGTGTCGAAGCAAAATGTGGCGTAGAGTTCAGCCATTCAACACGCAATGCCCCCAAAATTCGGCGGAAAATGGGGAATGGAGAACATTATGTTCTCTCTGCCTACCTAGCTGTGTACGGGATACAGCGTGAAGCTAAAAAAATTAAGAACTACTCGACCTAGTTAAATTTAATTGAACAATTATATTCAAAATGATCAACCGTTGCTTTCGCCACAATAAATCCTGAATATGTCAGTATTGAAAACGGTCGGGATTAAGATTTAGATGTGGTTCTGTTTCAATCACTTATGTGTATGTATTGAAGAATAAACATTTGAAGAGAGCTTTGTTATGCAATGGAGTGTAAGTATTGATGAATGTATAAAAGTTTATATATATTTATATATATATATATATATATATA
>JAAIXJ010001805.1:30861-50902 GCA_013403705.1 Heliconius hermathena | reverse complement strand
AAAAAAAAAAAAAAAACAATAATAACAACGAATTAATGAGCAGACATGGTTACTTAGATCTCAAGGACTTTAATATTTTATCACGAAATAATGGCCGTTTATCAAAGAAAATGTCAATGTCTACCTTTTTGGATATACTATTAAAATGTGTAATGATACGGTTTATTGGAGAAAATTTGCCTAAGTTTGTAGAACTTGTAGTTGAGGTAAATAGGTCGTACCTACAACGCCTAGGTAGTTTGGCTGGAGCTGGAAAACGCAGCGTTGTTAAAAGTTGAGGACAGTCAATAAGTCCATTAACTAATTTGAATAAAAATAGGCAGTCAAGAACCAATCTTCTGTTATGCAAAGAATCCATGTTGAAAAAAATCAGTCTATCAGCATAAGTTGTAAGTGATTTGCTTAGATTACACTGATAAGAAAGGTGCCAGAGAAATCTCTTCTGTACGCGCCCGATTATGTAAATATCATAGTGCGGATTCCATACTACAGAGCAGTATTCGAGACCACTACGGACTAAAGCATTAAAAAGAGTAATTTTGGTTTCGGGCCTCCTAAATTCTCTGCAATTTCTTAAGACAAAACCCAAGGTCTTAAATGCCTTGCTAACTATATTGTCAATATGAACATTGAACTTTAACCAATGATCCAAAGTAACACCCAGATCACGAACTGTGGCTGCCTCTTTTAGATGTTGAATATTGGAAATAAAACTATATATGCTCAGCGAAAAGGAAATGTTTTTATGGGAATGGAGTGTCTTGAGTGTATCTTGGTTCCTAGGTTCCCTCTGCGAGACAGTTTACAATTTTCCCGAAGCAAATGAAAAATGTATTCTTTATTTAAAATATATTTTCATTAATTTCTATTATCCTTATATTTTTTAACTCCACGCTTTATCCCTCATAAAGCGAGGTAGGCAAAGGAAACCAGTGCTAAGTTACTCCGTTCTCTACATCCCGCTAAATTTCTTTTGACTATAACCAGGAAATGAAAATAATTCGTTCTTCACGAAAGCTGTCAGATACTGTGCTGTTGCGCCACGACGGCCTTCATTATATTATTATGTATATATTTATATACACACATGATTCTTAGAGTATTATTTGATTTGATGACAAAAATAATTAATCTAAATATCCATTTCAATTCGATCTATAATAGTAACATTTTCGATACAAACCAAGCTAAAGGGAATGCGGGCTTTAAGCACTAGGGTAGGTAAGTTAATAGACACCCTTGTCACTCGATTTACCCCTCGTTATCAGTGAACGACCGTCTTAAAGTTGTCCACGGCTAGATAAGACATTTAATATCTAGGACTAAAAATATGTTATTTATAGCCTATTTATATTTTGTTTAGAACTTTTAAAAATTAATTTGAAAAAACATTTACATTTAGTGGGCGCTCGCAGCTTCGCCCGCTTATTTGCACCTTTAGGGGAGAAAAGCACGAAACACGTGTTCAATAAAATATTTTTAACAGTCTGAATTTATTTTTTTATAAAAATCGGTGGTGATTTAAAGATTTTTCCATATAAACTTTCAACCCCTTATTTGAACCCTTAGGGGATGAATTCTAAAAAACCATGAAATACGTGTTCATTGAAATCTTTTTAAGAGTCGGAATTTCAAATTTTATAAAAATCGGTGCCGATTTTTAAAAAAATCCATACAAACTTTCAACCCCTATTTCATCCCTTTAGGGTTAAAATTTTTCAAAACCCCTTCTTAGTGGATGTCCAGATTATAAAAATAAACATCTGTCCAAATTTCATGTTCCTACCATCAGCGGTTACGGCTGTCCGTGCGTCTTACCTCAGTCAGTCAGGTACTTGTCCTTATATATATATAGATTGACAATCTTATGTCAGTTTTCAGGTTTTAAAATTTTGATATAATTTGCATAATATAATTTCAACAGTAACTATTAAGATGTCTATCAGCTGTCGTCAGCAGAATCGTTGGTAGCTTCAAATAGTTTGAATTGCCTTTAATGCATTGTCATATTAATTAAAGATTCGAAATTATTTTGAAAATAATGAATATTATAGATAGTTTACATTGAATACTTTAATATTAAAAGAATAGATAATTGCGAGTCGGATTCACCCATCGAGGCTTCCGTACCAATTTCAGGTAGTTAAGCTTAACAAATTTAAGTTTGCACTCATTTTGTATGAAATGAACTACAAATGTAAGTTTGTAATTATTTTTTTCTATGAAATACCTATAAATATTAAATTTTAAGATTTTTTCCTTTATCTGTATTGTAAATTCTCACTTCGCGTCCAATTATTTCGTAAATGTAAATGTTCTATATGTTTTGATTACGTGGCGAATTTCATACAAAATGCATAATCTAAGAATAAACTCTCGTATTTGTAGATTGTGTTAACTTAGCATCTTGAATTTTTTTGTGCTTCAAAGAACCATAGACTTAAATATTTAATATTAATTTCAGGTTGATACCTCATGCGATCTCGAGATAAAAAATGGTCTTAACAGATGGACTGTCGGACAACAACGTGATTCCATAAGAATTCCTTTTTATACCTTTTGAGGTATCCTAAAAATATTAGTATAGATTTTAAGCTTATATCATTCACACATATATACGTATATTTTAATTATATCAAAACGACATATACATACTACATACAGAGCTATATTATAAATGAAAATACTGATATCGCTTAGTAGACCAGCCAACAAGAAATAAATAAGCAAAATAAACAAACTTATATACGTTTTATTGATGAAACAACTTTCTGAGTACATTTTGGACAAGTTTATTGGATATTTTGTTGACAAATTATATTACTATCAGATTCTATTTCTAAGCAAGGGTTCAGCTGAGATGAGATTATTCTACCTTCTATCTAAGAGTACTATATATTATATAAGTACGTGTTGGTTTACTAGTAAATAAGGATTATACATATAAATTTTTTATATATATATATATATATATAGCTATTTTTTAGAAAACGTCTAAAATTTGAACGTCGCGGCAACACACATCTCTTAGAAACCATAAATAAACAAAATATAATATTTTTTTATACGTTTTATGACAAAAGTTTGTCATTACTTAAGTTTGTAAGACATTTTAAAAACGTTAATACTGTGTAGTTGAATAGTTTACAGGCTATTCTTTATCATCCGAATAAAATTAAGCTTTATTCATCAGCTTCACGCTGTATCCCGCATACAGCAGGGTAGGGGGAGGGAACCTAGTGTTAAGACACTCTGTTCCCCACTTTCTGCCGAATTCTGGAAGCATTGCGTGTTGAGTGGCAGAACTCAACGCCGCGCTTAACCTCGACACCAGAGCGAAGAAACGGAAATATAAATTTAAGTAAATATTTCATTTCCTCAAGTGGGGATCGAACCCACAACCAGTCGATTTTACAATCACACCTCGTGCCGCTGCGCCACGACTTAATTTAGCTTTATTCCTTTTTATCATATCTCATTTTTATCTTCATGCAATGTTACATCACTTGAATATAGCAATCTTAGAGTACCCAATGTTAAGACAAACTCCACTCCACTCCAATTTCCGCCAGAAATCTTCATATTTCCTACACAGTGGCAATACACAATGCTACTGTTTGTCGTGGCAGTGTGTGGAAATGAAGACCATTCTTAATAGTTACGTTTACATATAAAGTGGAATACGGATGAGAACGATGTCTCTTATTCTAGGTTCCTAGGTTCCCGTTGCCTTCGCTGTGTTTATTCTTCCATAGAAGCACAATTATTTTATTTTATACAAAATTATATTCATTTCTCGATAATAATAAGCACAATTTGTAAGTTAAATTTGGACGTCCTATTTTGTTTATTACTACTATTTACGTTTGTACAACATTAAGTCGGTCGAGGCCCGAGGGCTGTAAGCCGATAGGCGTATACACAACATCTTTATAAACTTCGTAGACAAGGATTGATTACTTAATAGATAATAAATAGCTTTTGAAATTAGAGATTTTCCTAACACAATTTAATTGTATATGGCCTAATTATTTTAATTAATTCGATACTCTTCTTACAAAATGGAAAAAGAAACCGTAATTATGAATTAAGGTACGAGGTATAGGGTAGCGTTGCGTTTCGCCACTTACCACGCAATGCCTTCAGAATTTGGGAAGAAAATAGGAAACGAAGTGTCTTAGCACTAGGTTCTCTTTACCTATCCTGCTATCTACGAGTTACAGCGTGAAGCTAAGAAGAAAAAAAATATGAACTATTCAAACTATTGTAATGTTACAATAGTGTTGTTACAACACTATAGCGGATAATATCATTTTCTTTTCGTTTATGTATTTTAGAACCAGTACCTACAGTAGAAAATATCATTACATTCGTTTTTTAAAATTAAAGAAGTAGCTTGTAACGTTTATTGTAGCAATATTAACAAAATGTACAAAATATAAATATAATATACAATCGTAAAATTTATAACCGGACGACAAAATTTTCATTTATTTAAAAGGTTACTTCTAATTTACCTTTATTATTGTTAGAACAAACAAAAACGAAAAAGTAAATACACTGTACGTACTCATTAAGCGAGTTAACTATAGTCGGATATAAAACTACCTTTCAAGGTCTATGTAAATATGAGCTCTTCGTTAAAAAGCTTCATAAAACAGTCAATTTATGTTAAAATATCTTTGTATTGGCCTATTCTCTTACTTTTAAACTATTTTTACTTTGTTGTCGTATTTGATATCTGACTCAATAGAAAATACGAGGTAGAAATAATAAATAATTTAAAAACCCGATCTAGGATCAAACTAGTAACCACCACATTTATAGTCAATCTCACTACGGCACGAGTATAAATATTTCATGACTTATTAAGTCATTTATTTTATTTAATATTTTAAGATTAGGTTACCAACGTAGAATTGTCGTACTCGTATGTACGTATATTGTAAACCACAGCATATGAATGCTTTGTTCTAAATTAAGCTTTGTACTGCTGCCGCTTTTATGAACTACAAATAAATTAAATAAGCTTCTTTTATAAATTATTATTACAAAACACTTATAGAAATCTATAATAATAAATATTATAGATTCATTAAAAAAGGATTCATTAAAAAATATTCAAATATTTTAATCCAGACCGAATAAAAAAAAACTATACTTAATTGGTTGCTCTTAATTTGTATTACTTAGTTCACGTATGAAGCTCTCTTTGGAGCGGTTAAAGTACGCTTGAAAACTAGTTGAAAATTTCAGGTTGAAGCCTCTTACCACATAGTATATTAAAATGAAATGTAACATATTGCCATTTATAATNAAATATTTACTTAAATTTATATTTCCATTTCTTCGCTCTGGTGTCGAGGTTAAACGCGGCGTTGAGTTCTGCCACTCAACACGGAATGCCTCCAGAATTTGGCAGAAAGTGGGGAATGGAGTGTCTTTACACTAGGTTCCCTCTGCCTACCCTGCTGTGTGCGGGATACAGCGTGATGCTAATTTAATTTTTTTACTAATATTCCATTTCTTCGCTACACTAAAACTACAGACACTGGGTCCGTATCCTTAGTTTATTATATTTTTATCCATGGGATCGAAACACTAGCGATATATGAAATTTAAATATAATAATATTTACTGAAGCCGTCATGGCGCGGAGCACAAGCGTGCGACTATAAACCCGACGGTTTGATTTCCACTCAAAGGAAAGAAATACTTAGAAATATTTTCATTATCTCACTCTAATAATGAGGCAAAGCAAGCACGGCGTTGAGTTCCGCCACTCAACACGCAATGTCTTAAAAATTCGGGAGAAGAATGAGAGTTTCTTAATAGGAAAGGAGTGTCTTCACACTAGGTTAGGTCAGATTCCATCTGCCTACGCTGTTATATGCGAGTTAAAGCGTGAAGCTCAAATAAATACTACCGAGTACCTAACATAATATTATTTCAAAAATTAATATTTCAAATATAGTATACATCCATATTATACAACAATAGGCGAAAAAGCGTCATTCAGCCAACACTCTCGTCCTATCAAAATAAAAGTGGAACATCTTACTTCCACGCCTGAAGACCGGCATTCAGCACACAAAAGATATTTTTATAAAGAAAGCTTTATTTAAATAACAAACATTCTACTTTATTTTAGTTATCTATGTATGTTGTTGAAATGTAAAACTTAAAATGCTAACGTAAAATAATTCTGTTGAATGTCAAAAACTGTTAAAAGTCATTAAAGTCTAATATATAGGTATACCCTTCAACTAAACGATTTAGTGTCGAATAAGCATAATATTTACATAATACAACCGCACTCAGAGACATCAATTAACGTCTAACCGATGTCTGAGAGTAATATATTTATTTTTATATTTGTTCTGCGAAGTATTGTGATTCGCTGTAGAAACGAACGAATGAATATTGAAAAAAAAATGTTTTTTTTTCTTTTTCAAAAATAATTACTTTTATTATTAGGATTAAATATTTGTTTTATTTTGTTATACGTTTCAAAAAATAAAAGCAACTCTACGTGTATCCTACATAGTTAAGACATTCCATCTGCTGAATTTTCGAGACATTGTCTCATCTCATTTTAGTCATCGCCGCGCTTTTCATTTTGTGCTCCTGCGTCATACCATACCTGTCAAAATGTGTTGATTTTCTTAGTTTGTGAATGACACTTTCTACAAAACTGTTAGCAACAAAATTGAAATGTAACAATAAATGTATCAGAATTTCAACGTAGATAGATAAAAATGTAAGGTAGGGCAAAAGCATTTTCGTACTGTTCATACAAAGGATTTTTTTAGGTACTTTTTTATTTATCTATAATATGTATGTGCCGTTTTCATCGATGACTTTTTACCATCTTATGGGTAACGCCATTCCTGCAGAACTTTTGAGATTTTTAATTAAAAAAAAATCTGACAGGTAGTGTTCAGTGTTCTTTTGAGGTTAGCTTTATGCTTCCTAAAGAGTTCTGCATTGACCTAAATTAGTGGAAATCTGATGGAGCATGGTCAGGGCTATACGGAGGATGCAGCAACATATCCCAGCCAAGCTCACTCATTTTTCACCAGCTCCGGCCGGTTTCTCTGAATAACTTTTTTTAACCTCATCTTTTGCTGATAATAGAGGTTAGAATCGATAGTTTTACCCGGTGGCCAAGCTCATAGTGGACGATTTCTTCCCAATCCCACCATATACATAGCATCACTTTGCTCCAAGTAAGGCCGGGTTTTGCTATGGTCTGTGGGGCTTGTCCATGCTTCGACCATGATATCTTTCACACATTCTTATCGTAAGTCACCCATTTTTAATCACTCGTAATCAACTGTTTAAGAAATGGTTCGGAATTATAACGTTTCAACAAAAATCGAAAAATGGAAACACGTTGCACTAGATTTCTCTCAGTGAGATCATGTGGTACCCAACGCCACAATTTTTTTTCGCGGCGTTCGTCGCATTTTTATCATTTTTGTAATAAAACTTTAAAATGTACCGAATTTCTTCGTCACATACTTCGTCACATAGTTTACTTGCTTGAAAAATAATATAAAAATGGAGGGAACTTTTTTTTATTTATTGCATTTTCAAGAATGTCACATTTAATGGTATTAAAACCAGCCAGTTACATTCAGTACAGCCAAAGAGGTTTTATTACTAATAATACATTCAAATAAGAAAATACTTTTGCTCCGACCTATTATATAGCTCAGTCGGCTAAAGTGCTTTGTTTCTAAGAGACGCGGATTCGAGTCCTGCTCATTTTATTTTTTTTTAAATATTTTCATTTCCTTCATAACATTTTAGAAATATGTAGGCTTCAATAACATTTTAGAAATATGTAATGGTATAAAATAGTTGTTAGTAGTAAATGAGAATTATTATCTTTCAAAGTGGTAATCTAAATCGTGTCACTGAATAGTTTTGAAATGACTCCATCCATTACAATGACAGTGAAGTATTGTTTTCGTTTGACGTGACTGGTTTTCGGAATAGCTTCATTTAGAACTAAAAATAAATATATTTTTTTATAGATTTCACTATTTTTTTTAAATACATAGTCCTCCAGGATTAATAAACTAAATAAAAATCATATAACTTTAAAGACCAGTCCAGTTGAGGCCAGTCGTGGCGCAGGGGCACATGCAACGCATTAGTAAAAATAGATATTCATTAAGGTAGGAGTGTAGTGATAATAATCGCCAAGTTCTCTATACGTTACTGTAGTTAGTTTTCACTGTTTTCCTTATAATTGGACGATAAGTTTTATGATACATTAAAAACAAAGCTGTTATAAACGCGTATTCTAAATAATCAGAATTTTCTTTATCTCGAAGCTGGTTGCTGGTCTGACTGGTTGCTATTTTAAATACTTTTTTTACTAAACTATCTTTGACATAGTCATACGACACTCTTCATAGTTTTAAGCTTATTTTATAGAGTAATGGTTTATAGTATTTTTTATTACCTAATTAATAGATATATGACAAAAAAAAGAAAAAAAAAATGCAACGAAGTATACTTTTTAGAAGGTTTACAAAAATGGTTATCATTTTTTGTAGCAAAGATATTATTCGTTCTGTAGGTAAAAAAATGAATTTCACAGAAACGAAGAGATACAAAGAAATATGTAACTTCGCGGAAACCACAACCATCTGAGAGTCGTTCAATATATTTTTCTATCATTTTATGTAAATACTATTTAGTTTAGCCTCTTATAATTTTATAGGAATAACTGATTGTTGTGTACGACACATTTAAATAATAATCACAAATAATATTCTATGTGGGGAATTTGCATTACTTGAACGCGTCAGAAAATCATATGGGCAGAAATCTTGTACCCTTATTTAGACAACGTATAAAAATTTGAACGTAGCGGGACTCGAACCCGCGCCTCCTGGAAACCGACCAGGAAACGACCTGGGCGGTTCAAATTTTTATACGTTTTCTATATAAGTATTTTTCTTTCCTAAGTATGGAATAACAATTTAAAAAATATCTTGTACCCTGTAGTGTACTTCTACCATATATGTACCCTTCATACAGGGGCGTGCTTTAAGGGTAATGACTACAAAGTAACATTGAAATCACAAAAATAAATAAACTGTCACAATGTATTCCATACGTACGTGTACTTGACGCTTTCAAAGCTCATATTAAAGTCGTGTTGAACTTATATAAGACTCCAAAACGTGTTGAGAATATAAATGAGCATTTAAAATTCAAAGGATTTTCCATAACAGCGCGGACGACCGGTGAATTTCTGTCGCGTTTTCGAGTGACCCCGCTAACTTAGGCGGAAAATTTTCAAATGTGTTATTTAAGGTGACGTTTTGAATAAAAGCCTATGTTCAACACAAATATAAATGTAGTATTGTTATTCGTCATAAATTATAAAATTTTATTTGTTAAAGCTCAAGTGAACCTGAGCCCGAGTTCCTTCTAATACAAATTACCGAACTGTCGTAGCTTTAAATATTAGGTAAATAATTACCTAAGGAATTTAATATTTTTGAGAGGTCGCTACGAGCAAGTGTCTATGTTGCACGATGCTTGTAGGTTCACCTCCTCACTCTAGAACAAACCAAAGCGCGGCGTTGAGTTCCGCCGTTCAACTTGCTATGTTTGTGTATTTTAACACTTGATTTCCTCTGCCTACCCTGCTACATACAAAGAAGCGCGTGAAGCTAAAAAAATATACATACATATATACTGATATATCTAAAATGGCAAATTCAAACTCAAAGAATAATAAATTCACTTTACAACGACAAAAGACTTACAACCGTACATCGGAAGCTGTGAAGAGGGTACGAAATTCAACGGAAGTGAGAATTTTCATTGATAGATAGATCTACCACTACAGTGGAGTGAATGGGTCCGAACGAATGAGCGGAGATAAAATTTCACGAGCTTCTGTGTAATTGCTGGCTTGAATGTGACAGCTTTAAATTGAGCTTTAAGCTTTTAACCACCGGAATAATGGAGCATTTTGAATGGAAGTTTTTGTTTTATTGTGGATTTTGTAGTATTATGCAAATGAGTGGGATAATGTTAATTTGCTTGTAAATAAAAAAAAAGACTTTAGTCTTTTTTTTTATTTACACACAAAGTAAGACACGGCGTTGCGTTGTGTTCCGTCGATAAACAGGCAACCTATTGAAAATTGATCAAAAAGTGGGGAACTGAGTGTTTTAACACCAATGTCCCTCTGCTTATGCTACTTACTATGCGGGAAAAGTGTGAAGCATCAACAAAATTAATATATTATAGAAAATTAGCATAAAACAGTCAATATGTTCATTTTTCTATTTAAACATACATTTTGAAAATGTAAACTGATACATTGTTTGTCAAATCATGTTGGTTTACATTTTCAATATTCCGCCGTACGTTCTGCTATTTACAATGCGCATAGTTTATATCGGCGGCATATGCATATGCCTTCAGTTTGTACTGTTTATTCTAATATTATGTTGAAATTGATATTTGAAATAAATTGTTTTTTACTATACAAATAAAGGGCTGATATTAACAAGTATGTATAATACTTGTTTAGAGAATGTATAAAAATATAAACGTAGCGGGATTTGAACCCGCGCCTCTTGGGAACCTTCCAAGTTCAAATTTATATACATTTTCTAAAAAAGTATTCTCCTTTCGTATTTCGGATGTATAATTTTAACTTCACGTATATAGTAGAGCAGACGGTGGTGAGGCACTCCACTCTCTTTATTATAGTGATGAGATTTTTTTTCATACATTACGGAGTAAATAGTAAACGATATAACCCAAAGCACGTTTTCCTTAGACTGAAGAAACTCCTATATTACAAATGCAATTGTCTACTGTTAAATGTGCCGTGAAAATTAATTAACTCAGTAATAAGAAATTGAAATAAATGGTCTTGACTGATGGACAGACAAACGGATGTCTGTGACAACAAAGTGATCCTATAAGGGTTTCTTTTTTCTTTTTAAAAACACGAAATCCTTAAAAAAAGATGTCAAAATGAAAATATTTATATTTTTTTTATATATATATTATAATATAACAAGAAAAATTGTACACCACGGTCATGGTACAGAAGGTAAAAAAAGAAAACTAATAAGAAGCTTGCGCCTCAATACATTTTGTTTTGCAAACCATAAATAGAGCTAAAACTTTCCATTCACTATGAGAAACGGGGAGCATAACGCTATTACATATATTCACTGAAACTAAACGTCTTGTCTTCTCACCCATAGCGGAGAATACCCAAATGTGGCATTGGGGACTACCAAATATCACACCGCAACGAAAGCGAAAGATGGAGGACTGACAAGAAAAAATCAAATATTAAATATTCTGTTTGAATATCTCATTTAGTTGTTACATTTGCAGTAGCAATGTTAGAAACAATCTCTCTTGGCAAGAAAATTATATTGATTAGTTCAACAATGAACCACTAAGAGGCTTTTGATTACGTGCCAACAAATACTATTTATTATTAGTAATTTTAATAGAATATATTTTATGGTTTTAGTTTATGTTCTGCCTTTCAACTTCGTCTGTGCTATATGTTTTGAAAATTGGCCAAATAGGAAACAAAGTGTCTTAAAATTAGGTTCCCTCTACTTACTATATGAGGGATACACACAGTGTGAAGCTAAAAACTGTTTTATTGGCCGTTTCATTAATAGCTCAGCCCTTTTAATAATCAACGTCGTTCAACTAGCGAGCCGATTGACTGGATTTGGCATACATTCGGCTATTTAGTCAAATAGTTTTTCTAAAGATTGGATCTGTAAGTTTAATCTACTCTAATCATTTAAAAAAGCGTTAAATGGCACTGACGCGCAAAAGTGAGAATTTTACAAATAATGTTGTAAATACTATAATAATAATATACATAATATATGCGATATAACTGCAGTTCAAAAACATTGCGGTAGAAAAAGTTCATTGTGGTTTTTAGGTACTTAAGATCAATACTAGTACCTTAAGCTTGGATTCCTATTGTCCTCTTAGTCAATTGAAATGTTATATTTTTAAGGCCTACACGTGCGTTTTGCAGAGGAAATTTTATTTTTTTATTATGTAGGAGTACTAAGGGAGCTTGTCTTCCGGTCGCCATCTTGGGAAAGAAAATGCAAATAGCTTACTGTATTGTATTGAATATTTTTATGTTTTTAATCTCTTGGGTGCCAAAATATGTGGATTTTATTCCATTTTTTGATATCTCTCATATTAACCTTTTGACAGTAATGTTTACATCAGCTGTTTTTGAGATACTCGATATCGCCTTGTGACAATATTTTAGTTGTTTTTTGATATTTAGCTTACTTCGTCGTAAATCTAAACCTTCACAAGAACATTCACAAGTTTGATTTTTCAATGACATAATTATTTAATTTTATAGTTAACGTCTGCAAATGTTATTTTGACTAAAGTATAATTACTTTATAATTGACTGTGGTTCTTCAATTTATATTTCTAAGTTAATTAAATTATACGTAATTTTAAATTAATGCGCCGTTAGGTTTAGCTAGTGCAGTATTTGGTTTGCGGTATACTTTGTAGGACAATTGGCGGTCAGCCGACGGTGGACAGGATATTGTGCGGTCAGAAAATGAAAATAGAACAAAATTATTATAGAATTTGTTAAATAAGGTTAATTATATTAATAATAACTTAATTATTTAATAATAACTTTCCAAAATACAGAGAAATTAAAAAATAATTAAGTATTAAAAACATACGAAAATATTCTATCCCATATAAAGCAGGGTGAGCATAGAGAACCTAATATTAAGACACTCCGTTTCCCACTATCCAATAGCCCAATTAATCGAAATATTGTGTGTAATGTGGTCATACCCAAAACCGAATCTCTAAACATTTTAAATCAGAAAAGTATCAGAAATCGACTACATATATTTATAAGAGGAATAAGTGTCCACACGTCAGCTCGGATTTTATAGCATCAGGATTTGTGATCGTAAATAATTTATTTGGTATTGGTTACAGCTACGTCCAACTCGTTGTGTTGAGGGCCATGAAGGTTTATATCCCAATAGGATACGCGTGAATAGATATCGATATCAGCGCAATATATCGTCACTTTTAGGTATACTTTTTGGTATGTAGCTAATAATAATAAAACAGCTTGTAAATTATCTAGGTGGTCAACCACCTTAATAAATATAAAACTGATTTTGATGAAACTCGGATTTTGCCTTAATTTAAAATTTGCATTTACATGAAAGAGTATTATCAGGATAGATTTTTTAAATTTAAGATTTTTTTGGATAAACATATATTACACTAAGCACGTCTAAATAGATCATTTTATTTAGTATTATTCAGTTTTAATAATAATAATGAAATTAAATAATAATGTGCTGAAAGTATATATAAAAAAGACATCAGATGTGATGTGTGAGATACATGTCAAGAATCAAAATCTTAGGCAAAACTATAAACGCTTAAAAACTTTGTTTTATTTTTATATTTATTATTAAAACGTTTTTTTATTAATTTACACATAATTATTATTAATCTATATAGATATTTAATCTATAAATATAAAACTTTTCCTTTACGAAGCGATTGAATTTACTTACTACGTAATTGAATTTAGAAATTTTAAATTTGGTACGAGAGCACTGAAATAGGCTATCTCGAAATCCCTAAGAAAAAAAACAGAATACTTTATTACATGTTTAAAAGTTCGCATATACAAAGTAACGGGCAACTACTAGTATAACTTAATTGTTTTTTTTTTTAATTTTAGGTATCCCTCTTATACAGTACACTATGTGCTGCATGGTTTATCTTTTTCCAGTACCATGAACAGCTTTGTTTTTTGTTACCTTCGGTACTTGGCTGTGTTATACAATAAAACGTGGGTTCATTTTGTATGGAACATAAACCTGTGTAAAATGTAAAATTTTTATAAATATAAAATATTTTCAGTTTTATAATATTCACAGTTTTTTTTATTTGCATATTAATTTTATATTTATAACGAGTAGAAATGCTTACATTAAACTTTAAGAAAACAAAACTATATGAAATCGAGTCGTAGGTATTAGCGGCGATGTTCAAAGCTGTTTAAACTTTAGTAGTATTTTTGTAGGAGTATGTGTTTACGTTATTGGTATCAATGCGTAACTGCGTCACACAAAATACAGGTATGAATAAACATCGTGAAATGAAAAAAAAAAATCCTACGTCTAAGCTGTTGAGGTATCTTGATTAATTTCTTTAACTGTGAGTTTAAAATATTTTACACTATTTGCTGTTCCCGTAAAAGGACGCTGACTGACGCTTCCACTCTGTATATATAGATATATATATGTACGAAGCCCAAACAAGACGCAATAGTATAAGGTAAAAAATATAAAACAACGCTTTAATAATTGGCAGAAATCTTCTCATATTTATTTGCACTTTGGTTATTTATCTTTGGTAAATAATAAAAATTAAAATCGTTTCCTTGAAAAGTCACTAAAAAAAGCTATCAATTATTCGTTTTTATATAATGTGTGCACATACATGTATATTTATAAAAATATCCTTATAATATAGAAAAAAAAACAAATGAGCAAAACATTTCTTCTTCAGACGGTTTTACCTTTTAACCCACTTGGGCAGAACGACGTAAATCTTGACATCCTTTGCCAGACCCGTCGAAAGGAATTTATTTGTACTCTGCCAATTTCTCTTAACGAAAATCCTAGAAAATATCTAGTACAGCATATTTAAACAATCATTTCAAAGCTTATGAAAGCGTAAATACAGTGTTGTTTGTAAAAAACACAAATTTTATGGATGCCTTTATGGGGCAGTGGGGTTACATTCTGATTGGAAGCAGGATGATTGTGGATTCGAATTCCACACAGACGTGAATCAGCTTCACGCTGTATCCCGCTCACAGCAGGGTAGGCAGAGAGAACCAGTGTTAAGACACTTCGTTCCCCACGCGACGTGAATCGTTTTCATTTTTTCATTCTGGCAAGACACAATATGTTGTTGAGTTACATAACATGCAACATCTTAAATTTGTACATTAAACAGAAACTGTAGTGTATATATATTTCGTGTTACCATTGGAATATATCATCAGTTTCATAGCCATTCCTGGATGTAAGCCATCCTCAGGGTGCGCCAGTGCTCCTGGCCCTCGTCCAGTCACACTTGTTCAGGTTTATGCTACGCTTGCCGATCCACAGTTTCCACTCAAGGATTCTTCTGCTCCAACGGCCATCAGTCTTTCGATATACATGTCCTCTCACTGCCACTTCAACTTCCCAATTTTGTTAGCAAAGTTGGCGGCTCGGGTTCTTTTCCAGATAATTTAATTTTTTAAGGAGACTTCGAACAATGCTCGCTCCAGTTGAGATATAAGGATAGTAAAAAATATGTTTTTTTTTACTTGTATTATGCAATATACAAATATTATGAATTGATCACTTGCAATAAACTAGATATTTTTTTTGTTATTTTGTTGTATTTGATTATTTTTTTGCCTATAACTATATTTTATCGACAATCCGTCTAAAATTATGGTTTTAAGGAAGAAATCGTAAATTGCATGTAATATGCATATAATTATTCACCAATCAAAGCGATTTTTACTGGTGTACATGATACGAGTTATCATGATTCGCTGATCGCTTTGATTGACTTGCTATTTGTAAACTTTTTATATACAACCCACAATTACTTTATTCCTAAAACGTTGAACACAGCGGTATTCATATTGGCCATGATGGTAGCATTTACGACACTTTTATGGGCATGTAATAAAAAGAATCATACTGTCACGTCGTGATTACGTATGAAAGTATGAAAATTCCACGATATATCTTCAGTATATGTTTTATTACGACAATATTATAATGTTATATACAAACGGATTTTATTTGTATATATATAAATAATATTAAAAAATTAAAAAGTTTGTTTGGTTGAACGCGGTAATCCCAATAAACTGCTGGTTCGAATTGAAAAAAATATATTTATATATTGGTTATTCCCTTTATCGAAAGAAGGATATATAAGCTATATTAAATTACGTAAATCGAGTAGGTACCTGTCGAAGTACTATGGTCAGATTTTCTTCGGGCATTTGGAAATTCCAATAGGCAATTATTATTTATTTCCATTTGGCCTCGAAAACGTAAAGTATACATGTGTATATAGTTATACTTTTATGATCCGCTTGAAGCACACTGTATGAGGATGCATACATCCGGTACTATATTTCTATGTACTTCCGCATCCTTTGTAGTATTGCTTTACAATAGTAAGCTATTAGCTTTTATATATTCGAATTCATTATATTCATTTATGAACATACCATAGAGCCAGCAATATAAGAAACATAAATATAATTTTGGTAAACCACTTATTTGTTAAGTAATTTTGGTAAACACTTATTTCTAACTTTAAGCTGCGCTAACTAAATCGGTAAAACAGATACTAGTTTCATATTTAATTCTAATGATTTTATGTTACATAATAATTAAAGTTAAACGTTTTGTATCAAGCAAAAATAAATCATAATACTAAATAAATATTTGTTACATTTTTAAAATGAAGACGAAAAGAAAAGCCTACTCAGCCCTCATCTCGTTTCACTAAGTAGATAATTAAATTAGGAAATTGGTAGCTAAGCTTAAGACACTTCAGCGTTTTTAAGTAATTTAAGTTTATTACAGGTAAATATATATATTTTTTAATATTAATATTGACATTGAATGCTGAGTGATGGTATTCAACGTCGCGCTTTGCCCAGTTACTAGAGCGATGAAATGAAAAAAATTAAAATGAGCTTCGCGCTGTATGCTGCATTCAACAGGGAAAGAGGGAACCTAGTGTTAAGACACTCCTTTGTCCAGTTTCCGAATTATTACGATTTTTTCGAGGCATCGCGTTGTTAAGTGACGGAACTCAACGCCGGATTTTTTTGTGTTGGTGCCAGAGTGAAGAAATAAAAATATTAAAAAATAATAATTCATTTCCTGTAGTCAGTTACAGTCATACTCTTGTACCCCGGCCCCACGACGGCCTCGATAAAAGTATTTTACTGTGAATATTATCCGAAATCATATATATTTTAAATTAAACACTGCAAACAACTGCATAACAAAATAAATTAATAAAATTTATTTACAAAGTTAGAAATTAGCTAGTTATATCATGAATACTTACCGTTTATATTCATGAATTAACATATTTGAAATCCGGTGTGATAATGATGTATTTAGCATATTACACATCCCTACTTCAGAAAGTTTTAGAGATTTGGAAAAATAAGTAAAAGAAAATTATGTAAAACAAAAAGAAAATACCATTTCATTTCACAATGAATTCTTAAATTTATAATTTCGATGCGGAGATGTATTGAAGAGAATTTTTACGTTCGTTTTCCCATTTGGCAGCTCCGCATACATCAGCTATATAGCCAGAACAAAAGAATATCTTGTAGAATGTAAATTTTACTGAATACACTTGCTTTATTTGCATAGTACAGTGATAAATTTCTTTTTAAATTTATCACCTTGTTCACGTCATTTATTAGATTCTTGGATAGGTTTTCTATGTGGTGAAAACTTTATTTTTTTTTCAGCGACAATATATTTTTATTTATTTTATTTTAATTTTGTAATGTATTTAAAAAAAGATAATAATATTTTTTTATTGATAAATAAAAAATCAATAGATTGGATCATTATCATCATTCTTACTTATAACGAGCACTTCTGAACATATTGTATCTTTAAAGAAGCTTCAAAATGAATTATGAGAGGTTTCCAGCTCCAAATCTTATCCAAATAGCTATGGCACTGAACTCCTACCAAGGAGACATAACATGTATAATACTACTCATTTAGAAAACGTATAAAAATTTGAACGTAGCTGAGCCGCACGTTCAGTGGTCAAAGCGCCTGGTCGGTTTCCAGGAGGGGCGGGTTCGAGTCCCGCTACGTTCATTTTTTATACGTTTTTTAAATAAGTATTTTTCTTTCCTAATTGTGGAATAACACTTTAAAAACGTATAATATTTTCAAATATAAAAAAAAACAACTGAAATATGACATGTTGACAACTCAAGTCATATAGTTATGTTTATATGAAAAGAAAACAAAGTGGAAAAAAGCTCGAATCCCTTGAGCTTCTATTTCGAAGTGAAGTTAGAATTTGTGTTTATCTTCTCTTCGCCAACAAACGTCTTGAAATATTCGGATGTTATTGAATTTAACAAAAATCTTTCTTTTGATTTTGCTTTCATTTTCAGCCTATACAAGATTTGGTGTACATTTTTATAAAATGATTATAATTTTTTAAAAATATATATGTAAGAATTGTACTAAATATTTTATATAATGTTTATTTTTGTATATATGAAGGAATAATAGCTGGTGAAGACGTTTTTTTTTTAATTATATATAGGTACTATTACAACAAAAATGAACAAAATATACATTGTAATCCATACCAGAACTAAAATGTGTAGGTAGCTAATATAGTTAATTAAAAAAATATATAATTTATAAAAAAATATTAATATAATTTATAACATTATTTAATTTATAGCTTACGATAAATACAATCTAATAAAATATAGTTTAGTTCAGTTCTTTAATTACGCGTTCCGTTCACAAGTAATATTAAAGTGACGTAACATTCCGTAGGTAAAACACGCAGACGTAAAATATATTTATTAAAATAATTTAATAATTATAAGTAATCAATATGTATTATAATTTAAAATAAATAATAACATAATTAATATTTTAATTATTGTAAAATATCACGTTGGCTGAATAGGCGACTGTCAACATCAAAGTCAAAATAAAAGGAAAGAAAGAGAGGGGAGATGCCGGACGCGTCTGAGGAAGGATGGATACTATGTTTAGAGAAGTTTTAATTTATAATTAATATATATTTAGTTATATTTAATATTTAAAAATCATGTGAGATCATGTTTCAATTGTGATATATGTATTCGAGGTTACTAAGATAAGTTATAAATACTTTCACTATTTACGATTGTTTGTTTTGGAATACTTTCGTCGGTAAGTTTTTAATAGATTATTATTAAAACAAAGAAGAGTGATATTAATGCATATAATGTCGTCAATAACCACAGACAAATATTATTTACTTAGTAAATGGAAATAAATACTTTTAAGATATTTTATGAGGTATGTAAAATTACAATTATATTAATGTACGCAAAATGTCTGCCGCCATCTTTGTTAGTTGCGTGTATGAGAATTGTGAAATGAGAGTTAAATAGGTTTGGTGAATTATAATTACTTATAAATGTAATGTCTACATATATTAATAAATATCATTTATAATCTTAAATATCATTTATAATCTATACTAATATTATAAAGATTTGTATTTTTTTATGTATGTTTGTATTGTTTTCACACAAAAACTACCAGACCGATTTCAAAAATTTTTTCACTATTAGAAAGCTGCACCTTCTCTGGCCAACATAGGCTATATTACATTTTCAACAAAAAAAGAGATCCTTAATAAAAATACAATAATGTAACCCAAGATGTGAAAAAATTGTATCTTAAAAATTCTATCATCGCGTGCGCTGCGAAAATTATTGATGATAGAACAAAACAATGTTCTACAGTATTATAGAACGCATCATTATCTATAAAAAAAGTCCGCGATGCCGTATGTCCAACTACTGTATTAGGTCCTTGAATAAGTTATCGCTGTTTTTTTTTGTTTAAAAAAAAATTAAAATATAATGCTTACAATGACATTACTCAAAGTATTGTCCATCATCAGAGACCCCTTTCTCCCATCTCTCTGGTAGCAATTGAATCCCCTGTCGGAAAAACGACTCATCTTTCGAGGCAATCCAGGAATCAAGCCATTTTTCGGCTTCTTCAAAAGAATGGAAGCGCTGCTCGCTTAAACCGTGCGCCATCGACCGAAACAAGTGGTAATCGGAGGGGGCTATGTCCGGTGAATACGGCGGGTGGGGTAGAACTTCCCATTGAAGTGT
>JAAIXJ010001805.1:6988-30854 GCA_013403705.1 Heliconius hermathena | reverse complement strand
CAGGCAACGCACCTGCAGCTCCTCTGGTGTTGCACGGGGTCGTGGGCGGCGGTGATCACTTACCATCAGGTGACCCGCACGCTCGTTTGCCTTGTCTTTTCCGTAAAAAAAAAAAAAAAAAAGAGTGGGGGGAGTCAGTTCCAACATGTTTATTACAAAAGCTCCCATAAAGTGTATAAAAGCTCAATTTACCTTCAAAGCTAAAAATACCTTTTGAAAACGTAAACAAGAAATTTGGGTTACTGTGCTAAGTGAGTTATTATGGAAAGAACAAAACTACTTAATACAAACAAGTGTCATTTACATGTGAAATTGTGTTTATTATATATAATATGTTTCAAGAATAGATTTACATTTTTGTTAAAATACAAAGCTTATATATCAAGTAAGTAAATTATTTAACTATTACAAATACAGATAAATATTCTTTTTATCTTCACGCTATATCCCGCACACAGCGGGATAGGCAGTTGAACCTAGTAACACTCCGTTCCCCATTTTGGGAGCAATGGGTGTTGAGTGGACGAATCCATCGCGACGCTGAGCCTCGACACCGGAGCAAAGTAATCAAACATTTTTTTTTTATTCACTTGAATGCAATCGAACCTGTCGTACTAACAGTCACACGCTAGTACCCCTGCGCCACTGGTCATAAGGCCAGTTTAGGTATAAACATTGTTTTTAAAAAATAAAATAACCTGCATATTTATTTATCAATTAATTGCTCTATGATGATCATCATTAAAATATGAATAATTTTGCTAAAACCTCGACGGCCTACGCCCCGTCGTGGCGCAGTGGGATGGGTAAGCGCGACTGATATAGATTTGATTCTCACTCGGTGAAAAAGTTGTTATATAGCTTATTTTCATATCCTCGCTTTGGTAGATGAAGCACTAAATTAAATTCAGCCACTCAACGGGTAATGTTAGCGGAAAGAAGGTAACGGAGTGTATTAACATTATTTCTCTCGCTGAGAAAAATGCGATAATATATTTTGTTACTTTTTCTTATATTTATCATATGGAGAAAATGTCGAAAAAGTGGAGTATCGGGAACACATAATACCATATTTTAAAAATGCAAAAATTATAAGTTTTACGTCAGTATGTAAGTTTTTTAAATTTCAGATAAATCTGTCTGGTAAATGATATTGGAATCCTTTGAAAGTATATGTAACATATTAATACAATATAAGAAAATTATATTTACATTATTTTTTTAATTAATTGACATTGCAAAATATTTCATATATATTTAAAAAAAAAGATATGAGGCGTTATTATTTTTATAAATATTAAAAATCACTATTACTTGTAGAAGTTACTACGAAAAGTAAACTTACTTTTCGTTTATTTGCTTTATATCAATCCGCACAGATGGCGCTACAGTATACGTAGCAGCTTCGTAGCAACCTCGTAGAAGGCTTCGCGGCTACGAAAAAATATACCAGGAGCACATAAAAAGCGAAGAGGTTGGGAAAACTTGGAAATTCTGAATGGAACGCATAAAGGAAAATCAATTTCAAAGGATAAGGATATCTGGAAATCCCGATTAGAGCGGAAAATGTCTACTAGATACCAGGAGTACATGAGTGGTGAGGAGTTTTTCATTGTTAAAGGAAAGGGGATGCTTGAATTGCTCGCGATATGCATTAGGGGGCGTGGTCAAGTTTCCACGCAAGCGCAATGAAATACTTTCACTCGAGAGGACTTCATAAATACATATTTTATTATAACTATCTGTATACTTTTTATTATATATGTATACGAAAAATTATTTCTTATTCTAGAATTTTTATATAATTAAGAATTTCAATACATAGCTCTTTATATTTAGCAATAAAAAAGAAGAGGAGCTTTTCATTCCATACCAAATACTTTAATAAGAAAATACATAAACTGATATTATTCTAAAAACAGCAATATTTTGTAAATATTGTGCAATTTTTTAAAGTATACTTTATTATATTATATATACGCCATATGTCATTTATTATTAGTTATATATACTGTTTTCTAAGAAAATGTTATTAATAAATGCCATCTAGCGGAATTTTCATGTATGATCATGCTTGAGCTTTTCAAAGTTCCTACCATTTCATAGTTAGTGTTTTTCATAATAATATCTTTACGGTTATTTATACAGTTTTACTTAAGTGCTTAAAAATTTTATAAAAGAATACTATGCATAATAAATAGTTTTCATAGTCAGTTTCAACAGTTTCCATAAATAAATATGATCATCCTCTTGTACTACATGTTAGTTCATATATTTTGTTACAGATGTCGCTATTTGGAATTACATTTTTTTATTTTACATTTTTCTTATTATCTATATTATATATTATTATATTTGTTATTTTTTTTGTTATAAAATATTTTTCAATAATATACAGTAACATACAAAAAATATGAATAAAACATACATATGTACATACATATTTTTGTATAAAATTGCTTAAGTAATTTAGGATATTATTTTATTTTAGCTGCCAGTAGTGGCGCAGAGTCACAAAATGTAAATATAAACGCCAGTCGCGTTTACGTTGTGGGTTCTATCCCCATACGATTAAACGAAATATTTATTAAAATTTATATTTTCATTTCTTCGCCCTGGTGTCGAGGCAAAGTTCGGCGTTTAGTTCCGCTACACAACACGCAATACCTCCAGGATTCGGCAGAAATTTGGGAATGTAGAGTTTTAACACTAGGTTTCCTCTGCCTACCCTGCGGTGGGCGGGATACAGCGTGAAGCTGATAGGTTTATAAGGATCTTTTTTTATTTAAAGTATACTCAATGGCCCAAGACCGGGATGGTTAGCGCTCGATGAAGGAGGCCTACGTTCGGCAGTAGACGGCGATAGGCTGATTAAAAAATACTCAGTATTTTTTCAAAAAGTAGTCTTCTGGACTCCCTATGGTAAATGCAGTAGAGCATTTATCACGAGGAGTGTTTTCAGGAACTCCTTGACCTGCCGTTGAATTTTCTAACCAAACTTTACGTTATGAACTCAGGTACCATACACACCATCTAGATACGTGGCACTTCACTACTGTGCAGTTTCGTAGAAACTTCCTTGCACGTGCCACGCAGCTGTGTAATGGCCTACTTGTGGCAGTGTTACCAGGTACGACTTGAATACCTTCGAAAAAAGCGTCTATCTCCACCTTAAAGGCCGGCAATGCCCCTTTACCTCCTCTGGTGTTGCACGGGGTCGTGGGCGGTGGTGTCAACAAGTGTGTACTTGTTCTCTTTGTCTTTTTCCACATAATAACTTACTTGTCCTAAGCCAATCAATCTCGCATATGATATCCTTCCTTATAAGCTCTTTTAGTATTTATTTTTTTCTAAAAATTTTCTTTTCTATAATATAATATTCAAAATACTATTTACAGTACCACTATAAAGTGGTACTGTTATTACTACTCTTCTTGTATTTATATAACAATGTATAATAAAATTATTTTACAAAAGTTTTAAACTATTTCGAGTGTTACTATTTTGTGGCTTTAACTAACTTTTATTAATATAACACAGCGAGGAAATGTGTAAACGTACTTACATATAGCATACTTATCTAAAAATAAATCGCTTTCTATCCCGAATTCTACAGTTGACTTGTAAAGCAACTTTATGTCACATTTCGTTTTAACAGAATGAGAAATAAAGATACTTTAAATATACATAATTCTACCGTTTGAGAATCGAACTTACAACTGTTTACAGTATGCTCCACTGTGCCATAATCATCTTATTTTAAAATATGACTTAAATTTTCACTTACGTACGACACGCACCGTGATTGCTATCTTCAATTAGTTAAAGATACTTCGCCTCTGAGCTACGTGATTGCTAATTATCTTTTGCTCTTATATAATTAATTATATATATTAAACGTTGCGTTTAAAAGTTTTTGATATATTTCGATAAATATCTATATATATAGTGATTGTGCAGCAAAAAGATTTCGGGGCCAGTCGTGGCGCAGCAGCACGACACCTCGTGCTGCTGTGACTGTAAAACCGATTGGTTGTGGGTTCGATCCNTTCGCTCTGGTGTCGAGGTTAAGCGCGGCGTTGAGTTCTGCCACTCAACACGCAATGCCTCCAGAATTCGGCAGAAAGTGGGGAACAGAGTGTCTTAACACTAAGTTCCCTCTGCCTACCCTGCTGAGTGTGGGATACAGCGTGAAGCTGATTTCCTATTTTTATTAATTGAAAATCATAACGTAATATAAGGTAAAATAATATTATAAGTATAGTTTAGAAAAAAAAGTACCAGCGATTAGAATTTAGAATATTATACTAAATTAGAATACCTCTATATTTCAAGAAATATAGATTGACATTTACAAAGTATACGAATTAAAGTGGCATTCTTAGAAAAAAAATCAGATTTATTTTAAACAAGAGTTAAAACATAGTTTAGTATTATATTTTTACTTATCTTGCATTAGGTTTTTTTTTGTGTCGCGAGAAAGCCTACAGTCCAGACACTTCGTTCTCAATTTGAGTTAAGCTTGGAACTCAACGCCATAATTTTTGAACAAACGACTCTTATACAGTCAAGTATACACTGAAAATACGACTATTGGGCTTACAGTTCGCTTATAGTTTCTGTCGCCATCTCGGCCATCAAAAAGCGATACTTTTACAAACAAAATAAAACTTAAAACTAACAGGTACTTCATTTCTCTACCATAAAAAGATGTGTTCATAATAAAATTGTGTCTTCATTTTCTGTGCTTCCTTCCCTAAGGGCTTTATGGGCAATCGGAGATTCCTGCCCCTCACGTTTGGCAAATAATATTTGTTGTAAAAAGTCTTACCCTCGTCCGATCTCCATTTGATATGTTTACTTTACATTCAATCTTTGAAATGACAAAAATAGATATAGCCATATTGATGGGTGATTTTATACACTACGTTAAATTATTTGGGCAATTTTTTTATAAAGCTTCGTAATTTGTTAAAATCAAAATCAGCTTCACGCTGTATCCCGCACACAGCAGAGTAGGCAGAGGGAACCTAGTGTTAAGACACTCCGTTCCCCACTTTCTGCCGAATTCTGGAGGCATTGCGTGTTGAGTGGCGGAACTCAACGCCACGCTTAACCTCGACACCAGAGCGAAGAAATGGAAATATAAATTTAAGTAAATGTTTCATCTCCTCGAGTGGGGATCGAACCCACAACCAGTCGGTTTTACAGTCACACCTCGTGCCGCTGCGCCACGACTGGCCTCATCGTAATTTGTTGCTCATATAAAAGTGAGTTGTGTAACTCATGTATAAATAATTAATTGTACTTTCATTTAATTTTAAAATATTTTTGTTTCCCCTTTGATGACACCTTGATATATAAAATATCTCAGCGAACCTTCCAAAAAATATATATAAGAATAAAAAAAATAAAAAATATTTACTTTAATTAAGAAAACATCCCTTGTTTGAATACAAAAAATAAAAAAAAAACAAATTCATGACATACAACCAACCATGTTTTATTTATTCAATTTAGGAAATTGACAAATACTAAAATAAAAGTATCTACATACTCGTCTGCGCAAAGTGATGAAAAAGTTGACAATGTATTTTCAAAAAGCCCCAGGGACAGCTTTTGTATGGATATTGTTTTGTTTATATTTCACTGTACAATATGCGTAACTGTTGTAGTATGGTGGACCTCGTAAATACAAATTAACTTCATTTCTTACCCCAACCCTTGGGGTAAAAAAAAAATTTAAAAAACTACAAAAAAAAGTCTCTGGGTTAACTTCCAAAGATTCCAGAGATTTTTTTGCAGTTTCACGCAGTATCTTGTATTTAGCAAGGTATGCAAAGGGAACATTTTTCTAACAAGTGAAAATGAAAAAAAATAATTAAAACTCTATTCTTCACTTTCTGTATTCATTTCGGGACATTGTGTGTGGTAAAGTCAATGCCGTGCTTTTTTTTCTTACCAGAGCAAAGATATGAAAATAATTCACTTTCCCGAGTGGGAATCGAACCTACAGTCAAAATGCCTGTCAGTAGCACTGCGTCTCGTCATCCAGAGATAAATTATAATTAAAATGTACAATTAGTGTATTATAAATATTATTATTATATAATAAACAACCAAAAAATATACTTGTATTATACATGTGCTCATACTTGCTAGGTGATTGTGATTTGTTTCATGATAATACTCTGGTATCTTATGTAAAATTATTTTTTACTTTTTAGTTCGTTGTTTGAAGTCGGTATTTTTTTGTTAAAAATTAATTTACGAGTATCATTCGCCGATAAAATTTTCGATCCACAAAGTCAAGATTCTATATATTTTTTCTATTAGCGCTGTTGACTTAAACTCTGATGACTTAAACGCTGTTGACTTAAAATGATGGCGTTGAAGTTGAACTAGACGGTTTATGATGAATTTTATCTACGGACAACCATATTCAGTTCATCATAAAAAATCACACTTACACTGACGTACGTATGTACGTATCATATACGACAGGTATTCTGACTAACCTGCTTAGCGATGACATGCATCTGGACACTCTCGCTTTACACGTATCTTTGATGATTAAGAAACTACCAAAAAAGGCACGATCGAATTCCAGCGAAAACTTAGATTATAAACAAAAATCCGCTAAGTTGACCACGTACATACGTCTGTGGTTAAGGGTTAAACTAGAGAAATACCATATTACTTTTCTTACCTATTATGGTTTCTCTAATTTAAATATATTTGCTTCACAATGCAACGAAAGTTGATTTTCTTTTGGTTCTTATTATTCAATTATTTACCTGTAACAAGAAGAAAAAGTAATGAAAACATTTTTTTTCAGCTTCTGGGGAACTTAGTGTTAAGACACTCCGTTCCCCAATTTCCGCCGAATTCTGGGGGCATTGCGTGTTTGTGGCGGAACTCAACGCCGCGCTTATTAAGTACATGCATCCTATAAAATAAAAAATGTAAAGTGTGATGAAGATTTTTAAATATATGCATGTTGCAAAGTATGTTGAGTTGAGTATGTCATTGACTTGGGTATTTAGAGGATGCAACACTGTCAAATGTTAACTGTCAACTTTTGTGGAGGTGGAGTAAATGACGTTCTTACATAGTGGGGACGAGCGATCCAGACTTCACTTCTCCTTTGAGAAGTCATCTGACTTCACCGCGTTCCAAGGATAAAGACTAATACTAGACTAATAAGAGATACGATTTTGTTAAGGTAGATTCGGGTAGAGCCAATGTACATATATGTATGTGGCAATGAGTAATTAAGTATCGTTCGCTAAGCTCCGTAATGGAACATATCGCTCAATTTAGGCAATTATATTCGGTAATAATTGTGGTTATCGTCACTCGATGAGGTGGCAAGGTTATCGTCATTCGCTAAGTGGCATAAATGACAGTGGTGACTGTTGAGGTTATCATTACTCGCTCAGCGGCATGAGCTACTGCCGCTCGTCTAAGCTGACAGTGGTGACTTCTGAGGTTTTTGTCACTCGTTGAGTGGCATGAGGTACTGTCGCTCGTTTTAGGTTACAGTGGCGATTGTTGAGGTTATCGTCTCTCGTTAAGTTGCATAAGTTACTGATGCTCGATTAAGGTGATAGTGGCGACTTTTAAGATCATCGTCACTCACTGAGCGGCATGATCTACTCTTGCTCGATTTAGGTAACAGTGGCGACTTTTAAGGTTATCGTCACTAATGAAAAGCATAAGCTGCTGTCTGATTGAAACTTATGATTTTCTGATAATTTTCATTTATGTAGCTTCATGCTATTATAATTTAGCAGAATTGGCAGAGGCTACTGTTAAGACACTCCGTTTCCTACTCTCCGACCAATTTGGGTTAAGGAAATTAAGTGCTACCGGAGCGACGAAATAAAAATACATTATTATATAAAACGTGAACGAGAATAAAATAATAATTAAAAAAAACAAAAAACCCGCCTGCCTCAAAAATTACTAAAAGAAAATCAACTGAAAAGGCTAAAACAAGATAATGTATACTGTACACTTAAAAATATCAATACGGTAGCCATTCGAAATTTTAGGCATCATCATACATAACATGCAGTCGGAGGCATGAAATTGAGTAACATATCAAATCATTCTCACTTTATGTGCAGTGTAAAGTACTGCCTCCTATAAGTCTGGCTGCTACACCTGTAGGAGCAGTAACAATTACACTTTTGCCAAGATTGTCATGTCTTAACCGTCGTATTTGTTCAACTAATAATTTTAAAACGAAAGTTTTTCCACTCCCCGCACCACCTGTTACAAATATATGCAAAGACTCATCAGCGTCCATAGCTTGCAGTAATTTATTTGCAACTTTGTT
Organism: Heliconius hermathena; assembly: GCA_013403705.1. Lineage (NCBI taxonomy): Eukaryota > Metazoa > Arthropoda > Insecta > Lepidoptera > Nymphalidae > Heliconius > Heliconius hermathena. Next base: position 22,510 of record JAAIXJ010001805.1, on the reverse strand, counting down.
AAAAAGCTGTCTCTGCTGAATATTCAGCGATGTTACAGCAACTTGGTACTGATAGTCTGACATTATGCTATCAGATGGCGCCTCCTCAAAATCATCAATTTGAATGTCTGCAGCAATTACGCATTTAATCGGATCAATCATCTCGTTTCCGTCGGTGTTCTGGCAAATAGACTCTGCAGCCATATTTTCTGCTACTACTCGACTTATAGCATTTTGAATCTTGATTACCCATGAAGCAAATGATTCCACATCAGTTCCTTCTTGTAGTGGTAGTAAAAGATTTCGTTTTGAGTAAAATGAATCTTTGGCAGAATCGAAACCATCCAATATTTCACTTTCAGCGTGAAAGGGAATATGTACGACAAGCAGAGAATAATAATAAGCTTCCGGATTTGAAGCTAGCGTGAAGTAGCGAGTACATAAAATGGCTGGGCGTTTTCTTTTTTTCATCCGAACTGCATTGTCCAGCAACGTAATGTACTGATGTTGGTCATTGGTATCATCCTGTAAGCATCCATATCTTGCTCATCATAATCAATGTAATTCGGCTGCTTAATTGCTACGTCGTACCAGATGGCAAACTCTCCTAAACTAAGATTTTCCAGATCACGAGGCCGACAAACATATCTATCAAAAATATTTTTGCAAGGCTCTAATGACTCACTGTCAATTCTGAGCATATGATATCTCTCTTCTGGAATACACGAATTTACAAAAACAGATTTCCGAGAACTGTCTCGTAATTTAAGGTAACATAGTCGAAACGCGCATTCAGATGCAGAAACTTGACGGTGAGTTAAAACAACATTTTGTATTGCAAAAACCTGTTTACCAACATCGCCACCTCGTTCTCGTACTCGTTTAATAGCTTCTCTTACTGATCTTGTAATTTCTGCAGGCTCCGATTTCGAAATGTACCGATCCGCATGGTTGGATATCCATGTTAACAGACCACACCTTCAATATTTCGGTGTTGTATGAATTAATCATAGTCTCGTTATCTTTCCTTTTCAATATGTAAAATTTTCCTTTATTTTGGGTAGTTTGCTCCTCGTCTAAAATTTTAGTCACATTTGTTACCGGTCTTGGAAAAGCAAATCTACATATCGTATCCTTCTTAAAACAAGTTGTGTATGTTTGTGTGTTTGTAATTTTATAACCAAATCGTGGATTTCTTTGTCATATTCTGGATCTGGAACGTTACAGGTGATTACTTGGTCTAGTAGTTCTACGCCTTGTGAACTATCGAAGGCAGGCATTTGCTCGCACCACACAACCATGTGTACGTGAAGGCTTCCACGTAACTGAAACTCCACATGCCACCAAAAGTCTACTACACATTTTCCAAGCAACGGATTTTCTTTTTGCTTAAGTCGTTTGAATAAAGCATTTATGCGGATCATGAACTGCCTTGATAAAGTAACTGGATACTGTTCAACCAAATGTAACTTTTCAGAAAAAGTGAGCTCCTCTACGGGAGCATTAGGCCGAACATCGGCAACTAAGAGTGCTTTCAAAATATCAGGCCAATTCAAATCATTGCACGAAAATGTTAAATACCAGTGTGGAGGCCCTAAATTATTTACCATTGCCAGGAGGTCTGTATAAGCTTTGTGCCAATAAGATGAAGTACCACGAATATTGCGCATCATCAAATGTACATTTTGTGCTGCATCGTTTGGTTGTGCTCCATTCTGGCGTAGTTTTCCAAAAACTGATACATTTTTTTGAGCTTTACAAAGTTCAACTATTGATAGAGCATAAAATAAGTATTCATTATTTTGAAACCTTTTTTTCATTGCTCATTATTCTTGTTTGATAGTAATCAAGCGGGTTGATAGAAAGTGGCCTGTCTTCTTTGAGGTCATTCTTTCCATTTGGAAATAACTTCACCCATGCAAGTTCTTCAGCTCTTTTCTCTCTGAAGATACTTATAGGCGGTGCTGTCTTTCGCTTTAAATTATGTATAGGAATCATTTCATCCTGTACGTTTTTATCATATAACACTTCATTTAAAGCTGGTACAGTGGAATCTATAGGCATAAGAGACGTAATGACCACTTGACCATTGTAAATATGCCCGTTGAATTCTGTTTCTGCAACAGTTGGATTGGGTAAATTTTCATGAACCACTTCCATGGATACGCCTCTTAACAAAGTTGGTTCGACAACAGTGACAGAATATTGCAAGTTTCGTTGTTTACGTACACCTAAAACTATGGTAAGATGGTGGCACAAACTGTCATGATTATTAAATTTCATGACCATAGCTCTTCCATTTGTACCAGCACAATGGCCTTTAGGGCCACGGGCATGAGAATCAAATAAATAGTATTCACCGTGTAAATGCATTACACCAACAGATATCTGAGTTTCGCATGTAACAATTCCGTTATTGTAAGTTAAAAAAAAGTTTTCCAATCCTGCAATCAGTCTATTGAAATAACCATCTATTATTTCATTGGGCCCTAGGATTTATAATACCAATAACTACATCAGCTTGTATTTCTCAATTTATCTCTGACGAAGCAACACAAATTAAGGGCAACAATTCTTCAGTATTCAAGTATTATAGTTCATTAGACAAACTTGATAAACACTGAATGAAATATGTGTTTCCAACTAAAAGGATACAATCTATATCAGGTGTACTCCATTGTGAAATAGACTGCACTTCAGAGTAAGCAATACCTGTAGCAGCCATGGCTGTGCATTGACGTCCACTCGAACTGGCAAATCTTTCATTACCTTGATGGAATGTGCCATGCAAAATATTCTTATCATCACCTATCTGCTTAAAATGTGTTTGGGGAGCCTGAATGACGTTAATATGGGGGACATTAACGTCATTCTGAGCTTGTGATATTATTATAGTATGTAATATGCTTTGCTGCAATTCTTCATTAATATTATCAAAATTAATTTGAACATCTCTGTATAAATGATTATTTTGAACTAGCCACGTAAACGCGTTTTTAATGTTTTTTGTATCTACGCTGAACCTTTTATTACCAGTTATATTTTCAAGATTTTCAGCCACAATCGCAATGCCCATATTTGCCCCACATAAAGGAAGCTGTTCCGCTACCTCTTCAACTTGTTGAGCGAACAATATGGCTTGTCCTTTGAAGCCCTGCTGACCATAACGACCACCTAGACGTACCACTTTAATAAATGCTTTTATTCGTGAAACCAATCGTAATTCGATTTCAGAAAGACAAGCAAGTTCCTCTGGAATAGGACAAACGGTCATATTGTTCCAAAATGCATTTGAAGGACACTGATTCTTTGTTATTTTACTTGCACATCTGCAACAACAAGTTATACGTTGAGGCGCATTAGAAGGTAGTATTGTTAAACTAGCAATAACATTGACATTGCGACATTGTTTTGGATATAGTAATTTCTTGCAAACATAGCATGGCACTACAGCAATTTGTGAAATTTCCTCCTTAAACTCACTATACAGCTATCTTCGGGCACGAGATCTATTCCTCATGACTGACAGTCTGTTTTCACGAGAAACAGGAGACAATTGAGTGTAAGTTTGAGATACTTGGTTCAGCCTAGCTATACGAGTTGTAGAAGATTCGTTTTCTCGACTGTTAGAAATATATTCTCTCATAGTCTCTAGTCTGGCTGTCCGAGACGAAGGAGATTCATTTTCTCGGCTATGAGAAATATATTCTCTCATAGATTCTAGTCTGGCTGTCCGAGACGATGGAGATTCATTTTCTCGACTATGAGAAATATATTCTCTCAAAGACTGTAGTCTTTGCTCTCTTTCAGTCCGAGTTTTCTTCACTTGCCTGATTGCTTTTCGGCCGTTATTCTCTTTCGACAAATATTTTTTTTTCCTTTTCAGAAAGCTGAATGTATACTAATTTCATTCTCTCTTTCATTTTATCAATACGTATTTTACGTGACCGAGGAGATTCTGTTTTAGTTTTATCTTTTGCAGCCTTAGCTCGATTTGTTTTCCTAGATAAAGGCATTTTGGCAAAAAGAGTTTTAATTCACAAATCCAATTAACAATAACCAGTAAAGACAATCAATAAAATTTTTCAAATATTTGTATTAAATCTAATTTTAAACTTATTCAATCCAACTCAGAAAAACCGAACACGGGTATTATTTATTACCAAAAGTTATTTTTATAATCTATTTTTTTATTTATACTTAACCTAGAATAATATACACCTAATAAAAAAATCGTTAGGTACCCTATACCTACCTATACTATAAAAATGAAAAAATATGTGAAGAATGACTTAATTCTTCTTATTTATTAAACGAAACAAATCTCTAATTCTTTTATTTATTATTATTTATTATATTAATTTCAAATAATTATTAATTTATTATACAAAAAATTGTCTACAAAAAGCTGAACTCGTCACCTCCTACAATAAGATCAAAAATATTCGCGCTGAAAAGTACGTTTGTGTGGAGATTTTAATAACTTGATATTTAAGATATCACGAATTTCTGAGAACTACAGGTACTGAAGCGCGGCGCGTAGCGCGCTTTATATGGAAGTGCGCGGCCGCTCCGCGATATACCCGCGCGTCACGCCGCGCCCTTCCCCCGCTAAAATGTATTAACTTAAAAAAAATATAACTTTGTTTCATTGAAAAAAAAATCAGCTTCACGCTTTATCCCGGACACTACAGGGTAGACAGAGGTAACCTAGTTTTAGGACACTCCGTTCCCCACTTTCTGCCGAATTCTGAAGGCATTCCGTGGTGTGAGTGACATAACTCAACGCCACGCTTTGCATCGACACCATAGCGAAGAAATGAAAATATAAACGTAAATAAATATTTCACTTCCACGACTAGGGATCGAACCCACAACCGTCGTGTTATAGTCACATCCTTGTGCTGCTGTACCACGACGGCCTCATTTCATAGATTTTTTTATTGTTATATAAATAGTGTGTTTTATTCTGTCTAAAACAATACATACAAGTAATCAATAAATAACACGCTTAGGAAGAGTTCAGTTCGATTCCTGTCATCTGATGAGGGGCAACAACATGTAAGTATATTTGCGTTGTTATTTCTATTCTGCTTAGTAGCCATGTAAATATTCGTTCCCTTTTTAGCTTTTCCGGTCGTGTTGCATTGGAACTCCACCGGTTACAAAAAGTAAAAGAGCAAAGTGTATATTTTTCAACTTTCTTATTGTATTATTTTTCTTATTAATACGGTAATGATAATCATGAAATACCTTTTTGAAATCCTCGTATTGAGCTGATTGAATTTGATACCCATATTGTGGTATTCGAAGCGAATTTTTTTTTTCACTAAGTCCAATAGCGTCCCACAGCCGCCGTGATTGTTTTTTTTAACGTCACCTATCTAAGAACACTTGGACTGCTAATACGAATCTAACGATACCTCAATTAAGTAAATCCATTCAGCGGTTCTGGAGATATGTGGTAATAAAGAATATTACATACATACAAGATACGCGCGAAAAACATAACCCTTCCATAGCAGTCGGGAATAAACCAACGTGATAGAGATTATACAGAGCCATAGAAATTATTTTGGTTCTACAAAAATTATACTTTTAACTATACTTTCTATATTTCAAAAAATAAAACAAAGAATCCGAATAAATTTTCCTTTTTATACATAAAATCACATGTAAAACATACGTGTATAGATACGTATGAATGTATATATACATATGTATGTATATATACATTCATACGTATCTATACACGTATGTTATATTTACTTAGATATAGTTTATTTACTTACATATGTATGTAAGTAAATAAAAAAAATCAAAAATAAAAAACCTTACATCTTTCAGTATATCATTAGAGAGGACAGGAACTTTACTAATTGGCGAGCTTTTATAACAGGCGTCGCCTTGGGGCAGAAAATATCTTTTGAACATACTCGTACCGTAGAAACTTTACACCGAATATTTCAAATCTCTTTTAAAAGGTCATGAGGCCCGAATTTTTGTATTTTAACTCTTTTCTTATTATTATGGACAACTGTCATTACTTTAAACCTTATATAGACAAAATTAAATAAATATTATCCGTAAGATTTGTTATTTTAGGTGAAATAATTTTGCATATTTAAAGTTTTACATATCAGTTTGTAGGTGTATTGCATATAGATTACATATTATACAGATTTTTGTGTGGCATCTGCATCATGTCACATTTTAAGTATCCAGATTCCAAACCAAGAAAAATATCCATAAGAAATAAAAATAAAGATAAATCTTAGTATCCTTCATATTAAAATAATAGACTGGATGGTTTTTAAACGGTCACGAGTTGAGGCCAGTGGCGTAGGGGCACAAGGTCTGTAAAATCGACTGGTTGTGGGTACAATCGCCACTCGAGGAAATGAAAAGATTATTTAAATTTATATATTATATATATATTTTTTTCACTCTGATTTCGACGCAAAGCGCGGCGTTAACTTCCGCCACTCAACACGCAATGCCTCCAGAATTCGACGGAAAGTGGGGAACGGAATGTCTTAACACTCTGCCTACTCTGCTGTGTGTGGGATACACAGTGTGGGACAGTGTGAAGCTAATTTAAAATAAATCAGCTTCACGCTGTATCCCGCACACAGCAGGGTAGGCAGAGGGTACCTAATGTTAAGACACTCCGTTCCCCACTTTCTGCCGAAATCTGGAGGCATTGCGTGTTGAGTGGCAGAACTCAACGCCGAAGCTAATTTTATTTTTTATAAACGGTTTTTTTTATCTTTTTTAGCTTCGTTGTATCCCGTACGAAACAGGATAGCAGCCCTCTGCCTGAGAACTTAGTATGAAGATACTCTGTTTCATTTCACGCAGAAGCATTGCGTGTTAAGTGGCGAAACTCAACGCCGCTTTGCTTAGTTGCCAGAGCGAGTAAATCAAAATATGAAATACTTCATTTCCACGAGTAGGAATCTAACTACAATTTGTCACTTTTACAGTCACACAAATGTACCCTGCAGCACGACTGGCCTCAAGCTCAAATGACTTTATTATGATCTTTAATTTCTAATATTTTTTTACTTTACGCTGTATCCTGCGTGCATCTGGGAAGGTAGAACGAGAGAAACGAGTGTCAAGATATTCCCGTTCTTCGACTGTATTAAAAAAAATGCATGTTCACTGGAGGAACTCAAAGCCGCCATTTGAAATGATATAATTATTTAATATTTAACAATCTGTAAGTGCGAAGCTACACAATACGTCAGACGAAAGCCCGTTACATAAGACCCATAGTTTATTTATTTATTTATTATTTTATTTACAAAGCCAATAAAGAGTTACATTAAGACATTCAACCAGAGAATAAAAACTTCACAAATAGTGTTTTTTTTTTTACAAGAAAATCGCTTGAGTGTCGGAAATTTGAACCTTGGATATCTCACTAGGATGCCCTGTGCGGAGATAACCAATGATTGCAGTACGGATCTTATTATTGGATTTGAGAATTGGAACAATGAGCTTTAAATGAATATAAATTGTGAGTGAAATGTATATGAAATATATATTTATATANTATATATATATATATATATATATATATATATATATATATAAATACACCTAATATATAACATATAAGTAAATATAGCACAAATAAGTAAATAAGAGGGATAAATCAATAATGCAAAATATATATACATATAATAAATATGTTAAAAATATTATTATTTTTTTTAATTTATTTATTTATATTTTACTGTGGCACCTTGATAATATCTTCTATTTCATCATACTCTAACGAATGTAACCATTTGTTTAGTGCTTAGTATTAACAAAATCGGATTAAACGTGAACCAAGAATATAAAACGATGAAAACGTCTCACTTACATTTCCATTTCCGCGATATATTTTAGTTTCTAGGAGATAAAATAGGAAATGCGGGCTTTTCAGGTCTGCATATTCTAGATACAAAATAAAATAAATAAATAAATAAATCAGCTTTACGCTGTATCCCGCACACAGCAGGGTAGGCAGAGGGAACCTAGTGCTAAGACACTCCGTTCCCCACTTTCTGCCGAATTCTGGAGGCATTGCGTGTTAAGTGGCAGAATTCAACGCCGCGCTTAACCTCGACACCAGAGCGAAGAAATGGAAATATAAATTTAAGTAAATATTTCAACTCCTCGAGTGGGGATCGAACCCACAACCAGTCGGTTTTACAGTCACGCCTCGTGCCGCTGCTCCACGACTGGCCTCTATTCTAGATACAACTATGATAAATTAAAATCTTAGTATATCGCAATAAGATAATTTTTGTGTGTAAATAAAATTATTAAATATATTTTTAAAATATTATTTTGGGACATAAGGATGTTCCTCTATTTTTCATTTTGGTCTAATGATTTTCATCGAATATTCGTATGGATTCTGAATAAAAGTAGTGGAGTGGAATTACATTACATTTACTCTTTGGCTATTTCTCTGTTTATTAATATCAAATTCAGGTTAAAGATATTGTAATGTGAGAAATTTATATTAAATATATTTAGTAAGACTTTGTACTCGTGTTTTTTATTACTAGTTCGTTTAGTTTCATATCTTATACTGCACGGCAAACTAAATAGAGACACCGTGCAGTCAATACACGCATTTTGTACTTTCCACCCAAATCCGAGACATTACGTATTGAGTGGCGAAACTAGTGTCGGGTTTTTACTTCCCCGCAAAATAACGCAGATATTCAACATAGATTTTAATCTTAAGACGATTGAAAATATAAATTACATAGAGTAAAACTTCTTACATGGATAAGTGGATTCACTGTAATCATCGAATTGCAAGTAGGTAAGCTCGGAACATTGCCTTAGATTTGCGGAGTAATTATAGGTTTAGGAGATATTTTTAATACACATCTGTCATGTTAATTTATGCCTATTCTTTTTTGCAGCTTCACATTTTTCTCGTATAGAAATTTTAGTGTCAAGACGATCCACTCCTCTCCTTCTTCCTAATTTTCGAGTCACGGCGTGTTGAGTGACGGAATTCGTCTTATTATCAGAGCGAAAAAATGAAGAGAAAAAAAAAACATTCTACAGAAGCTGTGCCGCTACATCACACATGTACCAATATATCTATAAGTATATACGTAACACTACACAGCGTGGTTGCTACAATTCCATATTGCTGTTCACCAAACTAACACGATATTGGACGGAAGTGCAACTTCTATAAATGTAAGACCATGTATGTATATGTACTCACATATTCTGACAACCTGCTGATTTTTACTGAATTTTAAAGCATATATATTATATTAACCTAGTATTTTGTTCAAATATTTTATAATTATCAGCCATTACAATAACTTTCGAGGCCGTGTCCACTCGGAGGAGTATGTTTTTAGGATTCCGTACTTTTTAAGGAAAAAGGTAACCCTTATAAGATCACTTTGTTGCCTGTCCGTCTGTCTATCTATCAAAAACCTTTATCTTAGGAATGCTTGGAGATATCGAGTTGAAATTTAAACCTTATAAAAAAATTATACTCAGATCTACGGTCCCATGATTTTCTGAAAAAAAAACGTATCACTATAATTACGTAAAAAAACTTCCGCTTGACCTAGAATTATGAAATTTGGTAGTACCTAGTTAGATACTAGGTAGTACTAGTGCAGCAAAAAAATCTGAAAAATAAACGTTTGTGGTTCAATCCTAAAAAATAAGAACCTTAAAAGGGGGCCAAAATTTGATATTAAAGCCGCTAGTTCAAGTGATGTACGATGAAGATGAAAGGACTTGGTGTACATATTTTATTTATATGATGCACTAATTGTACGGAACCCTCGGTGGGCGAGTCCGACTCGCGCTTTTCCGGATTTTTTTAATTTCTCCCCTCTACTTAGAGAAAGCGAAACGTTGAGTTAACGGAAAGTAGAGAACGCAATGTAAGGAGTATGTGATATCTAGCCTGGTACGTGATAATAGAGCTGAAACAAAAACCTAACTTCCCTAGCTATACTTATAATAATAATTATTTCATTATTTAATGAACTGACGACGACGATTCGACGTTCAAGCAGCTAAAGAAAAAATGTCTTTATTAAATTCCAAGCGTTCATCTCACTTCATCATCAAGACAGAATTTTAGGGTTATTTTTAGGATTTAACATTCTTGTAAAAGAACCCTCATAATTCTGTCACGTCCTTTGCTACGTACTTGCCCGTATTTAATTTATACATTCTTTTAGGTTAAATACTTTTTGTTAGCTCGTTTTTTATTCATTTGTTTCTCGTGGCGGAACTCAACGCGGTTTGGCTCGATAATAGAGCGAAGAAATAGAGTCATTTATTTAAATAAATATTTAATTTCCCTAAGTGGTGATCGAACTCACAACTATTTGTATTTCCATTTACACTTTGTGCCCTTGAGCTGGCCGGCTAGATAAATGCTAAGTGAAATTAATATTTTCCTACATTTTAATTATAGTTATATAATTATGAGTATATCCGTCTTGTGCTACTTTCCTATATTTACCATTGTACACTTACATATATTGGAGTTAAAATTTAGAAATATATTAGATCTATTAGACTTGGTTCTATTTTGGAAATATACTTCCAAAGATAAAGAAAAAAAGTAATTAAATATAAATATTATTTGTAAAGAACGCTCCAAGAGAGACTGAGCATTTAGCATTTAAACAATTTATCAAATCGTATTTTAAATTTAGTCATCTAGTTTTATATAGCCTTTTTTAACCTTTAAGTCCCGAGGTGAAAAATTATAAGCATTGCATAATATATGCGTTTGTTTTTTTTTCAGTTTCACACTGTGTTCAGTTTCACGCATGTAGTAGCGTAGGCACAGGGAACCCAGTGTTAAGACACTCCAAACTCCAATCCCCTCTTACGACCGATTTCAGGAGACATTGAGTTTTGTGTGGCGGATATCAACGCGATGCTTTGCCTCGATAGTAGAGCGAAGAAATGAAAATATTTCACTTCCTTAGGTGGGAATAGAACTCACAACACAATCTGCCGCATTTAAACCACCAACGTAACACTAGTATAAACCACTAGTTTAACACTAGTATAAAATATGTGTAAAAAAAAATTATTTACATAATAAGAAAAGAGACAGCATTGTTACGGAACCTACAGTTTAAAATCTAATTAACACCAATCCGAATATTATAATCTTCTTAACAAAGGATTTACAACAAATCCTTTAAATAAAGTAACTAACCGAGATAAAACAAAAAGTTCTACACGTTCACTAACTCCGATTTGTTCTTGCTTTCTAACAAATGACCACCATTTGTCTCGCCTAAGTTAATGTCTATAAAGCTAGTATTTTATTTCATGCTACAGACCTGTAAAAGATCAAGCTATATGACAAGTTGTTTTTTATGATTGATATTTGAACAATTTTAAAATGGAAAATGGAGAACTGAGTGTCATAATCTTAGGTTCCTTCTGTCTACCCTCCTGTGAGTGAAACTTCAAAAAAAATTAAAGAGGTTAGTAAAGAATGCATGATTGCATTCGGACAATTAACTTTTAATTACTAAATATAAATTTCAATATAAGTTATAAGGCAAATTGTGTACTTAAAACTCACATAAAACTCTATCAGTTATTGTATTAGCCTTAAATCTTTTACAGCAGTAAATGAACACAGCTTAGACCGCTTTACTGAACAAATCAGAATGCGAGTATAAGTCAATATTCCACTACGTTCAGAATTATTGAACAAATCGACTAATCCGAGAAATTAGTTTGTTTGAGTAAGTTTATCCTCACTCTGATTGTCAGGAGAGCCCGTAGAAGTAAAGTAGTTTAAACGCTACTAAAGGTGAAGCTATATAGCTTGGATTTTTGAATTTATCTCTTATTAAGCTCGATATTTATCTTTTATTAAGCTCGATTCTATGCCAATTAGTATATTTTTCATTAGTTTTTATTTAACGGATTGGGGGATTCCATTTAAACGTAAGACGTTTTAAGATTAAATCACTGCAGTTTTAGGCTTTATTTTGGAACATAAGACTTTATTTTAGGAAAATATGAATTGCTTAGTCTGTCTCTTGTGATAATTATACGGTATTCTACTATTTTCACTACGTTTTTTAGGTTTTATGTGAATTATTATAAGCAATTTTCACCTGACTTCAACAAGGAGAGGGTTCTCAATTGAAGCCACAAATGTAAACTTAGATTATCATTTATCTTAAATATTCCCCAAGGAAGTTCAATGGATATATTTAGAAAAAATCTTTTAATTTTAATTTACCATAGTTTACAAAATTTTGGTTTTAGTAAACTAGTAAAAAGTATTAGCTGTTATAATTCAAAACAATTATAACGGCTTCTTATATAAATAGTTTCATTTAATCACAATAGAGATTCATTATACAGATATTATACATTTAAATTAATCATTTAAGTATGTAGTTATATAATGTATACTTGGCGATTTTAATGTGTAGAATGCCAGTTGGCTTGGATAACGCACCACCGCACTATGGGCAATTGAGGTCTGTATCAGATCAAAAATCGATAACTTTTTTATTTGTTAAGATAAACAATTGAATTTTTGCACAAGTATAAAGTATAAAATAGCGCTTTAGGTAAAGTTCAGATATTATACTTTTATTGGAGTATATATATATTAAAAAAATAATGAAAAGAATAAAATAATAATTTCCTTAGTCCACACTACTTATAGTAGTAATAAAAATGTATTATTAAATTAGTTTATTAAAAAACAATGTTTCTTAAGCTGTTATCTATTTGAGTAAGAAATTACGCGTACACATATACTTATTTAATAAAATATAAAATTTACAAAAACTGATTTACAAGTAGAATAATATTAGAAATGAATGTATATTATATGATGAGTATATTATATTTAATTATACTTGGTGAACTTCGGGATCCATAATAAGTTCATTCAATTTTAAAAGATCTAGGGTACCTTCATCAAGTGCCTTCACACTTTTGCTATACTGGTTTTTCTATGACTGGAAATGTACGGATCTGATGTGTAGAGAAGAGTATGAAATACATCCTCATTTGTAGTTGATTGAGAGCACTTTCTGGCATCATGTAGGCGATATTTCTGATAGTCCTTATTACGGGATTATTGTGCACCTTGTGCATTCTTGGGGTCTCATTCGTTTGTTAAATTCCTTAAATACATGTATTGCGCTTTTGTTAAATCCAAATAAATAAAACCATTTAATCTTGATGCGATAGCAGTTTGCTCTGCTTTGCGTTTTCTATGAGATTCAAATATAGAGACATAGCATCTCGATCAGCAAGCCTTAATTTTTCCACGAGTTTTGCTTCTATTTCTCCTCCTATGGAACGTAAGCCCTGGACGTAGGCATTGCAAATGAGTTCAAAGCCATATTCACTAAATTGCGCGGTATTTTTTCGCCTCTTCGTTGATTCTGATGGGTCCCCATAGGGACACAGGGTCTTCCGTATTTTCCAGAAGACGTCGATGGTGAGTTCTCAGGTGCTACTTCTTTAATGATTGGTAAGATTAACAAATATTCAGAATCAAACCAATTGTCGTTGTTTTTTTAAAAAAACGAATCTTTTTACCGGGACTTTTCTGTCCATTGTTTATTAAAGGAACGAATAAGATTCCTTTGAATGTCGCTGATAATAAAACATATGTTGTCTACAGAAACATGATACTTTTCTTTAAGAAATATTAATAGCTAATATTGACTGCTTCAAGTTTTTTTCCTCCTTCAATGTATGGGAGTAATAATTCACGCTTGGAGCACTTGAAAGTATTAGCCACTTTGAAATTTAGTGAAGTTACTTAACAATCAAACGTCTGTTAGTAATTTTATTACTAATTTGTAAGAGCTTTATTAAATTAATTCACTCTATTTATATAATTTTATAAATGAGGGTATTGTGCATTTTATTAATTAGTTATACCGCAAAATATGTGCAAAATGAAGATAAAACGTTCTTTTATTAATAAATAACAATAATTTCACTGAAATTTACCGCAATCTAATTAATTAAATAGTACAACATTAGAAATTTCAATAGATAGAGTTTTCTTGTTCCCTGACTTGTATCGTAGTTTTCGTGATAACTTCTAAAACCGCACGTTTCCGCAGCTGATTTTTATAAATGTTATTTATGAATATCTGGACTATAAAACAACATCAAATGTAACGCGTCGGTAGACGTCGGTAACTGTCAAAAGTCTCGATGAACTTTAAGTACGTACTTTTTTTCTCTTCACTCATTGTTAATATTTTTTATAGGAATATAGTCACAAAATCCACAATATAATAATTGTTTTAAAATCTACATACTATAGGCTTTTTAAAAATATATAACACTTTATACCTATTTGCACATTTTATTAAGGAAATTAAGTTTAAAATATCGATGCGAACAACCTGAAATAGACATTCTTACGTATTACAATTTCTCACAATAAAAAAAAATATATTCCAAATGTAATTTACGAAAAAATAATTCATTACATTAAAGTTCCACTATTATACTATTAAAAAATAAATAAAAAGTGCGTCAGGGACGACTTTAGTAAAAATGAATTTTGATCTGTCGTTGTTCTACCATTATCCATAGTGCCGACCACGCGGGGAGGGCTGTTTTCGACCTTGCAATGGCGAACCGATTGTCCCAATTGGTTGAGTCGCCTGCGGACTTCCGGACGTGGACAACCACAGCGCCTCCTTATGGGACCTTCTGCTGACTTCGCATCCGGAACAGTACCAATTTGTCGTCGATGCTTCTTTGGGATCTTCTGACCACTGTCTGGTACGGAGTGTAGTGCCCATTAATCGCGGTAGTTCTAGAACACCCGCAACTCGTCGCGTCTAGCACTACAAGTCAGCAGATTGGGATGGGATGCGTAAGTAATATTTGATGCCAAGCAAAAGCTCTCACTCAACTACTCTTTCCAATGAACAAAGGCTTGTTTGACTATGGAGCGAATCGATCGCTCTTGTATCTCCCGTCTCTCTTGCAGGTCTCTTGTGTATATCGTCCGTTATTCTCTGTAATAAGAAATCAAATCGTAATAAAAAAAAAATAAGAGATTCGAAAATTTTATTATATTTAATAATTGAACCACAACCAGTCGGTTTTACAGACACACGTGCCCCTGTGCCACGACTGGCCTCCATGGGTTCGATATCCACTCAGGGGAATGAGTTATTTTTGTTTCTTGACTCTCGTTGAGTTCCGTATTTTAAAACGCAATGTCTCGAAAATTGAGTGAGAAACGGAGTGATTTAACACTAGGTTCCCTACTCTGTTACATAGGAAGAGAAATGCAATATCATATTTTTAGAAATTACAATATTCTATACGTCTACACACTATCTACATCTTCAATACAACTCAATTCACTCTTACAATTTTTAAATTCAATTTTATCTTTAATATACTGTTTACTTTAACTTTTGTTTTGTAAAAAATCAAAAAATGTCAAAAATGTGTTCACCTGTGTATGAGAGGGTTTTTTTTTTTTTTTTTTTTTTTTTTTTT
>JAAIXJ010000510.1:243538-275903 GCA_013403705.1 Heliconius hermathena | reverse complement strand
ATATTATTAAATAGCGTAGTTCACAAAAACCGCTATACTTTCATTTACAAATTGTTTTCGTAGGGATGAGACAGAAGTTCTTCTTAATCGCCAACATTTTATAGATCATTTTGATGAATATCTTCTTCTAATAAGTTCTCTAAGTCATTCGGTTTGTGGGCAGATGCTAGTACAGCTTTGATTTTAAAATTTTGTAGGTACTAGTTACTACTACTATAGTAGACTCATAATCCAGAAAACAATCCCCATTATGCATGCTAAATCTCGATTTTCCATGCTTAATTCAATAAAAATCACAAGAAAGGTCAACATTTACGTTGTTAATCAATAGGGCAATATGACTATTATGGGTGTCGATACGTAAGCGTGTAGTAAAAATTGCGCGTGAGAACGACCACTTCTCTCGCGCGTTTAAAGGCTACAAATAATTTAGTAGGATACACAAAAGTGTAAAGCGCTATGACAAAAATTAAAGAGCGTAGCAACTTAAAACTAAATCTACTTGGGTGCTTTTACACCCATATAGCCTTTAAGGGTTAAATACTAATTATTTTCCAAGATTACGTAACTTGATTAAAAATTCTACTTAAGTTTGCACTATGTTGTGAAGTTCAGATTAAGTTCTGTTCAACGTTGCTAGATTACGCTCTGATAAATGCTGAAAGTTGGCTTCGGCTCTCGGGAAATATAATATGTGGGGGTTATTGGTATTTTCTTTTTTATTTAAAACCTTGGTAAGTTAATTATTTATCTACAATTTCTCGTTGCAAGACTATAATATTGTTTTTTATAATTTCAAACAGATTCAGACATAATAAATCTGAGTTGCCGCTTAGAAATCAGGGAACGTTAAGTAAAAAAAAAACTATACGTTATCTTCAAAAGAATTGGGGTGTCATATAACACAAAGTAGCAAAAAAATATTATAATATAACAATAATAAATTGTAAACTACCCCTTTGTATTATATATTTTTTATTACTAACACTCTGTCTTATGTATATAATGTATGAATATATTGATATTTTGTTTTTTTTATAGGTGAAGGATTCTTATTTTTTAACATGCATTCTCCTACTGTGTAAAATTATTTCTTTTTTACCGTACAACCTCCTTTGTGTCTTCTCCATACAACGTGATGTTGGCAAAGTGATATGTGCTCAAATGTCACGCTCGAAATGCCATAATTAAAGAACCAAAACAAACCATAAAGATAATTAAAAATATACCTGTACTACACGTTATGCAAATATTGAAATTTTTTTTACTTCATGATGCACATAGCAGGGTTGGTATCTACCAACTACCAACTATCTGGATATTAGTATTATAAGACTTCCGTCTTCCATTTTTGAGCAAATTTTTGACAGAGTGTTGAGTGATGAAATTATATGGCGCTCTTTAACTTGTTAGCACATCAAGTAAAAAAAATCGTTTTCTTCGAATGGGAAACGAACCCACAACCGTCGTATTTAAAGGCGCGTCACTTCACCACAATGGTCTCAATTATTATCATTTATTCTAGTAAAAATAAACATTTTATAACTTTATTATATAATACAAATATGTATATAAAGAATATAAAGAGATACGTAACGTGACCTCACACTATCGTCAATTGAACCGAAGATAAAGTTATTTACAATACAATGTTTAGATTTTTAGCTCCTGCTTCCAATCTTCTTTCGTTTCACTTCTTTTGGAACGTGTGTTGAATATTTACTATAGTAATATTACATACACCACAAAAGAGATCGGCAAACTGAATAGTAAACAATAAGAGAATGGAGGTCAAATATGTATTATATTTTTTTTATTAATTTATTCTCCAGAGGCTAGCAAAAGTGTGACTGTAAACCCGATTGGTTGTGAGTTCGATTCCGACTCGAGAAAATTAAATATTATATTAATTTTAATTTATATTTCCATTTCTTCAATCTGGTGTTGAGGCAAAGCGCGGCGTTGAGTTCCGCCACGAAAGTGAGGAAAGTAGTGTCTTAACACTAGGAGCACTTTGCCTGCCCTGTTGTGCGCGGAATACAGCGTGAAGCTGATTGAATTTATTTTTAAATTTATTCTCGCTCTGCTATATAATATAGTGTTAAATCACTTCGTACTACACATTCAGCCTGTTTTAGAAAAAATTTAATGTTTTTTTAGTTTTAGCTGTATCCGCATAAAAGACTGTATGCAAGAGTAACCTAAGACAAGAGTTAAGACACTTCGTTCCCTATTCGAAATTTACTTAGCGGAACTCAACACCACGCTATTTTGAAAATGAAGATCTAATTTCCCCCAACTGCATAGCTAAGCCACAATCGTTGTAGATACTGTCAGACACTGGCCTGGACCATGATCTCATATTTTTAAATTCATATATTTTATTTTTTCGTACTGTAGTTTAAATTTTGATTATAGTTGTTGTTTATACTTTGATAATTAGTTTGTTATAATAGCTTCACGCTGTATCCCGTATCTGTATATTTTTTTTATTTTAATTTGGTTACGTTTATAGTAAAAAAAATATTTATATTATTAAAATAAACAAAATTCTCATAAAATATACTTACTGGCTATAAATAGTACTTGACTGTCGATCGATATGAACAGAAAATGTTACATTATTAATTCCGTGGCATTTAAAAATAAGTAAAATAATACGAATGTAATTTCTTTTAAACTTTTGTATCATTTTTTTTTAGTTTAACGCTGTATCCCTTAAGTAGCAGGATCAAATTATTATTCCCGGGAATGGGAAACGAACCCACAACCGTCACGTTTACAGTCACACATTTGTACTACTGCGTTATGAGTGCCTTAATTTTCAGTATGTATGTATGAATTGCAATTTAAATTAATTAAGTAAATATGGCGGCAGCGCTACAGGTAATGAATAGTGATCATATATACAGAACCATAACCATAGTTATTTTTTCACTGTTCCAATACATTTTTACTATTATAATAATAGATAATAGATAAAAATCAGCTTCACGTTGTATCCCGTACACAGGAGGTTAGGCAGAGGGAACCTAGTGGTTAGACACTCCGTTTCCGCCGTTCCGGCGTGTTCAGTGGTAGGACGCAACGCCAGGCTTTTGCCTTGGTATCAGAGCGAAGAAATGAAAATATTAACAAATAATAATTAATTCCCTCGAGTGAGGATCGAACCCATAACTCTCGCGTTACAGTCACACGCTCGTGCCCCTGGGCCACGACGGACTTCTAAGTATACATAAAATATAGAAAAAGCCCACTCGGGTGGCATAGCCGTCGGTGCCGATGAAGCGTGTCAGTCTGCCGGAGACACGACATAAAGTGATTAATACACTGTCAGCGCGATATCCCCGAATTTCCCTCTAAATTACAAGCCACGCCCTACGCATATATCATGCAAAAATGTTGATTTACTGCCTGCATACGATAACGCGGATACTACGAGAGCTCTATGTTTCTGTATTATATAGGTCGGAAAATGTCTACATAGATAATTATTGAAATTATAATGTTACAATTTTTTTAGGTCAATCGAGAATAACTTTTTTTTCTTAGACAGAAAGAACATAGAAGTTGTCTCTAGTCTAGTTGTCTGTTGTCTAACTTAAAGAATCTCCGTTCTCATGATAATACTTCCACTTACCACTTTATTCCGAACTATCAAGGATTTGCGTGTGAATTGGTGGCACTCAACGCCACGCTTTGCCTCGTGCCAGAGCGGGGATTTGCAAATATTAAATATTCCATTCCCCCGAGTTGGTATCGAACCCATAAACATCGTGTTTACAGTCGCACGCTTGTGTCCCTGCAGAACGACGGCCTTCAAAAATATATTAATGTTTTCTCTGAATGTAGTTACCAAACAATAATATATCTACTCTAAGCATACAAATCAAGTCGAACAAACAGAAGAAAACACGTAAATTTGTGGTAATATCCACATTAAGGGAAGGCTCGTTACAGCCCCTACCTACCTATCATTGTGGGAAACTTTGCGAATAGGGGGTCGATTAAGACAATCGCTAATAAAATAAAGCTTATCGCGGAACTTGGTAATATGTTGTTAATGTTCCTTTTGATAGAGTAGTTTTGGATTTCTTTGAGATGTAATGATGTAATATTTTATGATAGGGGCAATCGACATAGTTCAAATCAAGATAGGACATATAATTAAGATGGATATCATGGGTTCAATTTTGAGTTTTTTTTCACTTCACTTTTTATCTCAAGCCCAAAGTAGCCTGAGAGAACAGAACGCCGAACGCTCCAGTCTGCTGATATATTAATAGATTTAGTTTTTTTACATTTTTAAAGTGTTTTAGAAAAGAAAAGTATTTTTTTTAAAAAAAGTCTAACTTTTTTTAACGTAAACGTACGTTCCCTGAATTATGTATGGCTTAATGACTACAGCGCTTAGACAGTTTCAAAGAAGCGCTGGTTCAAATCGGGAAGCTGATTTAATTTAATTCTATTAATTATATTAAATCAGCTTCCCGTAGTATTCCGGCCACAGCAGGGTAAGCAGTGGGAACCTAGTGTTAAGATACTCCATTACACACTTTTCGCCGGTTACAAGAGGAATTGCGTGATGAGTGGCAGGACTCAAAGCCGCTCTTTGCTTCGACATCAGAGCGACGAAATGTAAATATAATCTCTATATATAATAAAACAGTAAAAATATTTTATCTGTACAATTAGTAATTTGGACGGAAATGGATAGAGGGACAATTAAAAAGAATAATAGAAAGTAAAAATATATTTTTTGAATTTCTTGTCTATCTGTCTGTATAAATGGTCACGTTAATCTTTGAAAGTACTGAACTGATTTATTTAAAAATTTCGCCAATAGATATATTTTAACTCGTTTTGTCAAAATAGGTTCATTAAAAAAGTTATCGTCATTTGAATGAACTCAAGGCATTTTGTTTTGCCTGCGAATGTTTTATAGCAATCGCGCTGGTAAGATTCTTGGCTAAAGAATGACATTCAAAACGTCTTGGTTATATAACTGTTGATAAAAATATATATTTTTAAAGCACTATTGTTCAGAGTACAAACAATAAAGTAAACAAAATTGAATTGTTAGTGAAGGTTACCTTTATAAATAATAACAGTTAAGTTTAAGTCGTAAGTAATTCATCACATAGGTAATAAAGTTCGATTTGATCTTCAAAGAAATATTAAGTAAATACATAGATTTCGTTCGTTTGAAATAAATCTATATAAAAATGCCTAAAAACAGCCTTTCTACGTGTGCTTTGTAATAGCTACATATTTACCAATGGTACATTTAGCTAATAATATAAGTCAATTTCACGCTGTATCCCGCACACAGCAGGGTAGACAGAGGGAACTTAGTGTTAAGACTCTCCGTTCCCCACTAATAATCCTCAGAATATAAGTATGTAACTAATTTAAAAATTGTACAGGAGTTAATATGCAATAATTTCTGTTGTTTCACAAAGAATGTTGTGAATCCTTCAAATCAATAATTTAACATTTAAGGCTGTTTCTGAAAGAGTAAATTAAATGATTCACTGACATCAGCACATTTAACATGAGACGTACATAACATAGGTAAAAAGAACGTAATGTTAGAAAAATATATACGTATAAGAAATAATTAGCTTTATGTATATTTTCATTAATATGAAATATCAACATTGGTCGTAGTTTTTAATTCAAACCAATCAAAAGTCCTTATAGAAATTACGATAATATAGTAAAGAAATCATATTAGAAGTCATTATAGTTGTCAGTCAATTCTGTTTATTAGATCAATAATCATGTAGTTTAAGCGGGCGAAGCCGCGGGTGGACCACTAGTTTCAAATAAATATTTTATATCTTCGAGTGGGGATCGAACCACAACCAGCCGCGTTTACAGTCACACTTTGTGCCCTTGCGCCACGACTGGCCTCAATTTTAATAATATGCCTCCTTATATTAATAGATACTTCTTAAATATAAAAACTTTTTTTTTCATAATTGAAAAATAGTTGTTAGAGCCTAGGACATATATAAATAGATCTAAGAGATAGAGGTTCGACTTCCATTATGTTCAAATATTTAAAAACAAATGTTCCTGTAGTATGGAATAATACTTAAAAGATTGATAAAGTACAATAATGGAAAGTCAGACAGATAAGTAAGATAATTTATTTTACTCTATTACCAGAGCTTTTGAGGTCGTCGTGGCGCAGCGGTATAAAGGTGTGACTGTTCTGGGAACTGTTGTGGGTTCGATCCCCACTAGACAAAATTATATATTATTTATTATTATTTTCATTTGTTCGCTCAGGTAACATTCTAGCGTTTAGTTCCGCCACTCATCACGCCATGCCTCGAAAAATTCGAAAATTGGAGAACGGAGTGTCTTAATACTATTTTCCCTCTGCCTATCCTATTGTATGCGGGATACAGTGTGAAGCTGATTTACATGAGTTTTTTTTATACATCTTATGCAGAATTCTTCTGAATTCGGAATTTATACATTTTCTTCGGAAGATTGCGGTTCCTAAATAAATAATATAGTAGGAAGAAATAAAAGGAAAAAATACTTGATAGATGTCATGATTGTGAGATCGAACTTTCCTATTATATACTCATATACTGCGCTACTAAAAAGAAAATGATTTTGTTTGATAGGTTATTGTAAAACAAAATATTCCACGATTAATTGATCAACAAAACAATAAATCTCTTATGAAATCCGTTCACATCCCTAATAATACTGTTATCTCAGGGGTGGTGTGAATTAAAATTCTTGAAGCGTGTTTTGTCCCAATTCCGTCGTCGGGTGGAATCGAAAAATATTCAGCGTCAAGATTGATCGCACCCTGTGACAGCTCTGAATCTCATCTTTTAAGGGCATACTGTTAAATTGAAAAATTCCAATATTTTCAACTGTGAAATGTAAATTAGAGTAGTTTTATTAGCGTTTCCGGCTATGCGGTTATAAACGCTGTTTCTGGTCTGATAGCAAGAAACAGAGAATATAATTTTAACATTAGGTTCTTTCTGCTTTTGTCTTCTACCAGATTAGGAAAACGAAGATAATCCCTTCCCTAGTAGACTAATTGAATCGTCTTAATACATCACGTTGACACCTCTAAACAAAAATAAGAGTAGAAATTAATTTATTGTTGACACCAACATAAAGTACTAGTATATTAGTATCCGCCACATGCTATGCATGGCGGGTGGAGCTGAATATGTTGCTCAATGTAATTAAAAATAACTAAGAGGTACTTAAAATCAAATGACTCTTTAAAATCAAATGACTGACATTTTTAAAAATACAAAAATTAGCAAATAAATAAAAAATATCGAACAACTTAAATATTTTTTCGTACTATGAGAAACTTTAAGAAAAGTTTTCTATCATGTTGAATATTGCATGAGTAACGCAATCACGCTCATTCGTTTGAGTGCCACGAAATATCAATCAATTTGGAATTTTTTTAGCTCTCTTGACTGATATTGCAAATTTTGGACCTTAAGCTAACGCCGGACTTGCTGTCTCCGCTATTTCTTCATCATCCTCACCAGCTGTTACAGAAGCGCCAACATCAGTGTAACGTAGTAGTTAGATACGTCTTCATCACCAGAAGCAATGCTCTAGCAGAAGCAAGAGTACATTCACAGACAAAAGACAACGCACAGACGACACTTATGGAAGCTGACAACTTTACGTGTCCAACATCCCGCCTGAATTTGAAATTTATATAAACATACATTTTAATTAGAGATATAGCTATTTAGAAATGACAACAAGTATTAACTGAGTATACTAGGCTCTTGATTGAGCGTTTGTCGTCGTTATATTATTCAATCACGACACTGCATAATGAAATTTGCGTTTCATATGTAATATTAGCTTATTAGTTTAATGAATTCGATGACTAAGCTAGAGTTCATGAATATTTTGTACCGGATTAAACATTAAAATTATATTTTGAGAGTATTTTTCTTTGATATTTTTAAGTAAATTGCTTTATAAAAGTAGATACTTGGGTAACTTTAATAAAATAACATTTTTAGAGGGGGAACCTGAAAACAGGCTATTTTATCAGATGAATGAAGCTGGAGTCCAAAGAAAAATAAATCACAAATTTTAGTTAGGATATCAGAATGAACTTTTCATATTATTTATTGCATTGCCATCGGTCCTTGATAAAGTATACAAAGTTTCAAATTAATCCGACGCTTCAAAGTCGGTCAAAATCACGTTCAAAGTTTCCATTACAAAGACACATACACACTAAGCTAATAAAAGCGTGTTTAAAGTTTGAATCAAATTGCCGTAATATTGTTATAGCAAAATTTTTAAAATCATATATTTGCTAATTTATATTGGATATACTCGTACATACGAGTACATACATTAATATTATAAAGTTCAAGAGATTGATTGTTTGAGATTTGTTTGACACGTTAATCAGAGAAGCTACTGGTTCGGATCGAAAAAAATATTTTATAGTCCTACATGGACTTTACGAAGGCTATATATAGCATATACTAAATTACAAGAATCGTTTTGGTGTAACCCGCTGTACCTGCGATCCAAGTTAACTCAGACATCAGACATAAAGAATAGTTCAGTTGTTATACACACAGTTCTTAGTTATTTCTATTAGCCCATGTGAGCGAGGCCGGAGCTAAAAGTTACTATACTAATATTTAATACAATCAGTGTATATTTCCACAGAATTCATAGTTGAAATACGTTTTTTATAGACAGATTTTTTAAAGCGGAAATGGGTTAAGTGCGCACGTTAATTATGCACGAAAATTGTGATGCAAGCGAGAATAGCCTTCGTAATTTTTAGAATGAATTTCTGAATTATATAAAAAAATATTACTAGAATAAATAAAAAGAAATTTTAGTGGCGTTAAGTTCCGCCACTCACCATATAATACCTCAAGATTTCGGTGGAAAATGGGGAGCGAAAATGTCTGAACGGGGATGTCTGAACACTAGGTTCCCAGGTTCCCTCTGCTTACCCTTATATACGGAATACAGTATGAAGCTAAAGAAAAAAATATTCCACCCTTTCATCAGCCTTTTGAAGTCCACTACTGAACACAATATATGTTTCCTAATTTCCGCCCTTACAGTCCGGTCAAATGGCGCACCACTTGAATCCAGAGGTAACTAAATGTATCTCTTTATATAATAAGACAGTAAAAATATTTTGTCTGTACATTTAGTAATTTTGACTGAAATGGATAGAGGGACACTTAAAAAGAATAATAAAAAGCAAAAACCTATTTTTTTAATTTCTTGTCTGTCTGTCAGTCTGTTTTATGGCCACGCTAATCTCCGAAAGTACTGAACCGATTTACTTAAAAGTTTGCCCATTACCAATTGCTTTGTTTTAACCCTACTTAGCATTTTGAACCCTCAAAAAAATTGAAGACAGAAAGTAATAAACTTTTCGAATTGTATGATAGCTTAGTTAGTAACTTCTTCTCGAATTTGGGCGGCTACCACGACGTTGAATTCCAATATTTTATTGAGTTATATATAGAAATCCAAGTAAGTCTAGGTTTTCTATGCCTAACTATGTATGATAAATAAAATAGAGCTAAAATGAAAATAAATTGTATTCTATATATACAGGATGGAAGCGTCAGCGCTCCTTTTACGGGAACAGCATATAGGGTAAAATATTTTAAACCCATACCTTAAGAAATTAATCCAGATACCTCAACAGTTTAAACGTAGGATTTTTTTTCATTTGAAGATAATTATCTATATCTGTATTTCGTGTGACAGAGATACCAATAACGTAAACACTAAAGGTTAAACAACTTTGAACTTTGCCGTCAATATCGTAGATATTTAATTTCGGAATGAGACGTATGCGGCGGTTTCCCTTTAATAGATTTATAGTCTGCGTGCGTCGATCTTGACAAATGGCGTTTTATATTATATTACAACGATAATTTTATTATTTAATTTGTTTGAAAAAAACACTTTTTGATTTTAGGTATTTAGAGTAGTGTTTTTTGAAATACAAGCTTAGCTTAACCTTTATTCTTTCATCACTTAATCGTTCGATGTGCCGGTGATAATGAAGATTCTCACTGTGCCATCCTCGCCATTCTTCATTGCTGATTCGAGCAACTAAGCTGACTCCGCATATCTTACGAAAAGATCGCATTTCCACGGCATTCATCTTTCTTTCATTCTTCTTCCATAATACATCACTGCACTCTTTTAGGTCTAAAGCCTCCTTGAACCTCCCACAACAGTCTTTTAGATCTCTCTTGCATTCTTCTGGCTAATATCTTAGCATAAACTTTACTACCCATGCTAATCAAATTGATAGACCTATAGTTTGCGTAGTCTATCTGTCAACTTTGCCTTTATACAAAGGCACGATGACTGCACCTCGCCAATTATCTGGGACGTCCCCTTATTTCCAGCATAAATTGCACAAAAACCAGAATAAGTCCAAGACGCGTGGCCCACCATATTTGATCTCGGCAGTAACTCCATCGGTTCCCGCTGACTTACCACATTTCAGACTTCGTGTTGCACTCTCAACTACTTTTATAATGATTTCGCCATCAGCTACATTAAGACTCAGCGTTTCGCTGTTACTTGAGTCTGAGGAGTCATCACATTCATACATCTCCTCTCCTCTCCTCTGCTCTGAGCAACCTCGAAAAATACTAACTTGTCGCCAAAAAAGCTTCGTGTTTTCTCTGAAGTTGTTCGTTAGCCTTTTATCTCTTTCATTCTCTGCCTTTTCACTTCCGAGCATTACTGAGATAAAGGCCCTTGACAGACAGACAGATAGACGGACGGATAACAAAGTAATCTTATAAGGGTTCCTTTTATTATTAAAAGGTACGGAACCTTTAAAATCGAATTCATCACCTCAATATCCAAATGTAATAAATGCCTTAATTGAATTGGTTAACAAAAAAACTTCGGTACCTCAAACAAAAACAATAAAAAAGAACAATAAAATCGAGTGTCGCTACTTCCGCGTCAAGTGTTCTACGATTGCTGATTCCCAGATCTGCATTCTTGAAGGGTACTTGAAGTTTTCAATGTTTCATAATTGGTACCTATGGATAAGGGCTCAAAGGCTATATATAGTTTTTATATACCAGTATTCACTCGCAATTCGCTTGTGAATTACACAATTTAGGCTATTTGATTATGATAAAATATGTTTTTACGTTTACCCGTATATTATAATTTTTGTATGGTGAAATATAAGGAAATAAAGCTATTTATTACATGCCTGTTTTATGTTTATCCAGCAAAAAATGCTTAAAAATATTTAGGTTTTTCTGGTCTGGTTTTACTATTTTATAATACATACTAGATACCTATGGCACGCATATTCCCTCTCCAGAAATGAGTGGTTACGCAAAAATAACTGAGCACGATTTTGATGAAACGTGAACTATTTCCTAAACTGGAGTATATTTCACTTAAAGAAAAAAAGATAATTTAGTCAAGACTTTTAGTTTTCGCGAAATTTATAGACAAACATACGACCTATAGCACGCTTACTTAGAAGTCTTAATAGATCACCATACTCAAATAAGATACCATTCCAACAATACTCCATATTTAAATAGGCTATTTAACCCGCGTTCATCGCAACCGGGTAAAAAATACCACAGAGGTATCTGTTTCTCTACATAATTTAGACACTTGTCGCTTTAGGTACCTTTCTGCTTAGAAACAAGAGAGGTGCTCCCCAAGTGGCTGACAGTTGGCATCACGCCCTTGAACGCAGTAGACATATAAAGTAAGAGTGGGTGAAAATTACCCAGTAGCGACTGTTTATGTAAGGACTTTTTGACATATTTTTTTTTTGTTTTATCAGTTCACTACCATGAATTTCTCAAGAAGATAGTCTCAATGAAATTACATCAGAAAATAAGGACCAGGATGAGATCAGTATCCACGACAGCGATGTTGAGCAAAAAGCAATCTGCTTACAATTTGTACAATTACGTTCCTGAGATTCCTCTATATTTTGAAGATGAGAAAGTGCTAAGATTACGTGTGCAATTGGGAAGATAATACTAGACTATTTAGATAATAATTTACGGACTTCTTAAAATCAGGAGTATCAATGCCTACGTTATTATCAAAGGTAATAAGGCACTCTCGGGAGGTTCGATTGGCCCAACCAGGGACGAGTTAAAAGAATTGGCGAAATGCTTAGTTATGACTATATCAAAATTTATTTAGAGTTTAACAAAACAACGAAGACCAAATGCTAAGTTCAAAAAAATATGCCGAAAACATACAATACCTAATTGTAGCAGTTGGTGTCATAAAGTGAAGGATTATTAAATTGTAACACAAATATTGATGACGTTTTATAGTGATTTTTGATCTCCATTTATCACATTTTTTTACCATAAAAGTTTTTTGTTTTTTGCTAGCAGTATATTATAATACGTTATTTCAGTTTGCCTGTTCCTAAAGCAAAAATAACACTAATTTTGAAGTTTTTAAGAATATAAAGTTGACCAAAAAGGATGAAAAGTTGATAAATATTATGTTTTATTATGAATTTTACTAATTATTTATAGATTATGGTACAAACAAAAATAACATAATAAAAAAAATAATTTTAATATTCAGGTTTAAAATTTTTACCCAGTAGCGACCGGTTGTATATGAAAGTACCTAGCGACGAACCCCGTGTAGAAAAGTAGCTTCATGGCTTTTGCCGCATTCTGGTTCTGCCTTCCTTGCGAAAGTAGAGTCAAGGGGAATTTACCATTTTTTGAACTCAACACCGCACTTCCTCTTTAACGTAATAATTATGTAAGCTAAAGAACTTATTATAATTTTACCTTAAAGTTAAAAAATAACTTAACAATTATAGAATTAATATTACAAGTCCTCAGAAAAACAAAGAAGGCCATCAACAAATCGAAGACTCAATTGTAAACGAACATCGTTCTCATTAACGTTTTATTCTCTTATCGTGACATCAATCCAATCTTTTGTTGTAGACTCTCTGATATTGATAATGAAATATTTATTTTCCATTTTTACGTAGGGTTGAGTCTGTGCAGCTAGTTATGATAGTGGTAGGTTCACTTTTGTTAAGAAACTATAAGATATGTACGTCAGTTTAAAATTAACCAAGACTTATATCTATAATTACATACATGTAAAGTTTCAGCCATTTCAATAAAACAGTTATTTATAACAATTTTGTCTAACAATATTCTTTAAAATGGCATAACTTTTTTTATTTATAAACCGATTGAAATAAGACAAATATTACAATATATCAAGGGAAGTTTGCCAAAATACAATAGTGAAAACTGCTATAAACATTAGGAGCAAATATCGATTTTCATCGCATAAGTTACTCATAAATTTTTCTTGCTGTAAATTTGCAATATTATATTCGTAGGCACTTGTACTTTATTAAGGCTTAGAGATTTGGTAGAGGGTTAAGACCATGCTAAGTATCTGGGAATTGATAACGTCATTTCTCATATTATTCCCAAGAAAATATTAAAAAATTAAGCTTTTTATTTAACGAAAGTTAGGTACTATTTTTTGCGCCTTATTTCCTAATAACTACCAACGTAACCACCCAAAGTCCATATTCTCTAATAGTACTTAACAGTATTGGTGCACAAGAACTTTCAGGTCTTTTATCACAACGAAGGTCTGACTTCTTTCGGCTCCCCCTAATAGCTTCTAGAATCCCCCGATAAATTCTAGAATCTATCTATACTATTAACAAAATCGTAACGGATCTGTGTCTGGAATTGTACATGGAAGATATAAGATATATATAGTATAAAAAAATTGTGGTAAATTTTATTAAATTTTGTTCAACAAAATTAATATAAATAACTGTTTTCTTGAATTGGGTGAAAAATTACTTTTAAATGTATAGATATTGTTTTTAAAATGATATTATTATTAAAATATGAAAGTAGTAGCATTATTAAAATATGAAAGTAGTAGTAGTATGCAGATTAGGAAATGAATAATGATGTTTTTCATACTTTTAACATTTTTAAAGCGTTATTCCACACTTAAGAAAGAAAAAAAACCTATTTAGAAAAATAGGTTTATTAACCTATTTAAATTAATAATAAAGTTATATCAATATAAAATATATACTAGGTCGCTAGTATACTATACAATCCAATTCTACATTTTTACTGCGCCAGTACATGTACAATCCATATTTGTTAACGTCAAACCTTGTTTGCAAATATTCCTCTTTCTGATTCACATTAGCAATGTATTGACAACGGAACTGAGTCTTTGTGGAACATTCCTTTGTACAATCTCGATTGTTTGTCGTCGTCGGGTAATAAGCTTGCTTTTTTCACAAAATCATTGGCTAGAATATATAAACGACGTTCAATTTTACCAATGTGTGTATTTGTTTACTATATTATCCAATCGTACGTCTTCACTCTACCTAATACCAAATTTCGTATATTGTTAATGGAGAGGAGCTCTGAGAGTGAAAGTGAGAGCAATAACAGGGGCCTCTTAAACTTATTCTTGGATTGCATATCCCAGGCACTGCTCTGAGCTCCTCACCCTGAAACACAACGGGCCAAGTAGGTGATTTCTTCTTTATTATATAAGAATAACTAATAATAATATTCAGTTATTGAGCCCAGAAGCCGCGCAAGGGTAGACCTATAGACCTACAAATGTTAAATTTAGTTGAAATACCCTATATGATTTGATTATGCGGCGTATAAAATTGAAGTTAAAGAAACAAATTTGGATGCATTTATTGTGTAAGAAATGAACTAGAAATATATGTATACAGGTGAAAGTGTCAGCGCTCCTTTTACGGGAACAGCATATATGGTAAAATATTATACACCCATACCTAAAGAAGATACCTCAACAGTTTAAACGTAAGATTTTTTTTTCATTTCACGATATTTATCCACACCTGTATTTCGTGTGACGCAGTTACACATAGTATCAATAACGTAAACACATACTACTAAAATATTCTATATACCTACGACTCGATTTCGGAATGAGGCGTATGGATTTCCCTTTGATAGGTTTATGTGTGCGTGCGTCGTTCTTGACAAATGGCGTTTAATTTTAAAACGACAATTTTATTATTTATTTTGTTTGAAAAAAATCACTTTTTCATATAAAAATAATTGTATAAAAGTAATTGTATAATATTATTTTATAGAGTAGTTAAAACTGCGATTTCATTTAAAGTGGTGCTGACACTTCCATCCTGTATAGGCTCGTAATGTTTTTTTACGTGAAATACGTATAATTTTTCCTTTTTTTTATTTTTCCCTCTATTAATACTGTTACTTTTCACTTTGTGCTAAATTTTATAAGTATAGGTTCACGAGACAGGGTACAGTAAAATTTATGCCTAAATATTGGCATTTTTTGATTGCGTTGGCTTCTCAAGCCTAATTTTGTTTGTGCTCCAAGCTTGCAACCTACTACACGCGATCTCAAGTTAAATGATCTTGACAGACGGACAGACCGGCAAGAATGTGCTTTTATTAAGGTTTTGTTTTTTTTTTGAGTAACGGAACCCTAAGATTCACCGTTTGTACCCGATGAATCTCTATATCAACGTCTCAATCATGATGTTTTTATATCCTTATAAAGGGCCTTCGCAAAGTGATTTCTTTGAGCTTTCTGAACATTAGTTGTGATTGAGAGAACGACAAAAAGTAACTTAATGGCTTAACACGGAAAGAATAAAGTTTTTACCGAGAGATAGGTTTATAAAAGGGACGTTTAAATGTTTTAACATTTGGATAAATGTCTTATTTCATTGTCTTTTTCTTAGCTTCGCACTGTATCTTTTGCGTACCATATAGTAGGCCTGGTATGAAACTCCGGTTTCCATTTTGTGGTCTATTTCAAAATATTGTATGTTGACTTGCGGGGCCCAACGCAGCGCTTCTTTTGTTACCAAAGCGAAGAAATAAAAATAATTCTATACTAACTATACTATTTCCTAATTTTATAAGTATTTATGGATATAAGTTTCATTTCATCGTGGCGCAAGTTCATACTTACAATATTTACTTAAATTTATATTTCCATTTCTTTGCACTGGTGTCGAGGCGAAGCGCGGCGTTGAGTTCTGCCACTTAACACGCAATGCCTCCAGAATTCAGCAGAAAGTGGGGAACGGAGTGTCTTCTGTCTGTCACTAGGTTCCCTCTGCCTACTCTGCTGTGTGCGGGATACAGCGTGAAGCAAATTCATATACGTGTGACTGTAAGCAAGTATAGCAGGTTGTGAGTTCGATTCCCACTCGAGAAAATACTACATTTATTATCTTAATTTCTTCGCTTAGGTGTCAAGGCAAAGCGTGGCGTTGAACTCCGCCATCTAACACGCAATGCTTCCAAATTAGCTTAAATAAAATCAACTTTATGCTGTAGCAGCAATATTTTCAAAATTTGGCGGAAATAGGAAATGGTAGTGTCTGGGGTAGCGCCCCCAGACACTACCATTAGAGGGCGGATTCACGTTGTGAAGCAAAAAAATAATCTAATATAGCCTAAAATTTTAACGAGACATCTGTTCTAAACTATTGATTATACAATTAACTAAACATTATATAATTATACACAATTAAGATTTAATAGGATAAAACGTTTGTCCTTTTATAAAGTAAATCAATAGATATTTGACCCTTTGGTATCCATTAAGAGCGGAGGATTATCGTCACAAGTCTGTAGTCATGATAACAGTAACAGTGGTTATACACTTGCTAATATATTATAATATATAAATTAAATTAAATCAAATCAAATCAGCTTCACGCTGTATCCCGCACATAGCAGTGTGCCTACACTCACACAGAGGGACCACAGTGATGAGACATTCCGTTCCCCACTTTTCGCCAAATTTTTCGAGGCATTGCGTATTAAGAGGCGCAACTCAACGCCGGACTTTTGCCTTGGTGCCAGAGCGAAGAAATGTAAATATTAAGAAATAATTTAATTCATATCCTCGAGTGGGGATCGAACCCACAACCGTCGCGTTTCAGCCACACCCTTGTGTCACTGGGCCACGACGGCCCCCAAACAAACAAAAAGAAGACAATAGAAGTGGACGGAGTGTAGTTACATTATGAACCCTCTGAATTCCCTGCTCCGGGATACAGAGTGAAGCTAAAATATTTTTTTATTAAGCATTTATTTTATAACAGACCATCAAGGCGCAGAGAAGCAGAGTCTTAATGCAAATATGATAGTTGTGATTTGATTCCTACTATGCTACTCATGGCTTTTGCGTTATCCTCTTCCAGTATCATCAATACTATTTTCTTAAAGGTTAACCGAAGTCTCCCCCTATACCTCTTGCCACTTACTCTTGCTTCATAAGTCTTTTTTGTTATTCTTTCATCACTCACTCTCTCAACATGGCTCAACTGCCTGAACGCATCTTCTTCTTTCTCACAGAGACATCATCACTAGTAGTTGTCATTTTGTGGCTCATAATTGTGGATTCGATTAGTTAAACTTACTTGTCGAAGCATTCCAAAGCATTAATTTTAAAATAAAAAACAATAGTCAAATTCAAACTTACAATAAGTATTCAGATTAGTTGACCGAAATTGGAAACTTCTATAATACTTATGATATAGTGGTATTTCAATTTGTTTGTAATTTTTTCCTTGTAACTTATGATATAATAAAGAAATTTACTTATTACAGAAGTCTGTAGGTAATTAATGCAATATTTTTACCCATGTCACCCATGTCATATCGATCTGGAAACCCTGCCGCGGGTAGGCCATTCCACAGTGCGTGGCGCGTGGAAAGAAGTTCCTACGAAACCGCACAGTAGTGGAGTGCCACGTAGTCAGGTGGTGTAGATGATATTTTAGCTTGTGACGTACTTTGCGGTTAGAAAATTCGGCGGCAGGTAACAGGTCAAACGGTCTTCATTACACTCCCCACGATAAATTAAAATCGTACAATTTATAATAATTTAAATTATAAATCTATTTTATTGGTGAAGTGACGTAGGGTATCCGCAAAAAGCGCATATACCTCAACCTTAACCTGTACATCCATTGGTGTCACGTCATCGGCGTCGTGGACGGCGATAACAGATCACCATATATACAGGTGCGTTGCGAGGAGGTAGATGCGTAACAAATAGTAAGAGATACCATGACTAAGTGACTCGCTTGTTAGCCTTGTCTTTTGCATAAAAAAAGAAACGAGGAATAAAAAAAAATGTCTTTTGCGATCTTTTTGCGATGGCCGTGATCTGCATTCGAGGGAATGAATTATTTTTATTTTCTCTCTATAGCAATACAAAATGAACTCAAGACAACATAGAATTTACTCAAATACATTCTGAAGTCACCTTTATTATAAATAGATCAAGTGGTTCCAGATATGCGTAAAGTTGCTCTGAGATCCAATTACGTTAGAATTGAATAACCTTCTCCAAGTGCCGATTATAGGTCCTAGCAATATATCTATATTTAACATAGCATTATAATTTTTAATTTTTATTATATCAATAATATCAATAATAAATGAACACGAAAGATTTTTTGGGCAAATTTTGTGGAACCATACGAGTATAAGAATATAAATATATGTTTAACAAAATTGACTCAATAAAATTGAAGATCTACTCGTAATAATGATAAAGAACCATAATAGTCCAGATAAATTATAAAAAATAATAAAATGCCGCCTTAGCAAAAGCTGTTCAAATGTTTCCTATTGACTAAAAAGATTTGAAGATTGATGAGAACATCCGATGAAAAACCATAACCATCCAGCTAAAATATAAAAAGCTTAAAATTTTAAACACGATAGACATTGTTCACTTATATACATATATTTTTTTTAACCTTGACATGACTTGACTGATCATATATCAAATTATTCAGTACATTAACGTCATTGCAGCTGCGAAACTATAGCTAGTGTGTGAGTGTACACGTGATGGCTGTGGGTTCGATAGTCACTTGGTGGAATGTTTGTTTAAATTTTAAATGAATATAATTTTCTTGCTCTGTTTAGGCAACAGTTCCACAACTTACATATATCTCAAAATTTAACTTTAAATAAAATATATGAAGCTTTATTTGAAAAAAAAAATTACTTTGAGTAAAAATATCGTTATTACTAATCAAATAACTTATTATAATTTTAATCTTCTGTTACACATTTTATTTTTCCATGAATTTCAGAAAAAATGCACATTGCATGGCAAAACTTAACACTGATTTTTGTTCAACCAGCAAAAAAAAAATTAAATATTTAATAAATACAAACATTTCCCAAATGTGAATCAAAGCTAGTCCATCTGCACAGTTTGACATTTCAAAATCATACCTCAATGCTAAAATGTAATTTCACAGTAATTTTAACAAGAATTTTCTAGGGTAAGCTAGGTACTTGTCGACTCGTTTCGAGAGGTTTCTACAAATATGTTAATCAGAACTGGTTCAAGGAGCGCTTCATAACCAAAGTTGTTAGAAGCGGGGAGAAATTCAATATATGCTTGTAGTTGGCAACATTCGAAGTGAAATGTAATATTTGATTTTGTTGGCAGTAAATTGGCTAAGATGATATGAAAGCGTTGAAAGGTATAAGAGTACGAATTTCGATAAACGATAATTTAATCGACAACATGTGTTGGATTCGAGGAGATGAAATATTTACTTAAATTTATATTTCCATTTCTTCGCTCTGGTGACGAGGCAAAGCGCGGCATTGAGTTCTGCCACTCAACACGCAATGCCTCCAGAATTGGGCAGAAAGTAGGGAAAGGAGTGTCTTAACACTAGGTTCCCTCTGCCTACCCTGCTGTGTGCAGGGATACAGCGTGAAGCTGATTTTTTTTTTGTTTTAATTGACAAACACAAATATATGTCAAAAAATACAGTTCTCCGCTTTTCAATCAACTATCGTGACATTGAGTGTTGAGTAACGAAACTGAACACTACGATGCGTCTTATTACCAGAACGCGGAAATGAAAATAATTAAATTACCCCAGTGACAATCGATCTCACAACCGTCGCGTTTATTCCGACTTTGTGCCGTTTCGTTACGACTGCTTCGAGGGAGATAAAGAAGGAATAAATATATGTAAAGGTAAAATATTTAACCACCGGATCACTGAAGTTACTGCCTCAGATATGGGAAGTACCGGAAAGCAGCTCAGTGGGACATTTTTTCTTTATAAAAAAAACATATAAAGCCAGTCGTGGCGCAGTTGCACAAAGTGCGCCTGTAAACATGACTGGTTGTGGGTTCGATCACCACTCGAGGAAATGAAATACTTATTTATATTTATATTTTTATTTCTTCGCTCTGGTGTCAAGGCCACAGCGTGACGTTGAGTTTCGCCACTCAACACGCAATGCCTTCAGAATTCTACGGAAACTGGGGAACGGAGTGTCTTAACACTAGGTACCCTCTGCCTACCCTGCTGTGTGCAGAAAACAGCTTAAAGCAGATTTTTTATATTTCGTAGCTTTTAAGCAAAAAAGGAACTCTTATAAGATCACTTTGTTGTCCGTCTATCTGTCTGTCTGTCCGTCCGCCCGTCCGCCCGTCCGTCCGTCCGTCCGTCCGTCCGTCTGTCCGTCTGTCTGTCTGTAAAGAGCATTTATCTCAGAAACTTGAAACTTTGAACTCAGCTTGAAGATATCGAATTGAAATTCAAAACATATACTCATATCTACGGCTCCATAATTTCCTGAAATAATAATTATTTCTATTATACATTTACTTAATAAAAAAGATATGGCCGTTTATATCGCAAAAAACGCGTATTTCGACACTATCAAGGGAATCAAAACTCATAGGGTACCTACTTACATAATTTCAGGGCAACTTACGGTGGCCCTGGAGTTATGAAATTTGGCAGCTAGCATCTACAGGCTAGTTCATGAAAAAATCTGAAAACTATTTATTTGAGGTTAAATACCAAAAAAAAAATAATAGCCTTAAATAGCAAAAAAATGCCTATTTCGACACTATAAAGGGAATCAAAATTAATAGGGTACTTCCAGTTAACTCAGAATTATGAAATTTAGCAATTAACGTCTACAGGTAATATTTTTTCAGAAAAAAAAACTATGAAACTGAAAACTATACCTTTGTAATTAAATCCTGAAAAATAATAGCCTTAAAAGGGGAGCAAAATTTGGTATTAAAGCAGCTAGTTCAAGTGAGGTAGCAGATGAAAGGGCTCTGGCTAAGCTGGCTTAGCTTAGCCAGAGCCCTTTCATCTGCTACTATAATATATTTAGAAAAATCTTAAGACCTCCAATTTTTTATGGAACCCTCGGTGGGCGATGCTGACTCGCGCTTGTCCGATTTTTTATTTTAGATTTTGAATTACTTATTAGTCGAAATGACACCTTCTAAAGAGTCGGACTGGAGTGGACATTTCATTCCTAAGGAATGTTATCATTTATGAAAGCATTAATTAAGTATAAGTTATATCATTTAAGATGCAAATGTATTTTCATATATTTTTTTAAATTGTAGTATAGCTTATTCTCGGAAGTTTTCTGGGATCCTATTGTTAAAGAGTCCTTTAAAATATTCACGGTCTCGATGCAACCTAGTCATACGCAAAGTTTTAGCCCATTTTTTTATAAATATTGTGTAGCTTTTAAGGAACTAAACGGACAGTTGCATCTCAATCTCAGTATAATTTTAAAAATGTAATTTATAACATAAAAGCTTTATGAGCTTTATGATATACGGATATTAATTTCTCAAAATTTTTGTCACAAGGAAACTTTATTTTTCTTCGTTTTGGTAACTAGATAAAGCGTTTTTTTGATGTCCACCACTCAATATGCAATATCTGGAAAATTGGGCAGACCCTGGAGAAGCCCGGAGTGTCTTCATTCACTCATTTTCGACGGCTCTGCCAATTTGGGAACACTTAATTAATGATTTTTTTTTTAATTTTGGTCGTTTTAATTTGATAAAATTTATACACAGACACTAGAACGTATAATTGTTAAATAAAAAAAAGATTATAATTATCCTACATTTGAAAGTGTTTTAGTATCGACTATCGATTGAATTTAGTCAAAAAAACATGCGTTCTCCACATGTAATTACACATTTTTTATTATAATTATCTATAGACAGAATATAAAAATATAAATAAATAAATAAATCCTGAACAAAAGTTGTTAAAAATGATTAGAATTTTCCATTGGCACAATAAAATTGAAGATGTAGAACGTCTGACAAAGAATCATAATATTCCAGATAAACTATAGGAAGTAATAAATTGGGAACGTCTGATGAAGAACATAACAGTAGCTAACAAAATCCACCTTAGTAAAAAGCTTAAATATTTAAGTGTCAATGTAAAGTGATAGACACTTTCTATTGGCATAATTTTTTAAACTTGACTTGCCTGACTGAACTGAACCCACAACCGTCACGTTTACAGTCGAACGCTTGTGCCTCTGCACCATGACTGGCCTCATTCCATGATATTTAAAATTACAATTTAATACATTTTTTTTACCAGAATAAATCCATTATTTCAACTCCGAAGTTGCCTTCAGAAAAACCACAATCTACACCGCCTACAACAAATCACTTAAAAGTCGACTTTGTTTCTAAATTTCCACCAAAATATCAAAGCTCAATGGACGGTCAAAGAAGTTTTCAACAAAACCTGATACTTACTGCATAAAGTTGGTAAAGATAACAAATTTCTAACTTTGACTTCTAACGTTTGATGTAGAACCGTTCTAACCGCTAAGAGTTCGGACGTTTAAGATGAATTGTTGTAAGGTCTTTAATGAACGACTGGTCTATTAATTGATTGCCTTTGATTTCATTCTAGTGTTCTTTTCGTGACTGATGTTTTTTATATATATCTACAGTTGAATAGATATTTAAAAAAAGACAATGATAGTTAAATTTTATTAATTTTTTTTGAATTACTGAACAATTTTGTTATCTTGATGTGTAATGAGTACGAAATTTATAAGGCTGAAAAGTTTGTTTCATTGAACGAGGTAAAGTCAGAAACTATATTTCAAAATGAAAAAAAATATTTCAATACACACAATTATCGGGAAGTGCTAAGTCGGTTAATAGTTTTGAATGCTTTTAAAATTACCTGGGTCACTTAAAATGTGTTATACATAATTCTTAGCTTTTTCCATTGGATCACGAAGAAACCCAGCCACTACATAAATAAATAAGAAGAGATAATGTACAAATTATTAATTTCATTCTCTTTTAGTTAAAATTTAGAGAAACACCAACAACTAAATCATTTGAGTCATGGAACAATATAATAAAAAATAATTAAAATTAATAATACGACTAGAGGCCAGTCGTGGCGCAACGGCACGAAGTGTGACTGTAAAATCGACCGATCCCCACTCGAGGAGATGAAATATTTACTTAAATTTATATTTCAATTTCTTCGCTCTGGTGTCGAGGCTATGCGCGGCGTTGAGTTCTGCCACTCAGCACGCAATGCCTCCAGAATTCGGCAGAAAGTGGGGAAAGGAGTGTCTTAACACTAGGTTCCCTCTGCTTACCCTGCTGTGTGCGGGATACAGCGTGAAGCTGATTTAATTTGATTTTTTTTATAATACGATGAATGCAGTACCAAAGCTTGCAGTTGATTCATTTATACAAGATTAAAAGAAGACGGGGCTTTGTGTGATGATTAATGACTACGCTTTAAGGGAAGAAATTAATCATTATAAGCTTTGTTAGAAAAAAACTCAACAAAAGCCTCACTGACTTGCACTTATGAAATATTACTTCAATTAACTTCGATACCTTGGGACGGTGTCGAAATATTGCTTGAAGCTTATTTTTACTTTCACGCTGTATCCCGCATGTAGAAATTAATGTTGAGACAGTCCGTTTGCCACTTTTCGATATAATGTTAATTGATTGGTGGAATTCAATGCTGCGCTTTGTCTTTATACCAGACCCAGGATACAGAAATGACCTATTCCTCCGAGTAGTAATGGAACCCACAAACGTAGCGTTTAGGCAGATGCTGTGCCACGACGTCTTAAACAGATGGTTAGTGTTTGACAGTTACAAGATTGTAAGTATCAATCCAATTTAGGAAAATATTTCTTTATATTAGCCTGAACACTAAGTTTCCTCTGCCTGCAATGCTTTACAGAAAAAAATAGTTTTTTTTATAATATTATATGAGATATACAAGGCAAACGAGTGTACAGGTAAATTGTCGCCGTCGCCTACAAGCCTGTGTAACACCAAACGAGCAACAGTTACATTGAAGGCCTTTAAAATGGAGATAGACACGCTGTTAGAAAGTAACCAAGTAGTATCGACAGATCAGACAGATTTTTTTTTAATTTCTTTGTAAAACGTAGCCACGGAAACAACTTATTCATATCAAGATATTAGTGTCCTTTTACTATATTATCCTTGTGTATATATAATAATACGAAAAAAAAATATAAAGTAAACATGAAAACAATTTTGTAAACTGTATTGTAACTACGATTGAACTGTCAATAAAAGAATGCGCTCGTTAAAAATTCAAACATTCCGCAATTGGGTAAAAGTTAACATATATGTACATGCGTTCTATTGTTTATTTTTGCCCTAAATGTAGTATTTTATATATATATANTATTAAGGAATTATACATATACATATACATATATATATATATATATATATATATATATATATATATTGCATAATCAACCTAATAATATCTTAACATTAGGTTCACCAAATTCAGGTAAAAAGCAGAACAGGAAGAATATTATATAAGAATAGAATTAGAGACGCTACGTGTTCAGTGGCAATATAGGACTTCGTCTACCAGAGTTATAAGTAAATCTCTAATATGTAGATCAATCTTACGACTGCCACAATGAATTACGTATGTATATACTTAGAGAATTGTATTATAACCAACTTTCGTTAATCTCTACGCGGATATTAACTCTAACATAAGCATTCACACACCAGCCCGATGTGGCCAATGGGTACAAGCGTGCGTTTGTAGCCGCGAAAGAAATATTTAATACTAGCGACCCACTCGTGGCTTCGCCTGCTTAAACTACTGAATTATTTACTTAACTCTAAACCAATCTTCGTGTGAATTCTGTTTAAGGAAACCATACGTCGAAACGACGGGTATTATAATTTTTTTTTGTAAATATTAAGTAGTTAAAAAAACCAACTTCTTTTTTAAATGAGATGATAAGAAAGCATATCTTAGGCATTTTTTAAATTATTATACCATTTGAAAAACTGCATATCTTATAGTTTCAAATTATTTTATTTTTTTTCTAAAATTCAAAAATAGTTTATTTGTTTCACCTGACTATTACCATATCGACGAACAATCGAAAAATATTAAATATGTTCAAAATCACACTATAATACCACATTAGTATCGACATTGTATTGTTGATAGTAATTGAAAAATAGTTATACTACGGGATACCTTTATATCTAATGTTTAAAGCTGTTTTTTTTTGACACAATATAGTATAGTATATTTTATAGAGGAGTCCCATTCTTTTTCTTCTTCAACAATAATACATACCTAATTATATTCTTTACAAGTTACTCTGTACTAAGATGTTCAGTTCTCGCATTTAGGTCTCTGATATCCTAATAATATCGATAATATCGATATAAATAATAATAATAATAACATGGGGGAAACAAAGGAGAAAGGTATTTATATTGCATTTTTTCTTTTATTCGTGGTTGAAACGTATTAAAATTTCATACAATTCATTTGTTTTGAGTATAAAATAAAATTTAAATCGTAAAATTTATTTCATACTTTTATACGGAATGTCCTTCCGTATATAGACAGACAAATATTCTGCTGAGTGGTTTTTTAGGTTCCTGACCGACCGACCGACCTGATTATTATTTTTTTTATATCTTTCATGTACAGAATTAACTTTTCTATCCTTTTATTATATATAGAGATAGAGATTATTTCCTCGCTCTGGTCACAAGATAAGCGCTGCTTTGAGTTCTGCCACTAAACAACTCAAGAATTCGGTGGAAATTGGAGAACGGAATTGTGTTAATGGGAATCGAAATGTCTTAACACTAGATACTCCGGTTTATTTCTGCCTTGCCATATGCGGGAAATAGCATGAAACTAAAGACAAATACAAATAGAGTTCCACTACAGTCAAAAATTTTAAAATTGAGTGACTCATAACTAGTTTAGTTCGTAAACCAGAAAAAACATTTATTTTCAGCTTCACGCTTTATGCCGATCAGAATATGGCAGATCAGGGAGAGGTTAGACACTCCATTCTCCGCTTTCAACTTAATTAAGATAATTTGTGTGTCACACTAAATCCAATTTAAAAAAAAATACAGCAGCATACAAACAGCATCATCTGGACGCTATAATATATCAAATTGTGTAATTACACGGGCGAATTATTTCACCCAATTAGCTTCTAGAAAGCAATATAACAAAGATTTAGATGTAAAACATGCTTGAAATACTAATACAGATTGGTTTTTATTGTTTCTGTTATTGAGTTAGTTTATTTGGTTTTACTTGCGTCATCTATACTCTATACTAATACTGCATAGATGAACAGCTGATTTGTTTGATCGCGCTAATCTCGGAAACTTATAATTCTAATTATTTTTTTGTGTTGGTTAGCTACCTAATTCTTAATTATTCTATTTTACAATGGGGGCGTTATTTAGCAATTTTATTATATACTGAGGCCGTCGTGGCGCATGGGCACAAGTTTGCAACTATAATCGTGACATTCGATTCCCACTCAGGGGAATTAAATATTTAATATTTTTATTTTCTCGTTCTGAGTACGAGGGAAAGCGCGGCGTTGACACCGCCACTCAATATTCAATGCCTCAAACATTCGGTGGAAAGTGGGGAAGGTAGGTAGGTTCCCAGGTTACATCTGCCTAAGTGATGCCCAAAATTCTAGCGTATAAGCACATCAGACACAGTGGGTTACATAGAAACGGATAGCGATGTAATCTAAATTATACAGAGTCTAGTCTTATGACACTAGGTTCCCTCTGCCTACCCTGCTGTGTGCGGGGTACAGCGTGAAGCTGAATCTAAGTTATCGCCTTTCTCAATCTTTGTCTTTACCTTCAATAAATGAACTACATAATACACATATATTTTTTAATTTGAACCAGTTCAGGAGATTAGCGATTTCAACCAAACTATTCAGCTTTATAATATTAGTATATACTGGTATTAAAACGTCGTATAGGATTCGGATTTACTATTTTTGATACAAATATTAAAACGATAGTATTTTAGCTTCAACTTGTATCCCGCACATAGCATAGTAAGAAGAGGGAACATGGACACATAGTGTTGAGACACTCCAATAACGTTTCCATTAACATATTTCTGTTTCCCATTTTCCTTCGAATAACTGTATTAGAACTATATTGTTGATGTAATAAGCATGTAAATTCAAGTTATGCGATAATAGTACCGCGTTATAAATTATAGTTGAGGCCGATATACGCATCAAGCGACTCCCTAAAGACCGCTTTATTTGTAACAATATTGTTAGAGTAGACAATTCTGAATAATAAATTTTATATTATTATAAAACTAGCAAACGGAACAGACAGGTTATAGGTTCGATTCCCAATCGAGGAAATGAAACTGAGGCCAGTCAACTCAAGTCACAAGTGTTGTGATTGGAAATGCGACTGGTTGTGGGTTGACCGCACTGAGAAAAGTAAATAATAATATTTTAATATAATTAATATTTTCAATTCTTTACTCTGATTGAGAGGCAAAGCGCGGCGTTGAGTTCCACCACCTGACACGCTTTGCCTCCATAATTTGGCGGAAAATGGGGGTGTCTTAACACACTTTCCCTTTGCCTATCTTGCTGTGTGCGGGATACAGTGTGAAGCTGATTTAATTTTTATTCTTTGATCTGACAAAGCACCTTAGATGCGAGGACGAAGTGTTTTATCACTCTAGGTCCTGCATGTCCTCTAGTAGAGACAGTGCGGGGCTGAGTTCCCCCACGCAACATTCAATGTTTCGAAAATTGAACGAAATGTGGGGAACGGAGTGTCTTGACATTAGGTTCCCTCTGCTTAACCTGCTACACAACAATAAGGTGTATAGTGGAAAAATTAATATATATAGGTATATTCTTCATATATTCTTAAACAATAATTGTGTCCATGGATGTGACGTCAGATTACGCGGGCTATTTGTATGCTGTCAGCTTACAAGTCATATTTATTTTGGGTCGGCTTAAAGCACCCTTTTGCGGTATTTTTTATTTCGCGGATGTGGAACCTAGAGATAGTACCTATTCGTTTTATATTTTCTTACTCTAAAGCCTAATTGAGAGATCAGTTTTTATGTTTTTATCTGTATACTGGTCGTCGCCGGCAATTTTTTTTGCGTGAACTTTAAAATGTGAA
Source organism: Heliconius hermathena (assembly GCA_013403705.1). Taxonomy (NCBI): domain Eukaryota; kingdom Metazoa; phylum Arthropoda; class Insecta; order Lepidoptera; family Nymphalidae; genus Heliconius; species Heliconius hermathena. The sequence goes on along the minus strand of JAAIXJ010000510.1, from coordinate 247,460 downwards.
ATGAAAATCCTAGTTTTTCTCAGTAGTTGTTGTGAGAAACAACTACAGAAACGAGAATGCTCTCCTATACTCCCATACATCAACAATATAGTTCTAGTACAGTTATTCGAAGGAAAATGGGAAACATACATGCCAAGATTTAGTTTTTTAAGTTCAGTAGTTTCGTCTGTGTGTTATCTATCAATTTATATCTCTCAGTTAGTCAGTAACGGTAAAGTTTTATATATAATATGTAGATAAAATATACATAAATATATTTAAATAATATTTGTTACACAAGTTGGGTGAAAAATGGAAAACGAGGTGATGTTTGATAATTTTTTTACAAAAAAAAAAACCGACTTCAAATAATAAACTAAAAAGTAAAAAATAAATTTACTTAACATAAAGTAAAACGTACTTTGATTTTGTTAAACAACAATAATTAAAAAAAGATTTTACAATTTTGAAATCGGTGTCTAATTCTACTACAACTCTATGTAGTGAGGTGTTACATATGTTTCATATCAAATTACTAAGCCTGTTTCTTTTACTTGGCATGGACTTTAAAATACAAAAAAAAATCTTTAAATATTTTTGTTTAACAAAATTAAAGAACGTTTTACTTTATATTAAGAAAATTATTTTTTTACTTTTTAGTTCATTGTTTGAAGTTATTCTTTTTTTGTTATAAATTAATTTATTTTACAATTTTAAGTGATGGTTAGACCTAAAAAGGATACTTCTCAAACGAGTACTTAGTGGTTGTACTATGTATAACTTCTATCTTAATTAGGTATTATTTTTGTACAAACTAACATTTTGGCATATTGACAACAAGTAAACCGTGGTTCGCCAATTTTAACAATATTTTTCTTTCTTATCCTTGAAGTGTATCTTTCAAATAAAAAAATAATCATCGGAATCGGTTGGTGTGATATTGAGAGTAATAGAGATTCTTTTCTTCTGTTTGTCGTGCACATATCTAATGCCAATTTAAGATTTATGTGATTTTCTCATAGCTATCATTGTCAGAAATGGACAACTAAATGGGACCACGCGAGAAGCACAAGCTTTCAAATAAAAAAAAATAATCAAAATCGGTTCACTCAGTCAAATGTTCTGAGGTGATAAACATTAAATAAATACAGTAGAATTGATAACTTCCTACAGAATTCGGTTAAAAATAAGTATTTTCACGCTTCTTCCAGCATACAAAGTATCCAAAAGGGAACCTAGTGTAAAGATACTCCATTCTCAAAGACATTACGTGTGGCAGTGTAAGTGACGGAAGTTAATGCCACGTTTTGTATACCAGGACGGAGAAATAATTTAAATATAATCTTTCTATTGAACTGGAACCGAACCTGCAAGCCCTATATTTTAGCTCACATACTCTCCCACTGTTCTACCACCGCCTCAATTAATTAATACAAAGACTAGTAAGCAGTAATACTCCATACATTTCACTCTATAGTGAGAGATAATATTAATTTGCACACTGCTACAACCACTATCAGTGGGTATTACGCTCGGTTTTGTAATATACGGTTGATTTCCTTGTGTCCAGTACTAAGTATGATTAGAGCATTTACCTAATAGATATTACATGAATAGCAAATGTAGTGAGAATTGCTGTAAAATCATTTTAATTATCCTTTATATATATGTAATATTTAATTATAGAGGTCGTTGTGGCGCAGGGGTACAAGAGTATGGCTGTACCGTGACGGTTTAGAGTTCGATCCCCACTCGAGAGAATGAATCATTATTTCTTAATATTTTCATTTCTTCGCTTTGGCACTAAGGCAAAAGCCCAACGTTAAGTTCCACCACTCAACACGCAATGTCTCGAAAAATTCAACGGAAAGTGGGGAACGTGAATTTTAAATATAAATAAAAATTATTTTATTTCCATAAAAAAAATACCTGTAAAAGCAATGACGGCTGTGCGTTCGAATCCGAGTCGGTTGAATAAAGTGTTATCATCTTCTTGACCTGATATAAAGACAAAACGCAGCCTTTAGTTTCGCCACGCGACATGTAATGTCCAGAAAATTGAAAGGAGATTATTAACATAACGTTACCTCTGCCTACCTGCCTATATATGTCATGCAGCTTTTATATCATACTAATAAAAATTACAAATATCCATTCTGATAATATAAGGCACTTCCATGGTTACGAGATGCTAAAAGGACTTTTTGTCAAGTGGATATTGATATCCACTTGACAAAAAGTTAAACAAATAGATGTATTTAAAAATATTTTTGTTTTATAAACTATTTGGTGTTTAAAGCGCGGCATTTTATTCCACTATACAACACCTTGTTTTTAAAATAGGAGAAAACGGGAAAATGATGTGTCCTAACACCAAATCATTCTCTTTTGAAATCCTGCAGAAACCGGAAACTCAAAAATTGTGACACCAGTTTCCCTCAACCAATTACATACATTTAGGCGGAGAATCGTGTCACTAAATCACTAAACACTATCCATTTAAACAAGAAACTTAGCCAAAACGGAAATGTACACGAAACGTTACATTCCAATTGTATTTAACTATTAATGTTTGTAGAAGCTATTCTAGTCCGCATCTGCATATAGATAGAATACAGGAGCAGGGCTTTTTGTCTCAGCAGAATTACTAGGATTGTTATTGTAGTGGAGTAGTACCTAACATTAGTCTTGGTACGCTATCTAGGCGTTGTCTTAGATGCTTTTGAATTTTACTCGAGATTGTATATGTAGAATGCACTTTAGACTTTAATGTATAAAGCGTATCGTTTATACATTTTTTTTAAAAGTTTAGAGTAATTTAAATAAAATAAATAATAAGAGATTCCGTTTCCCACTTTTCGCAGATATTTCGAGATGTTGCTTGCTGAGTGGCAGGATGCCATGTCGGTTTTGTTTTGTTAGAAAAGGTAGGAAAACAAGTGCGAATGGAACTCGCCCATCGAGGCTTCTGTAATTATTTCAGGATTGTAGATCAGCGGGAAGTACAATTTGTTAAAGTTTACGAACTTAAGTTTTGGAGCAATTGCACTTATTTTGTATGAAATGAACTACAAATATAAGTTTGTAAAGATTTTTTTCTATGAAATATCCATAAACTTTCAATTTTCATTTTTTTTCCTTAAATTTTATAACTGTAGATCCACGGAAGCGAATTTCATACAAAATGCAGAAAAATCGGTGCATAATTGCTTGTATTCTATGATTACGTTGACTTAGAAACTTATTTTTTTCTGTGCTTCAAGAAACCATAGAACTAAATATTTTATATTAATTTTAACTTGAAACCTCCACGCGCACTCGAAATAAATAGTCTTGACTGAAGGATATTAAGGAAGAAGTTATATGTTATTATATATATATATATATATATATATATATATATATATATATATATATATATATGACTTTATTGTCCGTTTTTGTTTTTTCCTATCTAGGTACGAAAATATTTGATTCAAAAATGCCACTGCGCCATGGCTGGTCACATAGTCATATATAAATATGTTATTTTTCTGTATCAAAAGTGAATATTTTGGCTTTGTCTCGAATATTTATCTAAAATTTATTACAATGGATTTTCCAACACTATTAAATTATCGTTTAACTCAATCTACCTTTGATTTGTTCTCTTTATAAAACTCAACACACTCAAACACTTTGAGGCCGGTCGTGGCGCAGCGGCACAATGTGTGACTGCAAAACCGACTGGTTATGGGTTCGATTCCCACTCGAGGAGATGAAATATTTACTTAAATTTATATTTCCATTTCTTTGCTCTAGTGTCGAGGCAAAGCACGGGGTTGAGTTCTTCCACTCAACACGCAATGCCTCCAGAACTCGGCGGAAAGAGAGGAACGGAGTGTCTTAACACTAGGTTCCCTCTGCCTACCCTGCTGTGTGCGGGATACAGCGTGAAGCTGAT
>JAAIXJ010000510.1:168181-232727 GCA_013403705.1 Heliconius hermathena | reverse complement strand
GGCAGAACTCAACGCCGCGCTTAACCTCGACACCAGAGCGAAGAAATGGAAATATAAATTTAAGTAAATATTTCATCTCCTCGAGTGGGGATCGAACCCACAACCAGTCGATTTTGCAGTCACACCTCGTGCCACTGCGTCACGACCGGCCTCTGGAAAAATAAAATGGAAATGGAAATATAAATTTAAGTAAATATTTCATCTCCTCGAGTGGGGATCGAACCCACAACCAGTCGGTTTTACAGTCACACATTATGCCCCTGCGCCACGACTGACCTCGGATTTTTTAATAGTTTAAAAAATCCAATTGAAAAACTCCACTTTCACTATTACACCAGTATTTTACATATTACTGCTATCGGTAGCGAATAAAAACAACTATAATACAAATAGTATCGGCACTCATACACTATTCGATATGTTAGCAAGCATATATTTACGTTTAATGGCAGGTTCGTTTTCAGTATTCGAAATAATTCTACTACTGATTTTACTTCGGCTTTTTTAAAATCGAATATACTCTACATTTTATATTTGAAATGTTTTTTCATGAAATATTTAACAAGGTACTTGTTAGTTTCGCGCTGGTATTATGTATTAATTTTCTAATTTAGCGTAGGTTCGTGAGTTTGTCCGTGTTAATTTTGATTTTCTGAGATATTTTATTTCAGTAGTATTATATATACTTACTTAAAACATACTTTTCTGCAACATGTGCTACACGTGTTACAGAATGTGCTTGGAGCTGTAAATTTTTTAAGCGTAAAGTGGTTAACAATAACCAGTAAAAAATTACACTATTAAAATCCTGGCTCCATCACAAGACCAGCTCGATGATATCCTATTATTGTGCTCTCACCTAAGCTACAGTTTAATTGACAAATGTTATTTAGTTTCAATATTCTTACGTTTTAAAAACTAAACTAATCTTTAAAGTCTGTATTTCAATGGAAGATAGTAAAATCGATATTTCAATATATTTTAGAATTTCATGGCAGATGTTTTATTTCATAAGTCTAACATTTTATATAAACTCTTATATTTCTTTATATTCTATTTAATCTCTATAATCATCTCTATCTAAGTTTCTAGGTTCACTGGTTTGGGCTGGACGTTGGATTGCATATATTTATATAGAATATTAGGACTATTAGACAAATCTGGATATCCTACTTTTTTTCGACGCTCGTCGAATATGTAAAAGTATATAAGGCCTAAATTTTTTTTAGTACTCAATAAATTTAAAATAGTAGGCAGAGGGGAGGAAAATGGATTTGTCGATAGTTTTTAATATTATAGTTATGTCACTTCTATTCTAAGGTTAAGACTTCAGACATACAGGCATTCTGTTCCGCACTTTCAGCCCGGATTTAAGACATTTCGTGCTGAGTGGTAAAATTTAACATTTGTATATCAGAGTAAGAAAATGAAAATAATTGAAATATACTTAATTCCCCCGAGTGGGAATCGATCCGATAACCACTGCGGTTACAGTCAAATGCTGCACCACTGCGCTACGTCGGTCCCAATAAAAATACAATAGAAAAATATTCACACATTCATCTAAATATTTTTTTTGCCATTATAACATTTCAAATTTTGCGCGGAACGTATAAAAATAGTCTACTTGTAGCATTTTAAAAAATAATCATTTTCAAAATTATAAAAGTATAAATTATTACCTATTAAAACTATTATTCTGTATTTTATGGTCAGCCGCGTGCAATATCGGAAATAATTTTAGTATATATTTCAAGTTAAAAATGCTTTTATTTTAGCTTCACACTGTATTATATATAGAAGGCAGAGGGAATTTAGCGTAAAGACTCTTCATCCCATAATTTCCACCTAATATTGGAGGCATGCGTGTTGAATAGTAAAACTCCATGTCGCCCTTTGATTTGTTGTCAGAGAGTAAAAATGATAATAAATCATTTTCCCAAGATAGTTTATTAGCTTCACGTTGTATCTCGCACACAGCAGGGTAAGCTGCGGGAACCTAGTGTTAAGATACTCCTTTCCCCAGTTTCCGCCGAATTCTAGAGACATTGCGTGTTGAGTGACGGAACTCAATGCAAGGCTTTGCCTAGACACTAGAGCGAAGAAATTAAAATATAAATTTAAACAAATATTTCATATCCACGAGTGGGGATTGAACTCACAACCAGTCGCATTTACAGGCACACTTTGTTCCCCTGCCCCACGATTAATCTTTATTAAATAAACCAATTAATGAAATTAAGTCATTACTTATTTAAATTATTAAATTTTAGTAAACTAAAGAGCGGCGTTGACTTCTGCCACACAATTTCGTTACTGAAATCAGAATAACGAAAAAAAAATCTGGATATTTGACACTCATCTGCCAAATATCAATATATTTATTTATTATATTCAAATTTGAGTAAAGTTACAATTTCTTACACATCATTTATAGGTAATAGCAGCTTATGGTGTCTTTATACGATAGTACGTGTTTCCCATACAGATTTTAAAAGCCTCGTTTCCTTGTCTTATGGGGCTGGATTTTATAAATCTTTTCTTAAGGATTTCATATATTTAGATATATTTTCTTTATTTTCTCATATTTTCCTCATCATTCATCATTGTACTTTATTTTATTTTAATCCATTCTTTTTCACGGTCTATATCTACGTTCATTTTATTTTGTTGGACAGTTACAAAACTTATGAGAAGAGAGAGAGAGAGAGAGACATACATTACATAATATTTTCATCTTAGTAAAGTTCGTACATGTAGCTAAGCAAACAACAAATTAAATAATAAATATACAATATATTATTGAAAAAAAAACGGTTTTGTGTTTTTGTTTTCACCCAGTGTTAAGATACACCATTCAATAATTTCCTTCCAAATTTCATAGTGTCTGTGTGTTGAATAAAAGACGCTCTTTTTTTCTTTCTTCTTGGCAGTGATAAAATGAGTTAAATGCATTTCTTTGTGTGGGATTTCAACCTATAAAATATTCCATCCATCCATCAGCCTTTCGAAGTCCACTGCTGGACATAGGCCTCCCCTAATGCTCGCCACTCCGCCCGGTCCTGCGCCCTCTGAATCCAGCGGATTCCCGCTGTCTTTTTTAAGTCGTCGGTCCACCTGGCTGGAGGGCGGCCTGTACTCCTTTTGCCGAGACGTGGTCGCCATTCGAGGACCTTTCTTCCCCATTCCACATAAAATATTAATAAATAATAATTAATTTGCCGAGGAAATAAAATATTTATTTAAAATTTATATGTCCACTTCTTCGCTTTGGTGTAGAGGCAATGGGTGGCGTTGAGTTTCGCCACTCAACAAGCAATGTTTTCAGAATTCGGCGGAAAGTGGGGACTAGGTTCCCTCTGAAGACCCTGCTGCAGTGCAGGACACAGCGTGAAGCTGTTTTTTTTTGGCTCTGGGCTAAGCTTGAAATTCGTATAAAGCTCGGTAGTCGAGCCCGAATTGCGCCTGTGTGCGTACTTCTTAGATTTCCATACTTGTCTGTCTGTATGCAAAAAAATATGGCTACACTTAATTCAAAATGCAATGTCTCAAAAATTTTGCGTGAAATGAGGAACAGTGTATATTAACACTAGGTTCCCTCTGCCTTCCCAGCTATATAATTATACGCGAGATAGATGTAAAGTAAGAAGATATAATTATATTATTATGCTATATTTTATTCTATACAAAATTTTGATTTTACGTATAAATCTCAGCCTCAATCTGCTTATTCAGGCCGGGACGAGTATAATTGAGTTTAATTGTCAGATCTGTTTTCCTAAATTATACAACAGAATTATTTACTAATTCCGAGCTATGAATAATTAATTTTGCCTTTCTGTAAGGCGATATTTTGTTTTTATTATATGTATTTTCATTGTACATATATATATTTCATATATACATGTTGGATTGAAGCCTGTAATAAAGTAATTTTGTATTACTAGAAGAAAACAATTCTTATTCGTGTCGTACAGCAATATAGCACCTACGCAGTAGAACATACGTATTTTTTTTTATGGAAAAGACAAGGCAAACGAGCGTTCGGGTCAGCTGATGGTAAGTGATCACCGCCGCCTACGACCCCGTGCAACATCAGAGGAGCTACAGGTGCGTTGCCGACCGATAAGGTGGGTTGGGCGTCGGAACCCAGCATTACCTGATGCGAAACGCAGTGGCATAAAGCCACTACTTAACGCCGGTTTTAAATGCCGGGGGTGGTAAAGATCCGGTCGAATCTGCCTATGCGTGTTGCCATTGCTGGTGACGTGACTCTACCACACGTACTTTAGTCGCCTCTTACGACACCAGCAGGATGATCCTATTCTAGGCCAGGATCACACGGCAATAGAAGTTATAATTGTCCGAACTAGATATGTGAGGATCGCTGTTCACGAAAGTTTTCCTCACGCCGTCGCAGGAGTAACCAGTGACACTAAAACCTATGTCTTCTATACAGGTATTAGTGTCTGGCGATGTTATCGGCACCTTTATCCGCGGAGCAATGAAAGCTTACACAAAAGAAAAAAATCGAACATAGCGTATCACGGAAGCTTTTCTCGACACGCTGAGGAACGGCGGAGAAGCGTGTGTTTAATTTCTTAGGTAGAACAAACATTGATAAAGAGCAGTTAAGGGCTAATAATAATATACAGAACGGGTTATAAATAAAATGTAACTTTTTTATTATTACTTATTTTACTTTATTATATAATAATAAGTAATTAATACCAGTACTACGGCTAAAAACATAATACACAAAGCTAACACAATATCAGCTTAATATCAGCTTAGGTTAAGGACTCATCTTAGTTTATGAGAAACCTTAAAAATATATCCATGTTGTTGTGCAAATACACGAGAAATGCCAATTAAATAAATTATTTTTTTACGAAAAAAAAACCTTAAAACAATAAACTATAAAGTAAAAAAATAAATTTATTTACCTTAAAGTAAAACATAATTAAATAAAGATTTTATAATTTTGAAGTCGGTGCCAAGCTAATACTACAACAATCTTATAAAATAATGTCTTACATATGTTTCATATCAAATTACTAAATCAGTTTGTTTTCCTTTTCACCGACTTCAAATTATAAAATCATTTTTAATTATTTTTGCTAAGCAATATCAAAGTAAGTTTAACTTTAACTTAAGCATTTTTTTGCTTTTTAGTTCGATTTTTTGTTACAAAATAAATTATTTTACGATTTTAAGTGATCTTGTCACTTTGGCTTTGCGTAGAGACGTCTCCTCGCTGTTCATTCTCTATCGCATGTGTCATGGGGAGTGTTCTGGAGAACTGTTTGACTTGTTGGCGCCAAATTTTCTAATTGCGCAGAACGTCACCATTTAAAATATCATCCGCACCTCCTGGTTACGTGGCACTCCACTATGGTTCTGTTATTTAAAAGAAATAAAGAAAGGATGGAATGCAATATTTGTGTAAATGGTAAAGTAATGGTAATATTAGAACAAGTGAATGAACTGGTATATTTGGGAAGTATGTTCAGTAGAGATGGAAGATACGAGCCGAATGTGGAAAGGCGTATTGCTGCCGGTAACACGGTTGACGGAGCCTTAGCTGTATTAATAAGACAGCGAAACGTCAGCACAGCTGCACATTTGGCAATACCTAATGCAGTCTCGGTGTCAACGTGTTATAAGTGATTGAATTCAAAATGAAGAGATACAGGTAGAGTAGCAGGTAATAGCGAGGATGGCACGATGGGAATGAAGAAGAACTAGTTTGAGCACGTTGAACGAATAAATGATAAAAAAATATTTTATTTAAAATATTTATAAGTACATTAATGGGTACTATATATACTACTATGGGTTATAAGTACATTAATGGGTGAGGCCGGTCGTGGCGCAGCGGCACGAGGTGTGACTGCAAAACCGAATGGTTGTGGGTTCGATCCCCAATCGAAGAGATGAAATATTTACTTAAATTTATATTTCTATTTTCTTCGCTCTGGTGAGGTTAAGCGCGGCGTTGAGTTCTGCCACTAACCACGCAATGCCTCCAGAATTCGGCAGAAAGTGGGGAACGGAGTGTTTTAACACTAGGTTCCCTCTGCCTACCCTGCTGTGTGCGGGATACAGCGTGAAGCTAATTTAATTTTATTTAACATTAATGGGTGAATGAAAAGAAGTGGACTAACTCAATTTTCGCTTTGTTTGCTAAAGCAGAAGAATGAAAACAAGAAATTTTGAACATAAAATAATATTTTTGAACGAGGAACAAACCTCTAACCATTTTTTTAAACATTTTTAAAGTGTTAATCCACACTTAGGAAAGATAAATACTTATTTAGAAAATGTATAAAAATTTTGAACGTAGCGGGACTCGAACCCGCGCCTCCTGGAAACCGACCTGCGCGGCGCGCGGCGGCGCGGGTTCGAGTCCCGCTACGTTCAAAATTTTTATACGTTTTCTAAATAAGTAAACCTCTAACCATTGCATTTACTATCTGATACTGCCCCATTGCGCTACGACGGCCTATAAAGATATAATAATGTTAAATACATATTTCACAAGTCTAAAGTAAGCAATGACGAATAAAGCTAGACTCCCTATTGTGGTCAAGGTCTTGTTAAGCTAACTTAATTTTCATATAACTACACAGCTTAAGGGTGGTTTTAGATGTATCAATTATGATTTTTACGAAAATATAAACAGATATACGAATGCGAGTGCAGACTAAGCAGAAAGAATCTGCTGGAGTGTTAAGGCACTCCGTTCCCCACTTTCCACCGAATTTTCGAGACATTATGTGTTGAGTAGTGTAACTCGTTTGTGTCACATGCTTTGCCACGTCAGCCTCTACTTTATGCAGTTTACATATTAAAAGATATATATCTCATTAATTAATACGCAATGTAATAAAAATGTTAAAAACTATATCATTAAAAAACATGCTATTTTTATGTAAGTAAAACCTTTTCAATAATTTACACTTCTTCCATTTTGTGATCCATTTGACAAATATACGTAACTAGTTGTCTCCCACAATTTTGATTGCGTGAAGTACAAAACGTAAGATTCCCTTTTTGTCCGTTTCCGTACTAACTTTTTGATATGTTCTTTAAGTACTCCTTTACACTCCCCGAGGTATATACTGAATTTTAGCTTTCTAGTCCGCGTAGTGCCGTCTGTGCATTATCTGTCAGTAACTTGTAAGGAAAGAGTTTCATAGATTTTTTAGCAGTGTAGGCAAAGTGAACGTGGGAACTTAGTGTTAAGACAATTCGTTCCCAGTAAGACACTTTCATTATCCACTTTCCGCTGAAATGTAGAGGTATTACGTATCGAGTGGTGAAATTCAACCCCGAAGAGTTTTATATAAATCGATTTAATGTGTTTACAATTACAATAAAATCACTCAAAAATATATTAATAATATGGATTTTTATTGAAAAATAAAGTGTGGAAATTTTGATGTAAACTCACCCTAACTACTTGTTATCAGAGCCAGTACGTTTTGAGCTCCCGTAGAGAGTGTACGTCTTCTCAGTAAGATAATACTAACGAAATATATGTGACAGTGTTGTGATAATGTGAATAATGGATATCTAGTGATTTTAATCATGATTGTGATTTTACTATGCATGTTTATAGGTAAGTCCAATTTTTACCTTTCGGCTCAAAGTAATTTTATAGGTAAAACTCGTGGTTATTAGTTATTTTAAGCTCAGTATTCTAGTTATTTGTAACACAGTTATGATTAAATAACCGAATTAATAATATTTTTTAATATTAATAAATATAATTTGTGTAGAGCGATAATGGTGTTGTTCTATAATATATAGAAAATATTTAAAAATGTTAATATAGAATGTGATTAAGTTTAGAACATTATTTTGGTATTCGTTTAATATATTCGTATTATTAAGATCGTTTAATAATATTTATTTTAATGCTTTGAAAAGTTATTCTTGAAAGTAATAATCAATAAAATTTGGTTACATATGGATAATATTAGTAATATATATGTAAAAAAAATTAAAAATGAATTGTTTTTAATCAGCTCCACGTTGTAGGCACACTGCAGGGTAGGCAGAGGGAACCTAGTGTTAGGACACTCCGTCCCTCACTTTCCGCCGAATTCTAGAGGGACTGCGTGTTGAGTGGCGGAACCCAAGGGCCTGCTTTGCCTCGATATTAGACCGAAGAAATGGAAATATAAATTTAAATAAATATTTAATTTCCTCGAGTGAGGATCGAGCCCACAACCAGTCGTGTTTCCAGTCACACTTTGTGCCCCTGCGTCACGACACGGCCTCTTTTTTATTATTTTTAGCCGAATTTTTATTCAAAAACCAAGAGATTCTATATTCGGCAGCTATTTTTTTATGTTTGTCCGTAGATTTTTTCGTAATTAGTGCGTAACTTTTAAAAAATATTTTTTATTTGTAAGGGCGTCAAAATTTGGGGAATCTCTTGAGTTTTATAGTCACGTATTGTGTTTTATGTAATCACTTATTATAATCTAATAAAATATATTTGCTTGTTGTAGTCATCACCTGATGACATTACTGAGCTGATGATGATGATTAGATCTCTTTCCTTAGTAATTAGAGAGAGAGAGAGAGAGAGAGAGAGAGTTAGGGAACAATCTTTTAATAAATATTACAGGGACTTATAGAATGCTAGTTGTATCAAGTTATTCTGGTAAGCTGATTAGTGTAGGTATAATACCTCAACTTGGTTAAGCTGTGCTTTTGTACTTGTACTATATTAACTTGCATATTATTTAAAGATTAATAAAGGAGCCAAATAACATTGTAGCTATTACTTAGAGCTGCAAAGAACTTGTTAAAACTAATATCCAATAACTTAAATTTTAAGTGACTACATAAAAGAGGAGCTTAATAATTTTTGCAAAAAACTGAAAAACCATCTTTTGATAGCTATACCCTATATCCGTAAGTAGCCGGGTAGGCAGAGGGAGCCTAGTGTCAAGATACTCCACTCCCCACTTTCCGTTGAATTTAGTGAATTAAGTGGGTTGAGTTCTCAACGTCGCGCTTTGCATAATATTTTCATTTTTTCGCTCCGGTGTCGATGCAAAGCGCGCAGTTGGGAACGCGGCGTTGAGTTCCGCCTCTCAACACGCAATGTATCCAGAACTCGGCGGTGGTCTGCTGCGTACGGGATACAGCATAAAACTGATTTGATTAAATTTTTTCAATAGTTAATTTCCTCGAGTGGAAATCAAACCCACAACCTTTTGCGTGAACAGTAAAAAACAAAAAATACCTACTTGAATATATTGAAGCCTACATTCAGCATTCAATAAGAACAGACCGATGTTTATGAATATGTATTCTTAAGATAGTCTTTCTATTTTCTAACAACTACCAACGAAAATTTTAAATTAAAACTAAAAAGCAAAAAAAAAGTATATTAAAAAAATACAAGCCTAACCTAAACGAAAACTAAATTGTCGTAAATAATGTTTTCATTACTTGAAAGTAAACAAAATTTAATAAAATATAATATAATAAGTTAAATTATTCATACATAAGTATAAGCCTTTATTTTCTCGAGTGGAAACTGAACCCACGACTATCATATATAATGATAATATTCATTCCAATTTCGCATAATAGCATACGATTCGTCGTTTTATGTGTGCTCATAGATATAATGAATATGAATCGCTTTGTAATGCACTTCTAGGTACACTTCAGGGAAATACGTACAAATAGTGTAACTTTTAGCTAACGAGATACACTAGCTTACTAAACTAATGGCATTGCCTGGCTTCGTCTGAATTTTAATAAATTTTGCTTGGGAAGTTCCTAATTTTAATATTGTATATGTTATTTTATTTTAGGGTTCTGTGCCTCAAAAGGTAAAGACGGAACGGTCTGTCCGTCTATCAAGATAATTTTCTGATCGCAAGAAGGTATCATATTCAAGTTTAAATTAATATTCAGTTCTAGTCCCTTGAAGCACAGAAAAAATCAAGCTTCTAAGTCATTGCAATCAAAAGATTATACATCGATTTTGAGCATTTAGGAATCGATTTTGCTGCATTTTGTCTCAAATTCGCCTACTTTCCGTGAACCTACAGTTATGAAATTTAAATAAAGGAAAAAATCCGAAAAGTGAAAAACTATAACTTTTTCATAGTAAAAATAACAATCTTATATTTGTTCATAAAAAGTGAGTGCACATACCCGCAAACTTTAATTTGGAAACATTTATATTCTTGCTGTTGACCTACAATCTTGAAATTGGTAGGGAAGTCTCGATCGGCGAGCCTGATTCGCGTTCAGTTTTTTTAGCCTCACCTTGTACGCCGCACATAGCAGGGTAGGAGAAGGGAACCTGAGAACCTAGTGTTAAGGCACTACGTTAATATACCTTTGTCTCTTTACCATAGTGAGGAAATAAATTATTTAATTTCCTCGAGTCGGAATCGAACCCGCAACCTGTCGTGTTTACAGTAGCATACTTGTGCCCCAACACCACGACTGGCTACTTTTATGTTATTTATTATATGTTATTGGTTGCATTTCGCATTTCATGAATAGAAAATCCAAGAGAATGTCAATCTAATTTATCTTTGCGAATTTTAACTTTCAATTCCAATTCCAATTATAATACGATAGGGTTATCCAAAAACTAATAATTTGAAGAAAATTTTAATTTTAATTAAATATCGAAGGTAATATGTTCATAAAACGTATTCATAATCTATTTTAATGTATCTGCAAATTTAATTAAAAGTTAGTTTAGGAGGCATATATATATAAATGCAAAAGTAATTTTGATTCCTTTTACAATTGAAATTTTTTAACAAGAATATTTTTTACTTGTGCGAGAGACAGGCTATGTATATGTATGTGTTTGTTTTGGGTTCGATGCCCAACGGGGGAAATGTCTTTTTTTTATTTTCCCAGCTCAGCTAAAAATAAAGTATGGCGATTCCTTACGCTACTCAAAACGCAATAGCTCGATTTCTGGCGTAAATCATAGAATAGAATGTTAACTTAGCCAGCTGCATATAAGCAGAAAAAAGCGAATATAAAAAAATGTCAACCAAACTAACATAACGAAATAGATTAGTATATATTCACGCTGTATCTCGCACATGGCAGGGAAGGCAGATGTAATCTAGTGTAAGGAAACTCCTTTCCTCGGAGATAGTGTGTTAAAGGGCGGAACTCAACGCCGCTATCTTTTCGTCTAGGTATTAAATCAAGAAAAAAAAATAACTGAATTCACCGAGTGGGAATCTTCTGTTAAAAATATGTTCATCAAAAAAAAATCTTGGCTTCACAGTACCGTATCATACTTTTTTAGGGTACAATTTTCCCTTCCGGTTACCGCGCTATTTGAAATATACTGTGAAATTATAAAACAATATTTGTATAAAATTTTTGGCCCTTTATGTTTTCGTTTACAAAATGTTTTAATGTAATGTGTGTTTAAACGATCCTTTTGGTTTGGTTTAAATTTTGTAAGATAGAGTTTTCAACTCTACTGTCAAAGAAGAGTTAACTTGGTAGAGGTATAATATTTATGTATAGTAAACTACTAATATTATAAATATTAACGTTTGTGAGGACAGATGTTCGTACCACTTTCAACACGAAGACTACTAAACTGATTAAAATTAAACATGTACATTTTTCATCAGAATAATAATTTAGGCTTATGTTAATGTCTTGTATAAAAAAATATTTTTTGGTTACTTTATAATATTAAGTTTAAGCGGGCGAAGCCTCTTTTATGCGGCTAGTATAATCTATATCTTATAATAAATCTATTAATGGGGAATATTTATCAATGTAATAGAACCTAAAACATTTTTTTTTAAATTTTTCTTCTGTTTGTCGGTTTGTCAGTTTGTCTGTGCGTTTATTTACTCTGAACTCAAAATCGGCTTAACCAATTTCAGTGAAGTTTTCTCTATTGTATTAAGGAAAACTTCCCTTAATATTAAATGCTTGTTTCATTTAAATCGGTTCATAAATAGTTCATGTGAAACATCAATCCTCGCATACTTTCACTTTTATAATATTAGTAGGATTTTTATACAAATATTTTTGTATTGAACTTGAACCTTGAACTTGTCAACATTATGTTGGTTGATATTTTGTCTTGACTTTAGGTTTGCAATGCGGGAAACCTAAGAAGAATCTAGTGTCAAGATATTGCTCGGGAAGTGGCGGAACCCAACGCCGTATTTAGTGTTACCGCAGTAAGGAAGTTAAAATGTATTATTTTTTGCCCAGGTGTCACAACCCAACCTTAATTTTAATATGCGGCGTTGAGCTCAGACATGCAATACACAGTCCACAAGTGGAGAAAGAAATGTTTTAGTACTACATTTCCTATATGTATCCTGTTATATACGTACCCTGTGATAAAACGTTTAGCTTAATTTAAACATAATTTATAAGGTAAAGCAAGTGTAAATTAATGAATAAGGTATAAATGCGAACGAAATCTAAGTATACATGTATTATATATAGTATAGAATTTGAATAATATATTTTTTTATTTTTTAAAAAGTAATATTTTTTTAACAATAAAAAACCCACTTTATACAATGAACTAAGAAATAAAAAATAATTATACATAGGGTAAAATGTACTTTGATTTTGTTAAGCAAAAATAATTAAAATAAGATTTAATAATTTTGATGTCGGTGCCTATTAAAACAAACAGGCTTAGTAATTCCATATAGTATCTAAGGTTATTGTAGCATAAGCTTGACACCGACTTCAGAATTATAAAATCTTTTTTTAATTATTTTTGTTTAACAAAATCAAAAATATGTTACCACACGGGGAGCACTAGCTTTCAAATAAAAAATAATCATCAAAATCGGTTGACCCAGTCAAAAGTTTTGAGGTAACAAAACTAAAAAAAAATACAGTCAAATTGATAACCTCCTCTTCTTACAGAAGTCGGTTAATAAGTTGAAGCTAGTCGTGGCACAGACGCACAAGCGTATGACTATATACGCAACAGGTGGTGGTTTCAAATCCCAGTCGAGAAAATTAGGTATTTAAAATTTTCACGTCGAATTCCGCCACTTAACACGCAATGCCTCCAGAATTTGGTGAAAAGTGGGAAACGAAATTGTCTTTATTAAAACGGAGTGTCTTGACACTATGTTCCCATTTCTCTTCTGCCAAATAAAAAAAATAAAACAAAACAAAAAATGACCGAATCTACAAATATCTTGCCTATGGTCGTACTGTATACGACTATATTCAGTAAATTTTCTCAACTCCATTATCTTACAATCACAAATACCGAAACCTCTACCTCTAAATAACACTCAATTTTCACATTTCACAGAATTGTTTCTTGAAATGCGTAAGGCATTTACGTGCTGTGGTTAAGCCTAACTCATTAGTACCAGACCGGGCTCCGTCCTTCCGCAAGACAAATTACGTTGCTACCAACGCTACGTCTTGATAAATCCTGTGTATATATACATAGGTGTATGTGAAGACCGTTCTGGCCACTGTAAACGCAAGGGTCGTGGGTTCGATTCAAAGTCATAGTCAAGTCAAAGTTAAATAATTTTATTTAAAATTGGAAGTATTTAATTTTTTGAACGTCAAATAATTTACCACCAGTTTGTTAAAGTTAATGCCTCTGAACTGAGAAGAACCAGCGCAGAAAACTGAGCGGGACATCTTTCTTTTTTTCGGGATTAACACTCGAGGAAAAGAAATATTTATTATTTTGATATTCGTTACTCTGGTAACGAGACAACGCGCGGCGTTGAGCCCTACCGCTCAACATGTAATGCTTTCATTATTTGGCGGTAAGTGGGAGCGGCAGTCTTAATGAGAACAGACTGTCCTAACACTAGGTTCCCAGATTTTCTCTGACTACCCTGCTTTGTCTAGGAAGCAACGTGAAGCTAATAAAAATATATTTAAAAAATAGTGGGAACGAGTTTAATGTTTTGCTTAACGTTACGCTAAGTCGTAGTGTATATTTCAGAGTAGGTAGAGGGAAACTTTGTGTCAAGGCACTCCGTTCCTCATGTTACGTCTAAATTTCAAGACGTTACCGGTTGAGTGGCGGAACTCAATGCCGTGCCACCGAACCGAACCCACAAAGGCCGCACTCTCAGTGAGATGTCATTTATGAACCCAAATGTATTGAAAAAATATATAGAGTAGACCGAGGCGAATCGGATCAATGGGGGAATCGGATCGATATGAGAAATTCGTTGATATTTTAAATAATTTGAGACAAATAACTCGAACGTCTAGCGTCTTACTTCCCTCTCTTCAACCCTTATTACTCGTCAACGGCAGCTTTTTGATTCGTTATTTACATCAGTGTTAGTACTGCTCGACAGCGATTCACGCTGTTGGTTGTATTACATTTTTGGCACTCTTCTAAAGCTAGTACTTATAATTCCATTACATGACTCTAAGGATTTATCCTAAAACGTTGAGTTTCACATTTTAAATTAATTGGAAAAGGGCCTATTTTAGAATATATTTTAGTTTTTTAGGTATAATGTGATAGATAAAAGGGCAAAATATTTATTTAAAAAATCTTTAGTATGGATTTATTCGGATCGTAATTTCGGGGGTGAGGTGGATCACGTATTTTAAATGTGTTATTTCATATTTAAGGTTAAAGATTTTTTTTTTATTTCATTGTAGATAATTTGTACGTACATGAGAAAGAAATATTAGGGAGAGTGGACCCGAGAAAAAAATTAAAGAAGCCGCAAATAAAGTCTTGGCCAAAAAATTTACTCTACGTCCAGCTGATATTAAAAAATCACCATACACAAACTTAAAATGAAGACACAGGATTTCTAAGGGTGTCATTAAGATACTCGTACATGGTGGACAACCATCGTTAGATGAGAACACTGAGAAGAATTTACTATAACATTTACTGTACTTAGCGAGTCGTGGGTTCGGAATGAAACCTAAAGTTGTTTGTAAATATGCTTTTGAATTCACAGAACGTCAAAACATTAAAGAAAAATTCAATAGAGACGTTGGAATTAAATTTGGCTTGTTAAGATTAGTTCCTTATGATTCAGTACCATAGATATGAAGAATGGGGCCGTGAAAATATGCCGACATGGGAGAAAGAAAAAATGATCCGATTCCCCTCGGTCTACCTTATATTAATAGATATTCTCAGTAAAACCAGACATAAATGAAATGAGCGTTGTTTGCAAAGTTAATCGCACGCAGCAGAGTAAACAGAGGGAACCTAGTGTTAAGACACTCCATTCTCTACTTTCCGCCGAAAATCTGGAGGCATTGCGTGTTTAGTGGCGGACCTCAAGCCCGCACTTTGTCTCGATACCAGAGCGAAGAAATTAAAATATACATTTAAATAAATATTTCATTTACTCGAGTGGTGATCGAACCCATAACCAGTCGATTTTGCAGTCACACTCTGTGCTTCTGCGCCACGACTGGCCTCAATAAACTATTATTATACGAACATAAAAATACTATTAGAAATGACCTTGAACCTTCATTTAAACACGTTTAATGTGTCAGAAAATATACGTTTCGTTTCAACGTAAATAACATTTTTAGGTTTGTTTATCGAAAAGTAGTGTTATTACAGTAGTCTATGAAATACATTTAAATTTAAGTAAGGCCATCGTGGTGCAGGAGCACAAGGGTGAAACTGTAAAGCGAAGAATGTGGGTTCGAACCCCTCTCGAGGGAATGAATTATTATTTCTTAATATTTTCAATTTTTCGCTCTGGCACAAAGGCAAAAGCCCAGAATTGAGTCCCCCCACTCAACATGCAACGTCTCAATAAATTCGGTGGAAAGTGGGAAACGGAGTGTCTTAACACTAGGTTCTCTCTATATGAGGGATGTAACTTGAAGTTGATTTTCTTTTATTCAATAAAGTATGTTTTAGTTTCAGGAAATTAATAAAATTACAACAAAACTACGTTGTAGGGGGGTAAAACAAATTTCTAAGCTTTCCTAAATAAAAAAAAACTCTGTATGCCACATTCTGCCCAATATTTAAGACATTTCATGGTAACTCAACTCTGTGGCTTATCCACTCAACGCTAAAACTTTACTAAATAAGCTATATATATTTTATATTCTGTACTATAGTTATAAGATTTGTGTTACAATATTCACACAGCCACGCCCGCCATATATCATTTGAGACGTTGCGGTTTGAACTAGAGATAAATTGCATCTTTAACACTTTGTCTAGATAAAACCGTCTAAGTACTAAATCTTAGTCATTATTTTGTGGATTATATTAAGTTGTTTATATATAAAAATGCCATTTTTATTTCCCAAGATTTCCTGGATTGAGCAAGATTTATTTTTTCTTTTATTTTTTGTAGCTTAACGTTGTGATAAGACACTCCGTTCCCCAAATTTCGCTTAACTTTCGAGATATTGCGAGGTAGAACTCAAAGCTGCACTTTGACTTGCTAGCAGAGCGAGAAAACGAAATAATTTATTACCCCGAGAAAGAATCGAACCCTCAACCGTCGCATTTACAATCAGACGCTACACTACAGCGCCACGACGGCTTCAGATAGCCCTTATGTGTGTATATGCAATATAGCAGTGTAGGCAGAGAGAACCAGGAAATCTAGTGTTAGGAGCTCCGTTTCCATTAATGTTCCACTTTCCACGGAATTCTGGCGACATTGTATGTTGAGTGGTGAAACTCAACGCCGCGCTTTTCCTCGACACCAGAACGGAGAAATAAAAATATCAAAAATTTCATTTTTTTCGAATGGGAATCGAATATCTGTCGCGTTTACAGTCACACTCTTGTACTCCTGTGCTGAGACAGGTTTTTTTTTGGGCTGGATTAACCACTTAACATATAACAAACTGTATTTTTTTCGAGGCCAGTCGTGGCGCAGTGGCACGAAGTGTGACTAAAACCAACTGGTTGTGGGTTCGATCCCCAATCGAGGAGATGAAATATTTACTTAAATTTATATTTCCACTTCTTCGCTCTGGTGTCGAGGTTAAGCGCGGCGTATAGTTCTGCCACTCAA
This sequence comes from Heliconius hermathena, assembly GCA_013403705.1. Classification (NCBI taxonomy): domain Eukaryota; kingdom Metazoa; phylum Arthropoda; class Insecta; order Lepidoptera; family Nymphalidae; genus Heliconius; species Heliconius hermathena. The sequence goes on along the minus strand of JAAIXJ010000510.1, from coordinate 215,703 downwards.
CACGCAATGCCTCCAGAATTTGGCAGAAAGTGGGGAACGGAGTGTTTTAATACTAGGTTTCCTCTGCCTACCCTGCTGTGTGCGGGATACAGCGTGAAGCTGATTTAATTTATATTTATTTATTTTGAATTGAACACCGGCGAAGCCGCAGTTTGAAGGTAGTTAGTTATAAGTACATTATCGAGTTCATAACAATATAACCAAGAGTTTATTTTCGAGTTGGGAAGTTAGCGCGAGGGAATTATAAGGGTGGCCGGTACTCTAACTAGAGATCCCAATAACCTTTATCTTCTATATAAATTATATACAGGCTGTGCTGTATAAAGTTGTAGAATAGATTGCCTTGTCAGTTGGTGGCGATTCATTACTTTCTTTATAGTAAACATCTTTTATTTGAAAATCCTATACTAGATAAAAGTACAGGCCTAATAAGAAAAAAAAATAAAAGATTAAAATCCTGTACGCTTAAATAGCGATTATTTTAACTGTTCGTCAATCTTTCATACCTAACCCCCGAATGTCCCGAAACCACCTAACCACGTTTGTTTTTCATTTTTTGATTAAAAACAAACGTGTTTAGGATATTTTTTTGATTTCTGGAATTTGGAATTTTACAAAACAATTAAATACAATTTAAAATAATACAATTAAAAAAAATTAAGCAACTATAACTTCAAGAGTACCACAAATTACGAACTATTTGAATACCTTCACAGACACACATACTTTTCTAACCCATTAACAGTGTAGATAGACACAATATAAGTATTAAGACACTCTGTTTTTTTTTTACATTGCGTATCTTACAAGAGCGAGAAAATGAACATAATTTAGTACTTCGAGTGAGAATCAAACTCACTACCACCGCATCTATAATCAAACGCTGTGGTGCACAACTATGGCCACAAATATATTACTCTAATGTCAAATTTAATCTGTAATCTCTATTAAATAGCATAAATGGCAAGTGTCACAAACCAACGCGCCAGGCCAACTCTATGAAATTTGATTTTAATCAAAGGTCGGCATTAATTTGCAAGTTATGAACTTATTTAATATTAAAGATCCAATATCCGATGAATTCGAAGTGGTAAATTATATGTATTTAATTATTATCGTTTACAGATTGGTATCTGTCTGTCTCTATTCATATTTAATAAACATGTGTAAAATGTGTTATAGTATATTTTATATTCAGCTTTTATATATAGGACTAATTTATAAAAGTGTGAATTGGAAAATGCCCCTTGAATTTGAAAAAAACTGTGAAATGGAAATGTTTATTTTACTCTGTTTTTAGTATTTATGGCGGCAACAGAAATACATCAGTCAGTGAAAATTTCAACTGTCTAACTAGCACGGTTCATGAGATACAGTCTGGTGATAGACGGACAGACAGACAGTGGAGTCTTAGTAATAGGGTTTTACTGTTTTACTCTTTGGGTTACTGGAGTGGAGAATAAAAATAATCTAATAATTAGCAAATGAAAGTATGCTAAAATTGAAATTTAGAATTATCATATAGCTACCTATAGCTATACAGCACCCTTGATGATTTTAAATATTTGTTTTAGTTTTGTGTAGTTATCCCGCATATATAGGGAATTTAGTGTTAAGACACTCTATTTTTTATTTTTCGTGCTAAGGGGTGGAACTCAACGCCACTCTTTATTTTGTTACTAGTGCTAGGAAATGAAAATACTTCTTTCCCCGGAGATGCTGCGCCGCCACGTCACGTTGGCCTCATCCTAACATTTATTACTTTTTTCAAAATGTTAACTTAGAAATAACTCTTTACTAGCCATTAAAACGAGAACTTCGGGAACACAAACCCATCTTATCTCAAAGTGCGGAGACTTTTATGATTAAACTTCGGACACTTTCTAAGTGCCTGTTCTGTAAAATATAAGATTTTACGTTATAAAAGGAAATACCTTCAAGATATTTTAGTTAGACCTAGTAATGGACTTTGAAATTGTAGTCATAAGAATATATAACGTTTTGTGACAGTTAAAGATATTTTAAACATTTTAAATCATTATTCAACACACAGGAAATAAGGACTTTAAGGTTTGCAGAAAAAAAATAGAGCAAAGTGACTTATCACTATTATTTTCCACTCTTTTCTTTTATATGGTAAATATTGAATATTTATAGTGGTTGAGGCTAAATATTTATATGGACACACCAATAATATATTTTGAAATCACTAAACTATAATTTGGAATGAGTGTTTGTTCTGATTATTGTTGTTTTATTACTTCTTATGTATTTTTTTATTTTTATTTAAACTTTCTTTGATAATTGATGTAAATTATTAATTGCCCAAAACTGTGATTTTAAATGACCAACAAATCAATTTTTAACCAGCGTTTAATCAAAATCAGACTTTCACTATCTGTAATTAGGGAATATCTACTATAGCTCTAATACAACTTGACAAACTAAACCAATTGGTTATTGATGGCAAAATAGAAAACCTAGAGGCCGATCACCTAGCCGATGAACTCACACTGTCAAATAGTTTACTGTACTCCCTAATAATGACGCTTCAAAGCCAACTAAAGATATAACAAGTGGCTTGTCAGCTCGTCCACCAGAGCCTACCAGAACGGGCACCTTCAGTAATGAACAATACTACGAAGAATATAATATGAATGAAGATTGAATAAATGAAAATTGTAAGTTAAGTAAAGGTACTTCAACAACATATCACGTTATATAATACAGGCAGTATAAACACTTCAGTTCTTCATTTGTGGCGCTTCAAGCGTGCCTAGAGTATAAACAGTATTTCAGAGATCAAAATAAGCTTTTGACAGTTCATTAGAGACATTCTCCTAATACACATTGTCGACTAATTAAATTCTTGAAGCAAATATATCGTCTTTTGAGCATAAGTGATGGTAGCAAATACACGGAATTAAGTAATATTGTAGGCAGAGGGAACCTAGGAACCTAGTATTAAGACACTCAGGCCCCATTAAAGAACTTCTGTTACTGACGTTCGTTGTTCATTGCGTATTTCCTCTGACAATAATAGAGTGGTCGTCGTGGCGCAGTGGGACAGTAAATAACAGGAGTCATGATGGTTGATGGTTCGATTGCAACTCCCGGAAATGCAAACCAGAGCGAATCTCTGATACACGGAAAAGCATGGTATTGAGTTCCGTTACTTAACACACAATGCCTCAAAAGTGCAACAAATTGGAAAAATGGGATAGTGGAAGATGGAGTGTTCTATACTGACTTAAGGTAGCTCAAAAAGCGTTTATATTTAAAACTAAAACACATTACTAAAAAACATTCTATTTTTTTTAACATATCCTGAATATCACACTTGGTTACTATTAAAAATCTATTTCTATCAACTTTCAACTTAAAGACCTCACTTTTCAACTTAATTTAATATTAATGATTTTTTAGTCTTTTTTGCGTAGACACTTATTGAAAAAAAGACAAGGTCTTCTGATTTCATCCCATTAGTTTCATTTTTGTAATTCTATTTATCCGGTTCCTTTAAAAAACTAGTAAATTATCGTACTTCACTCACTCAGAGAACCAATATGCCGTTTATCTTCTTAAGCTGCATAGTATCGGCTGCACGTTGTCTGTCATTCATACAGTATATAACGTACATACATCACTCCTTCACACCTTTTCCCACAAAGACTACCTTTATGCAACTATGTGAAAATTTGAGTTATTGCATATTGAATGACGATATGAATGATAAATTATTATTTTTTAAATGTACTAATGTATAACCGTAGCAAAATTTGAACCTACACTCATCATATTTACCGTTAACTTACGTACAGCTTTATATTGTAATGTATATACATATATAACTATTTTTTATAGCATCACGCTGTATCCCGCATATAGCATTACCATGCTGCCTACAGTCAGATGGGACCTGAGAACCAAGTGCTAAAACACTCTGTTCCTATTAAGACACTTCAAAAATTCTACTGTTCGTCGAATCCAGAATTTGAAGGAAAGTGGACAGGAATTGTATGTAAAGTTTCGGAACTCAACGTCGCGCTTTGCCTCAACACTAGAGCGAGTTATGAAAATATTAAATATTCTATTTCCTCGAGTGGGAATCGAATCCACCGCCTGTCGCGTTTAAAGTCGCACGCTTAGGCCCGTGCGCCACGACTGACCTCAAAGACCACACATACAGCGTATTATGTAACTAAGATTGTATTAAGCGTTTAATCAAAGCTTCTATAGCTTATAGTACATTGTATCTTTGCAAAGGCATGCCTACACAAAAGATGAAAAGTCAATAGAGCCTTCCAAGGTGTCCATTGTTCAGATATAAATGCAATTATAGTTAAATAGCCTGATTTTTACATAATAGGAAGAGAAATAGTTAAAGCCTATTATGTAAAATTGAAATTATTTGGTTTTATTATAAGTATTTTTTTATTTTCAGTAAATTTTTGAATTAACTAAACTAAATTAAATATTTCTTTATTAGATATTCAGTCATAGACAAATTTAAAAAAGTAATAAATGGAAACATAAATAACAATCATTATATATTTCATCTACATTTATTATATAAAATTTTCATTGGAACCTAAAAGAACATGTGAATGTTAAAACATATCCATTCTGAGGTCATCGTGGCTTGGTGGCATAAGGTTTATAACGAGGCAAAATACGGCGTTGAGTACCGCCATTTATCATGCAATACCTCGCGAATTCAATGTAAAGAGGGGATAAGAAGTGTATTAATGGAAACGGAGATTCTTAACAATAGGTTCCCAAGTTTCCTCTTTCCTACTTTGTTATGCGCGGGATACAGCGTAATTAAAAAAAAACTATTCTACCCACTTGACTTGAAAATAGATATAAGACAAATAAAATGGAGTTTTAGGTCTATAGCTTCTTGGTGAAAGTGTAATCACGATGGTTGTGGGTTCGAAAAAAGGAAAGTAACTATTTTAATGTTTGTAAAAAGAAGAGAACAGAGTATATTGATCCTCTTGTCCTCCATCTTGAGTGTTGCTCAACCCCGCTAAAACATAAAGCATAAAAAAATTAAGTTACCTGTGGAATTTTTTTGCAAATTATTAAAAAAAAGTCAAAATCAGCTTCACGCTGTATCCTGCTCACAGCAGGGTAGGCAGAGAGAACCTAGTGTTAAGACATTCCGTTCCCCACTTTCTGCCGAATTCTGGAGGCATTGCGTGTTGAGTGGCAGAACTCAACGCCGCGCTTAACCTCGACACCAGAGCGAAGAAATGGAAATATAAATTATTAATAGGCCACGACTGGCCTCGCAAATTATTCATTAAAAAAATATAATTTTCGAGTTTGTCCGAGGCATCATTAGCTTAGCTTCATGTAAACGAGTGAATGGCGGCCAAATTATCATATTTTGTTTTACAAAAAGATTGTAATGCGATACTTGACCCTTGAGAAAGTTATTAGAATTACAAATGACGTTTCTTTTTGAAACAATCTTGTCAGGTTAGCCATGATACATAAATTATAATTTTCTAAAAATAATATAAATAGCATATATTATTTTTATATTATTTTCTCATAAATATTTTTAGAATAACGTATGGGTTAGCGGCTAAATGGTTTGGCACAAACGTGACTGCAAAAACTACAGGTATGGGTTGGATTCCCACTCCAGGGACTCCAGTACTTAATATTTTCACTATCTCACTTTGTTAACACGGCAAAGGGTGGCGTTGAGTGCTACCACTAAACACGCAATGCCTCTATCAAACCAAACGCTCCACATTCGACGGGAGACGTAGCGCCTTAACAATATGTTCCCTCTACCTATTCTATTATATGTGGTAAAGCTAAAAAAAAAATACAACTTTTCAGATTGTTTTTAAATTTTAGAGTTCCGTACCATTTAAAGAAAAAGGCAGGCAATAAAATGTTCTTTATACTTTGTTGCCTGTCCGTCTGTGTGTCTATTTGTCGGTCAAGAGTCTTTATCTCAAGAACCAGGACCCAGCTTTCTGCTCTCTAATAAGGATGAAAATAATTTATTTATTTTTCTTTCATTCCTTAGTGGAAATTGAACCCACAGTCACGTGTACTACCAGACGGCCTGCTTAATTTCATATTACAAGTAAATCAATGGTTTTTTTAATGACCTAGTCTATTCTACACTTACTAAAGGATTATAAAAGGTGACTTTCTTGAGGGCCCAGCGCCTCTACGCTTTCACAGTTGAAGTTCCTTTTTAATAGTGTTTGATGATCAAAGAAGTTGTAAAATGAATTTTTCATAAGAATTTTTCAAGTGTGAAAATGGAAATCGGGGGTTAAGTTTTTATTCGTAAAGTTTTTAGAAATGGCCTCTATTATAGGATGGACAGAATGTGTAATGCGACAATTTGTGTAGAGGGTACTAAATTCAAATTCTATGTTAGGTTTTTTTTATTTAGAATTTGATAATATCCCCTTTTTACCCCTTTTCCATGTTATTATTATTATTTTATTTTTTTTCCTCTAAATTAAATTAAAAATTAAATTAGCTTCACGCTGTATCCCGCACACAGCAGGGTAGGCAGAGGGAACCTAGTGTTAAGACACTCCGTTCCCCACTTTCTGCCGAATTCTGGAGGCATTGCGTGTTGAGTGGCAGAACTCAACGCCGCGCTTAACCTCGACACCAGAGCGNAAAAAGAACATAAAGTTACAAAAATATATACGTGTAATAAATAATTAGCTTTATGTATATTTTATAAATATCAAATATCAACAATGGTCGTATTTTTTTATTTAAAACAATCAAAAATTCTTTGACGATAATGTCGTAAAAAAATCATATTAGAAGTCATTATAGTTGTCAATCAATTCTGCTTATTAAATCAATAATCATGTATTTTAAGCGGGCAAAGCCGTGGGCGAGCCGCTAGTATTATATATTTGTTTTTGTTGTTGTTTTTTTAAGTGCTCCACAAATTGCCATAAAATTTATTTGAGAATATTTCTAAAATAGATACTATCATACAAAACAAGAATCACGAAAATCCATCCGTAATTGGCTGAGCAATTAATGCACACACAATTACACAAAAAACATACAGTCGAATTGATAACCTTTTCCTTTTTCAAATCTGTTAAAAATCTTTGGCGCAGCGTATGACTGTAAGCGCGACGGTTATGGTTTCAATTCCCACAGGGGGGAATGGATTAGTTAATATTTAACTTTTATTAATTATGAATTTGTTAATATTTAAGTTTTATTTATTATGAATTTAACTATTATAATTCATAATTAATAAAAGGAAAATATTTAATTTTCATTTATTTATTCTAAGTTGCTAACAAGACAAAGCGTGGCGTTGAGTTCCGCTTCTTAACACACAATATCTCGGTAATTCGGCGGTAATGAGTAACAGAGTGCCTTAACACTCGATTTCCCAACCTATCTTGTTTTATGCGGGATACCACGTGAATATTGTAAAAATTTTCTAACTCTATCTACGCAACTCTATGACTTAATTTTAACGCTGTTATAACAAGTATGGGTGAATTTGAAACTAAGTTGTCAAAGTTGTTACGGAGGAAGGAAACTTTAACTTGGAATGCGTGCTAAAAGTTTGTACTGTGTATTTTTGAAAACATTCTCAAGTTCATAATTAAGTAAAAACTAAGCGAAGAAGTTTTTTTTTAAGACTCTCTTAAATTTGTATGGATTTTTTTTGAGGTCATTCGTGGCGTACGGGCACAAGCGTGTGACTGTAAAAGCGGGAGACTGTGGATTCAATTCCCGCTTGAGGAAATGTAATACATACAATTTTAATTTTCTTCGCTCTGGTAATAGGGCAAAATGCGGGGTTAGTTTCGCCACTCAACACGCAATGCCTACAGAGCTCAGTTGAAAGTGGGAATTGTCTTAGAGGAAACGGAGTGTCTTAATATTAGGTACCAAGGTTGTCTTTGCCTACCTGCACATATCAGGATATATGCGGGATACAGCGAGAAGCTAGAAAAACTAAATATTTTTGGTAAAGTTCTTAAATATGTTTGTGCATTACTCTTACAAGAATATATGAAAGAATATACTAAATAAGATTCTTAAAACACTGAAAGTATACAGAAAAAAAAAATATTATTCTTCAATTAGACCAATAAAATTAATATTTCTAATATGTTGTAACAGAAATTGCGGCTTGTAGGTATTATATTTCGTTAACCATATTCCTACTTAAACTTCCCATATATTGAAACTCTGTGCCATCGTGCTCAAAACTAAGATGCAAATTACTAAACCTCTCTTTACAAAATATTATAAGAAAAAAATATGTTTTAAATAACTAAAGAACACAGTTTATATAAATAGTTAAACAGTGAAGCTTACAACAAGGTCCTGGGAAATGCTCGTATATCTAGATTTAATAAATCATGAAAGAAACTTTATGTACAAAAGGCTTTTAAGAATATAGCAGACCTTGGAAGTAAAATGACAACGTCTAGGCAACATTTGGAAACAAGTAGTTGTTTTCAGCTTTATGCTTTATATATTAAGATAAGCAAAGAGAATACAATGTCAAGACACTCCATTCTCCGTTTTTTGTCTGAATTCGAAACAAATAGTGAAACATAAAACAATCACAAATAACCACAAATCATCATTGAATTTTGTAATTTAGAACCTTTAATTTGACAAAATATGTTTTTCTTATCAGCTTCACGTTTTTACCCACATGTAACAGGGTAGGCACAGGGAATCTTGTTTTAAGATATTACATCTCCGGCCGTGTTGAGTGGCGGGATTCAATGTCAAGCTTTTGTATGGAAAGTGGGAAAATAATTTAAGTATAAACATTCCCGCGAGTGGCAATCGAATCCACAGCAAGCGCCTTCACAGTGAGAAGCCTTCTCATTGCGTTACGGCGACCTCTATTTTTTATTAATTTACTTAATACTACTGTATTTTGTTTTTATTTATTTTTCAATTATTTAATGCTTTTAAAATATGAAGAATTTTACTTTACAAATGAACAAATCAGTTATCTGGTATAACGTTGTAAATACTCGCTGGATTTCTGTGCTAGATTGCAATCTTGTTTCTCGAAATCCTAGTTCTTTAGTGAACAACGAGGCAGCTCTTTTGTCACTTCTGTAAGCGTTAAGACGGGATATATTTGTACGGATTTTAGTTTACAACAGATGAAACAGTAAAAAAGCTTTTTGCTATGTTGCTAGTTTTTGAAAGATATTTTTTTTGCAGCGTCACTTCGTATCCCGCATATTGCAAGATAAGCAGGAGATTCAGTGGCCACTGTTACTAGACACTACGTTCTCCTTTTATCGTTCGAGCTCGAGTTTCGTTCGAGAACATTAGGTTCCCTCTGCTTACTATGCTAATTACGGGATACAGCGTGAAGCTGAGAATAAAAAAATAATTATTATTATATCGTTTTATATCATAATTTTATAATTGTAGTAGGAATCAAATTCGTATCCACCATATAAAACAAATACTGCGCGCCATGGTGATATCAAAATAGTTACTATATTAACACCATGCCTATACGTCTACATTTGCTTACGTACACACATATATGTATATACGGTTCCAATTAACTTTGATTGACAACTTGGGTACACGTACGTATGTACGTACTCGTATGTACCAGTAGGTGTAAAGTAACGGCTACGGCTAATCCCTATTGATTGAACGACCTAATTACCTTATTGCACTTAGATATTTCAACAATATAAAAATGTAGAGATTAAAGAGTTTTTAATCTCTACATTTAAAGTAGAATTATTTAAATTTTTACGTTGTATGTCATCGATTTGAGTTACTCATGTATGCAGTTTCTCGAATTAAATTCGAAAATAAAAAACGAAGTGTTTGAAAATTATTATCTGCCTACCTTTACCGTTACAATAGATATTGTTCACAATTATTATTGCCCACATTTGATTCAAAATGGTCGGTTGAGTTTCTAAAATTAAAATTAAATATATATTAATAAAAAAGCTTCACGCTGTATCCCGCACACAGCAGAGGGAGCAAAGTGTTAAGACACCACGTTCCCCACTTTCCATCGATTTTTGTCAAGGCATTGTGTGATAAGTGTGTGACACAATAGTACCTAGTGCTAAAAAACTTTTCGTTTTGTTTCCCACTTGGACCGAGTATTTTGAAAAATGAAAAATTGCATCATGAGTGATTAACGACGTGCTTTGTCATAATATCAGATCGAAAAATTGAAAAATATTCTTACGCCAAATTTTTGAAACATTACGTCTTGAATAGCGAAACTCAATACTAGTTAAAATAATATTACAATAATAGTTAAAATTATTAAAAAAACACGTGGTGCATTCAACATAAAATAATAGAAACTCGTCTCTACTTTGCAGCATTTAGTATATAATTCAACAAATATACATATACAATTAGCTTCGAAATAAAAATAATACATACATATAATATATATTTATCCGAATTATGTACATTGTACCTTTGAAACACGATATGTGAGTTTATTAATAATTCGTAATTTAAATGGATCATTTTAATGAGGCAGATTCATCAATATTTTCATAGTAATTAATTAAGTGATGTATGCAGGTATCATTGTGGTGTGATTGATGGTTTTGGATTTAATCTATTTTATGGAAACTGTATTTTTAAAATAACTTCATAACTGACTCTAAATTGGGAAGACAAGGAAAAAAGGAAAGCGCGGCCTTGAGTTCTGCCACTCAACACGCAATGCCTCCAGAATTCGGCAGAAAGTGGGGAACGGAATTTCTTAACACTAGGTTCCCTCTGCCTACCCTGCTGTGTGCGGGATACATGAAGTAAAAGTATATATATTCTGATATTCTCATTAACAGTTAGGATTATATATCTGGGAATTTTGTCTTCTGGGAACAATAGGAACTTGAAACAACAATTTCAGAATATACATCCTGCTTTCTTTCTTTCTAATTTTGACTGACTATATATTTATTGTATTTGTTAATTTAAAACTTATAATATACAATTGTTGCTAGATTTATTTCTGAAGAAATCAATTTCCCCAATATTTAATCAAGTATCTAATTATTCATTATAGCAATCGGATATATTGTAAAACAGGCCTTACGTTACATTAAATTTCCCTAACAAAACTTTAGAATCGTAATTATTTCTAGCTTCACAATTTATCCCGTATATCACAAAGTATGTAGACAAAGCTAAGATACTCTGTTATTCGTTTCTGTATTCTGTTATAATTAATTGTCCAAGTGGAAATCAAACCTACATCCATTACGTTTAAAGTTGAACACTGTCCCGTTGCAGTATAATATTTTATAATTTTAATAATATTAATAAAAATAAGCTAACCGCTAAACCCAAAGGGAATCATTTATAAAGGAAAGTCTCTACAACCGAATATGTTGTTCTGCTATTTTGTTTTGTTTCAGTACCGTCACGTTGGACACGCCATTAGGCATGTAGGTCTCAGTTGGTTTCAGGCTGTACAGCGACCAACTTTTCCAGACGTTTATTTAGTAAGAAAGTTATGAGTTTTATTGGGGTAATATACTTTCATTTTGTGTACTAAAGATCTCTATCTTATGCCTAGCCGCCAGCTTGTAATCAGGACAGATAACCTTGTCTCAACTAGTTACAAACTAATTATAGAGTTTGGTTTTGATTGAAATATTGTAATGGTGTCATACATTTTTTTTTATTTCATAATATTTTTATTTTTTGTATTTTCAAAGTAATTTATATTTGATTTACACTTGGAAATAATTTGAATGATTTGTTTATATTTCGCCAATCAACACGCAATGTCTCAAAAATTTTATTGAATATAGAGAAAGGAATGTTTGAACACTGTTTCCACTTTCTGCCATATTTAAATAAAATGGTTGTCTATTTCAATACGATGATCATTTAACGTGAAAAATTAAAACAAATCATTGAATCGTGCGTCTCTATCGTTTGTTACGTACGTTCGCTTGCACGTTCGGCTCAGACGGAACGTGACAAATGTCTCATTGTCACGTTCCGTCTGAGCTTGACTTTTTCGTTCGTGCAGCTGGCGTTGTTGTTTTATGAGACGTTGTCATCTTTAAGTTGTATCCCGCATATAGCAGGATACATAGAGGGAACCTAGTGTTAAAACACTCCATTCCCCACTTTTTTAGGCATTGGTTTTTTAGGCTGTGTAGCGAAACTCAACGCCAGGCTTTTGGCTCGGTGCCAGAGAGAAGAAATAAAAATATTGATAAATATAAATTCGTTGGCCCAAGTAGGGATCGAGCCCACAGCCGTCGCGTTATAGTCATACTCTTGTGCTTCTGCGCTAGGCTGAGTCTCAGACGTTATAATGTCAAAAATTCATTACATTCAATATTAATAAAAATGCATTTGCTCTTTTATTGTATAATACAGAAAGATAAACATAGTTTATGATAAAGTTAAAAGTTGTGCCCATAGAACAGGTTTTCAAGTTTTTATTCAACAAAATTAAATTTAAAATTTTGTAACTCTACCCAACATAGAGTTACTTCACGCAACTTACTTCTGAAGGTAAAGGGGATAATAAAGTAATTTGTTAGTACTTTGTCTTTCAGCAGTTTGTAATAGGACAATAGCTTTCAAAGTTTCGGAATTTTATTTTTAAATTTGTGGCGCAATTGTACAAATAAAAAACAGTTTCACGTATTTTAGGCTTCTGTAACCCAAAAGCTCAAGGGTTTGAGTACATGAAGTGAGTACTCACTCGGCGATGTCAAATATTTAATATTTCCATTCTCTCGTTTCGGTAATGAGACAAATCGGGGTGTTAAGTTCCGTCACTCAACAAGCAATGCCTTAAGAATTCGGTGGAAAGTGGGGGACGGAAGTGTCTGAATGGTAAAATGGAGTGTCAACACTAAGTTTCCAGGTTCCCTTTGCCTACTCTGCTAAGTGCGAGATACAACGTGATTTAACATAGCCATTGTACATACAAAAATTTGTATATCACAATATTATAAATATTCGTAGCTTCAGTCGTATCTTAAATTAAACGTAATCAAATATTAGAAACAAAGTACAACATAACTCAAACTGGAATATGTACCAAATTAAAATGTTTATTTAATATGCCCGCAAACTTTACCTTTTGAAGGTAGAGCAATTTGTGCTGTACTGTATAGTATATAGAGTTCTTGTAACTCACTAACTAATAGAATAAAATATTAGTTATATATAAACTTTGTGAATATGATTAAGGTCTAAATTTAACTAAAATAAATATTACCCCCAGGCCCGAATAGTTTTCTTTAAGCAAGAAAATAGACTAACCCTGTACAAGCCCTTAGGTAATGTCATACCTTCGTCATTACTCAGGCTTGGGTCGACTCCCTTCAGTTTTATGATATGTTCGAATACTTTTTTATTGCTGTTATAATAAATGTGACTTTGGAACTTGGAAGTAATGTTACAAGACATCTAAGAGATTCCCTGAGATTTTCAGATTTTTAAGGATATCGTGGTGATATATCATGTTTTGAATTTAAACTTGTTGTAATCAAGTTTAAATATTGATTTTATTTTTGTACTAAAACAACTAAGTATATTTTTCACATATAATATACAGCAGGAAGCTAAAATATATCCATTCCCCGACTAGGGATTGAACTCAAAACCGTTGACCTTACAGCGAGATGCTATCCACTACTGTGCCGCGGCAGCCATGTTCATGTTTTCGTTAATCCGATTTCTATATTCCATCTATCGTGTGTTGAGTGATGGTACGCCGCGCTTTGGTTCACCAAATCGAACAAAGTCAGCTTCACGCTGTATCCCGCACACAGCAGGGTAGGCAGAGGGAACCTAGTGTTAAGACACTCCGTTCCCCACTTTCTGCCGAATTCTGGAGGCATTGCGTATTGAGTGGCGGAACTCAACGCCGCGCTTTCCCCTCGACACCAGAGCGAAGAAATGAAAATATAAATGTAAATAAATATTTCATCTCCTCGAGTGAGTCGATTTACATGCACACTTTGTGCCTCTGCACCACGAGTGGCCTCAAATTTCTCTTTCGAGCGAATTTAATAAGTTTGCGTTTATTTGTGCTTAAGGTCATATCATTTTTCATACACCGTTCCACAATATTGTCCATGTCACGTTGTTCAATCAATCATTATATCAATATAAAGTATTTTGTTCCAACAAATTGCTAGAAATAACAGATGTTTTATTGAATTAACTGGAGCTTTAGATGTCAATACATGAATATTGTTTTTAAAAAAAATCTAAATTAAATCAATCTCACGCTGTATTCCGCATACAGCTGGGTAAGCAGAGTGAAACTAGTGTTAAGACACTCCGTTTCCCACCTTCCGCCGAATTTGTCGAGGCATTGCGTGTTGAGTGGCGGAACTCAACGCCGGGCTTTTGCCTTGTTGTCAGAGCGAAAGAATTAAAATTATTAATAAATAATAATTCATTATCTCGAACAAAGATCGAACCCACAACTATCGCGTTACAGTCACAACATTGTGCCCCTGTGCCACGAAGGTCTCAAAATGATAATACTATTAGAGCACAAAAGTAATTCAGATTAGCAAATTAATAATTGAATAGTTTAAGCGGGCGAAGCCGCAAGCTGATCGCTAGTTAATTTATATAATAGAAAACTCTCAGCTTTATATATGAATAGCGATAGAATATGTAGCATTAGTCTTCCAAACATGAAAGTCGTACTTGTAATGTCCTTTGTAAGACACCAACCCTGTCTACAGTAGTACCTTATAAATTGCTTTTACGGAAAATTCTGGGATACTTAAGAAAAACTGAGATATTTTCTATTTTTCAGCAAAATGTTTCTGTTGTTTACGATATTAAATATTCTTCGGGTTGCTTAAACCAAGTATGGTTACTGCGATCGGTAATTATGAGCTATTTTGGTTTTGAACATTTTTTTTTAATTACGATACAATGTCTTTTTGTTTTTTTCTTTTGAATATTTTATTTAGTTAGTTAATATTTTTCGCGCTAACTAATCCCTCTCCCACTGAGCCTCGAAACCCAGACAACAAATATCCATTTTTTTAGGATTCACGTTGTATACCATCCATGTCAGAGGAGGCATAGATAATCTTTCAATCTAGTGTTAAGACACTCCATTTCACATTTTCCAACAATTTGAGAGTCATTGCGTGTTGCGTGGCGGAATTTAACGCCGCATTTTGTCTTGTTACCAGAGCGAACTAGATAGGGAATCGAACTCACAACCTGCCGTGTTGACGGCCTCATATACGACGAAATTTACATATAAATGAAAATACTCGACTTTCAAAATAAGAGATCTATCTCAATTTTCAACTACGCAATACACTTGCTAGTCACGTCATTCTAACGGCAGATAAAACAACATTTACATAGAATTACACTCATGCCGACTCGAATAGGGCGTGTAGAGTCTATAAAGTTGATACCCGTATTAAGTATCCCTTAGGATTAGCTGTAAAATAACTTTTAAGTTTAAATTTTGCTCTCACATAATATAAGGTAAGGCAGCAATTACCTGACGGTACACGGCGATGTTATATTTTAGTGTCCACACTACAATTTAATTATCTGCCCTTTAATTATGAAAATACAGGAATATTAAGTTGGAATACTAATGTACGCCGCCTTCGTATGGGTTGACTGGACATTCGGTAATCTACGTACATCGCACACACTCAAATATTTTCTAAAAATTGTATTATAATGTTGAGGCCACTCGTGGCGCAGGGGCACAAAGTGTGACTGTAAATCGACTGGTTGTGGGTTCGATTCCCACTCGAGGAGATGAAATATTTGCTTAAATTTATATTTCCATTTCTTCGCTCTGGTGTCGAGGCAAAGCGCGGCGTTAAGTTCTGCCACTCAACACGCAATGCCTCCAGAATTCAGCAGAAAGTGGGAAACCTAGTGTCTTAACACTAGGTTTCTTCTGCCTACCCTGTTGTGTGCAGGATACAGCGCGAAGCTAATTTTGTTTATTTTTAAAAAATAAATAAATCAAATAAATCAGCTTCACGCTGTATCCCGCACACAGCAGGGTAGGCACAAGGAACCTAGTGTTAAGACACTTCGTTCCCCAATTACCGCCGAATTTTTCAAAGCATTGCGTGTTAAGTGGCGGAACTCGACGCCTGAATTTTGCCTTGGTGCCAGAGTAAAGAAAAAAAATATCAATAATTAATTCCTCTGAGTAGCCACACTTGTCGCCTTAAAGTCACACCCTTGTGCTCTTGCGCCACGATGGTCTCATATTATATTCTTTCATTTTCTAACTTTTAAAAGTTTTTCTACGTTATTCCAAGCCAGGAACGTGCTGAAAGGATTCCTCTTAGAGCATTCAAGTTGCGAGCGACTGAGAATTGCCATTCTATAAATGTTGCCATTGTGTGACATGTGCAGAAATTCGTTCAAATATAGTAATATTTTAGTAACATAAATAAATATACGTATATATATAAAATTCATGCTTAGAAATTGCATGCTGAGTGCGGAATTTAACGCTGCGCTTTCTCCTTAAGCTTCAGGCTGTATCCCGCATACAGCAGGATAGGCAGAGGGAACCTAGTGTTAAGACACTCCGTTTCCCCACTTCCTTCCGAATGTTATAAGGCATTGCGTGTTGCAAAATAGTTCAATATTCTACTACGCCAAAACGGCTCTATCAATCACAGTAGAGCAAATGGTAACTAAATTATTACTGATTATAACTAAATTGAATAGTAATGTAATATATGTATGTTATTAAGCTTATTAATTACAATGAATATGTTTAGTAATATGTAATTTCAACAGTAAAATCAAATTATACTTTAAGCTTATCTTAAAGATACAACATGAGGCCGTAAACACGACGGTTGTGGATTCGGTCCCTATTTGGGGAAATGTAATAATTAGTACTTTTAATGCCCTTACTTTAATACCGAGGTAAAGGGCGACGTTGCCACTCTACACGCAATGATTTGAGAATTCAGTGGAAAGTGGGAAATGGAGTGTCTTAGCACTACTAGTGCAGAATATAGCGATACGCTAAGAACAAGAGAAAAAAATTAAAAAATTGAAGAATTGAAAGCGTAATTGTAAAATGAATATTTTTCTAAACTTTCCCAATAAAAATTGCCAAAATTTCTAATAATATACTTACAATAGTTGTGAGTTTAAATCTCATTCAATGAAAGTATTAATTGTATTCATATTATGAACGCTATCTGGGCGCAGTCTGACAGCTAACTGCAAACTAGACGGTTGCGGATTCTATTTGCACAGTGACTATAGAAATATTGAAATATTTTAATTTTCCCGTTGTGGTTGAAAAAATAGCTGCCGTTCAGTCGTTTAACACGCTATAGCTCGAAAATTGGGCGGTGCCTGTGAAACGGTACTTTTACACTAGGCTTTCTTTTGCCTACTGGGCAAGATTAAATAAAAAAGTATCCTCGCTCTACATAAATTAGTCTCTACAATATCTTTTTATATATAAAAACTAGAGAACGAAGAGATATTTGACAAATTGTGCTCTAATAGAGAAAACATATTTTGAGGCCAGGTGTGGCTCAGTGGCATAAGTGAGCGATTATAAGCACGACATATTATGGATTCGAATCCCACTCGAGAAAAATAAATATTATATATTATTTTCTTGCTCTGGTAACTTGGGAAAGCGCGATGATGAGGTTTTCCAATAAAAAAAATATATAGAAAAAATAGATTGCATGCATTTTATTTTAGAAATATAGACTAATTCTATAACATATCCATATACTAATATACATAAGTGCACACCAATTGCATACTAAAATATTCTACACTAGCTTTGTCTTTACCGCGCTTAATACGGAATTTGAATAGCAAAATTTATTAAACTAAAAGATTTATTACGTGTATTTCAGTCTACGTTATCAACGTTATATGTATATGATATCCAATTACGACAATATGTGAATGTTGTAATATTAAGTAATGGGAGAAATAATAAGTCGATTTTTTTATGTATTTTTTTTTCAGCTTCACGCTGTATCCCGCACACTGCAGGGTAGGCAGAGGAAACCTAGTGTAAGACACTTCGTTCCCCACTTTCTGCCTAATTCTGGAGGCACTGCGTGTTAAGTGGCAGAACTCAACGCCGTGCTTTGTCTCGACACCAGAGCGAAAAATGGAAATATAAATTTAAGTAAATATTTTATCTCCTCGAGTAGGGCTAGAACCCACAACCAGTCGGTTTTACAATCACACTTTGTGCTGTTGCGTCACGACTGACCTAGTTTTTTAATATGATATATTTATTTAATTAAAATATGAACCATTGCTCTTTATTTTATTTCATTTATGCACTTTTGCCGTATCGTAGGTAGTTCGTTAATCTATTTAGTAAAAAAATAATCTGGACGGGAATCAATAAAATCTTTGAAGGTGGTCTGGACTGCCTCATCGAAATTGATATTTTTATAGAAAGCTAGAAGTTATCCAAAAAAAAAAAGAAAGAAGAAAAAGATAGAAGTTATCCAAATTTTCGAAAAAAAAATTGTAATCTGTTGGAGCAAGGTCTGGGATGTACGATGGATGTCTTAGACATTCCAAATAAAGCTCTTCTAATATGATTGGCAATTGCTGACGTAAAAAGAAAAAAACAGAAGAAAGCAAATTAATGACGGTTAACGAAACACAAATATATGAGTAAATGGAAAAATGAAGACGTATATATCTCTCCACCTCTAAGGGCGTAAATACAGAATAATATAATAACTTAAAGATTATCTCTCACAGAGACCAAGAGGAGATAAACAAAAGTAAAATACAGAATATCCTCCAGAATGACAATAAGAAATTAAAACTTTAATCCTTTTGCTGTGTAAAAGAGTGTACTGCGACATAAATTAAAAAAAAGTCAAAATCACATAAAAACAAAAGGACAAAAGAGCAGAAAAGGGCACGAACCACCAATGTCCGTGGTGTGTTTATATAATAATAAAAAAATAAATATAATAAAAAAACAGAATAAACAGTAAAGTATGTCCCTACAGTTAATAAATATCACTTAAAATATTTAGGATATTTTAGATATCGGAAAAGCAGACGGTTCCCAAGGGATATTAACTGAAAGTTTGTTTGAAAATTCCCTTAGTTTGTTTCAACTCCTGTATCAGTAACTATGGTGATGTCTACTTAAAGTAAATTTACTAGTATTTTAAAGCTTATATATATTTGTAAAGTTTTTTTTGCGAATTGTGAGTGGCGCAGGGGCACAAAGTGTGCCTGTAAATCGATTGGTTGTGGGTTCGATCCCCACTCGAGGGGATGAAATATGTATTTACATTTATATTTTCATTTCTTCGCTTTGGTGTCAAGGGGGAAAGCGCGGCGTTGAGTTCCGCTATTCAACACGCAATGCCTCCAGAAATTGGCGCAAAGTGGGGAAGGGAATGTCTTAACACTAGGTTCCCTCTGCCTACCCTGCTGTGTGCGGGATACAGCGTGAAGCTGATAAGCAACTATTATTTATTTTCATTTTCACGCGCTGATAGACAAAGTGATTTCCATTTTTCCCTTAAATGGTATGGAACCCTAAAAACGACCAAAAATCATTGGGATACACATTTATTATAGTTTTATAGAGCATTTTAAATTTAACGAAAGCGAGCTCATTCAACCAACCTTATTCGGGTCGGCACTTTAACTTTGCTAGAGTGAAAACTATAATTCATTTAGTAAAACATTGGCCTATATTTGCTCCTGGAAATAATTCCAAATTTTATGTATTATGTATATGTTTGGTTTATTAGGCCCATTAAAGTGTTCTACATTAGTTTTAATTATGTGAGTTTCCCTCACAGCAGGGTAAATATGGAAAACCTAGTGTCGAGACACTACGTTTTCGCTCTCCGTCTTAATACGAGACGTATTGAGTGACTGGATAGCTTATTAGGGCAGACAATTAAAAACTGGTTGTAAAGTTGGTTTACCGGCGACAATTTTACAATATACCTAACGTCATAAGAAAATATTGAAGGAAAATTACATACTTCAGAATTGAATTATTATCACTAACATTCGCTTGCACGCTCGGTTCAGATCGCTCGGTGCAACCGGCGCGGCGTTCATGGATTATGTCAAAAATAATTTTAATAAAATTGAACTTGTAATCATCGTCGCTGCCGTCAGACACTACACTATTGGACCACGATAGCTTTGTATATAAATAAAAAAAATTGAAAACGCGGCGTTGAGTTCTGCCACTTAACACGCAATGCTTCCAGAATTCGGCAGAAAGTGGGGAATGAACTGTATTAACACTAGGTTCCCTCTGCCTACCTTGCTGTGTGCAGGATACAACGTGAAGCTGTATATAAATTATATATTCATTACAATATTTTACTTATTCCACACTAAGCCTACATTAATACATTGAAGCTAAACACTGCTTAAAGCTATCTAACTAATCCACCTAAATGCATTGATAAATTATTTTATATACTAAACCTATTATTGGAGGCCAGTCGTGGCGCAGGGGTACAAAGTGTGACTATAAAATCGACTGGTTGTGAGTTCGAGCCCCACTCGAGGAAATGAAATATTTATTTACATTTATATATTCATTTCTTCGCTCTGGTGTCGAGGCAAAAGCGCGGCGTTGAGTTTCGCCACTCAACACGCAATGCCTCCAGAACTTGGCGAAAAGTGGGGAACGGAGTGTCTTAACACTAAGTTCCCTCTGTCTACCCTGCTGTGTGCGGGATACAGCGTGAAGCTGATTAATTAAACGTATTATAATGAATTAAGCATATAATGAGTTGTTTACGTATTTTTGAAAGGTTTAAGTTCAATTGGGGCATTGTTGCGCTATTTTCTGTGGGTTTATTTCTCATTTAAGGGGGAAAATTATACTTATTAAATAATCTCTATATATAATAAGACAGTAAAAATATTTTGTCTGTACATTTAGTAATTTTGACTGAAATGGATAGAGGGACACTTAAAAAAATAATAGAAAGTTAAAATATATATTTTTTCATTTCTTGTCTGTCTGTCTGTCGATATGTATGTCTACATTTTTCTCTGAAGGTACTGAACCGATTTATTTAAAAGTTCACCAATTGCTTTGTTTTAACTCAACTTAACTACTAAAGTTTGGTTCATCAAAATCGGTTCATTAAAAAAAAAGTTATCGTCATTTGAATGAACTCAAGGCATTAGTTTGCCTGCGAATGTTATATAGCAATCGCGCTGGTAAGATTCCTGGCTAAAGAATGACATTCGAAACGTCTTGGTTATATGACTGTTGATAAAAATATATATTTTTGAAGCACTATTATACAATATTTTATACAATAAAGTAAACAAAATTGAATTGTTAGTGGAGATTACCTTCATAAATCATAACAGTTAAGTTTAAATCGTAATTAATTCAACACAGAGATAAAGAACGATTTGACCTTCAAAGAGATATCAAGCAAATACATAGATTTTTTCGTTCGTTCGTTCGTTTGAAATAAATCTATATAAAAATGCCTAAAAACATCCTTTCTATATGTACTCTGTAATAACTACTTATTTACCAATTGTACATTTAGCTAATAATATGTGTAACTAATTTAAAAACTGTACAGGAGTTAATATGCAAACATTACAGTTATTTTACAAAGAATATTATGAATCCTTACCCAAATCAATAATTTAACATTTAAGGCTGTTTCTGAAGCAGTACATTAAATTATTAAGTGACATCAGCACATTTAACAGAGCTTTAAAAAACATAACATAGGTAAAAAGAACGTAATGTTACAAAAATATATACATATAATAAATAATTAGCTTTATGTATATTTTATGAATATCAAATATCAACATTGGTCGTATTTTTTAGTTCGAAACAATCAAAAATTCTTATAGAATACGATACGATCTTACGATAATGTCGTAAAAAATCATATTAGAATATTACAGATTAAAGTAATAAAAAAATCATTTTAGAAGTCATTATAGTTGTCAATCAATTCTGCTTATTAAATCAATAATCATGTATTTTAAGCGGGCGAAGCCGTGGGCGGGCTGCTAGTATTTAATTAGACAAATTTCCAACCCAATAAATACTGCCAACACACAGTATCTAAAAAACTGACATTGACAGGATAAGTCTTATTAGTATTAAATTAATATAAAATTCGTTACCCCAAGTTGAAATCGAATCCTCAACTGTCGCGTCGTCTTACATATTTAACTGGCTGCATTATACTAATTATAATTAAAAAGTGAAACATTTAAGAAAACAGAAAAAATATATATTTAAAAAAATATATCTAGTATATATTTTACATAGGTAGAAACAAAATGTAATGAAAGTAAATACAGAATATTAAAAAGTACATTTATTATTCATTTGTAGTAACCCCGTTTCATTTTAATAACTTAATATAATTAGCTTCCATTAGAGTTTACAGAGATAACGTACCATATCATTCCTTTCAAAGTTTCATAATCAAATCTCCTAAGGTTTTTAATTTATTTTGAAAGCGACGGTTGTAGGTTCTGTTCCCATTCTAGAGTATTTATTACACATATATTCGTAAAAAGAAAATGCGTGGTGTTTAGCTTAGCATATAGGTATAGATTATATAGATATCTGATATCTGAAAAATTAAGCTTACCCAAAAATTCCAAATGCACGTGTACGAGGACATTCTATACGACGCAACGCGTAAAAAGTAACGGGGAATCTTTAATAATGTCAAAAACAATAATTTGAACAAAACTCAGGAACACGGATACTTCTAGTTACAATATAGTTGTGTTTATCAAAAAAATTGCACAAGAACTTCTCAAATTTCGAAACAGTCGTAGCTTGAAACAACAGCGTACGACTGTAAGCGCGACGAAAACGAAACGAAGGAAAGAGTTAAAAAAAATCAGCTTCACGCTGTATCCCACACACGACAGGGTAGGCAGAGGGAAACATAATGTTAAGACATTTCGTTCTCCACTTTCCGCCGAATTCTGAAGGCATTGCGTATTGAGTGGCGGAACTCAGCGCCTAGTTTTGCCTCGGAACCAGAGCGAAGAAATGAAACATAAATTTAAATAAATATTACAATCCCGCGAGTGGGGATCGAACCCACAACCAGTCGCGTTTACAGACACACTTTGTGCCCCTGCGTCACGACTGGCCTCTTGAAGGAGTTATTGTGTTACATTAACAAAACTGGCTTTAAAGTCAAATATGATATCAAACGTCGTTTTAAATAAAGAATATTTTAGATAATTTTAAATTAAACTATTTCCATTTCGGCTCTAGTAAAACAAAACTTGACTTTAATTTTCGCCACTCAACACGAACTTGCCTCGAAAATTGAGCAGAAAATGGGGAACAAAGTATCTTAAGCATTATGCTTCCTCTGCTTACCATATAATACTTGAGATAAGGTGTGAAACAAAAAAAAAACATTTATCTCGTTTTGCAACAAAAAGAGTTTATACAAGCCTTATCAGCGTACATCCAAAAAGTATGAAGTGCTGAAAACACCATACGACACATAAAAAGCAACGGGGGAACTTTAACAACGGCAAAAACATTAATTTGAAGCAAACTCAGGAAACCGCTTATTACGCTAAGCGGAAAACACCCGCCTCGGACATAATGAACAATATTAAAGTGTCATTTAATGAAATTTCTTTCATAGCATACGAATCGCGTTTAAACAAAGCTGTTCTATCTGCTCGCTCGGTTTAAGCTGGAAAATAAAATTTTTTACTCTACAAATCTTATGATGCACAAAGGAACTCGATCATTGCATTTTTTGGAAGAAAGAGTAAGATAGTAAGCTTTTTATGAGTAGATTTCATAATGAATCTATTTCAGTCTTACAAATTAAAGATTTAAAATATAGATCGAGTAATTGTAAGATGACAGAAACCAAACTATATTAAATTTTGGTTTCGAATTTGACTCTTGATGACTTGGGAAAGCACCAGCACTCATAACTAAGTGTATATACTATGTGACGTTCGCATTATCAAACTGCCATGTGACGTGCTCTTAGTTCCCTCGGCGTCAGGAAGTCCAGTGGTCTCGATGGTATACCTGCTATCGTACTTACGACGGGTGCTTCTTAGCTAACCTCGTTGCTAACTCGCCTTTTCTTTCTCTCTCCTATACCACCGAAATTGTCCCATCTTCGTGGAAAGTAGCTTCGGTGCACCCTATCCCCAAGAAGCGTGACAGATCTGACCCATCCAACTACCAACCTACTTACTTATTCTGATCTCCTCCTTACTTACTAAGGTGATAGAGCGCGTGAAAAACACCTAGCTCCTTGATCATCTGGAGGAGAACTACTTTATTAACGATTGAAAATACGGCTTTCGTCACGGTCGCAGTGCTGAGGACCTCTTGGTATAACCAACTCACCGCTGGGCAACCGCTATTGAGAGTAAAGGATTCGGTTTGATCGGGTCTGGCACAAATCTCTTTTATCTTATGGACTCCCCAGGAGATTATGCAATTAGGTAACCATTTACTTAAAGGATGGAGCTAAAAGCTCGCTATCGACGGTGTTTGTCGTTAAGGCCGGCAAAGCATCCGCAATCTCCTCCGGTCGTAGATGTCCATGTGCGAAGGTTTCACTTACCATCAGGTGGTCCTTTGGCTAGTATACCCCTTTTTATAATAAAAAAATAAAATAAAAATTATAAAATAAGGATTATAGTTTAATTAAAATATTTCATTTGCAATAAAAAAATATTAATCTCAATTTATTTTAAAATAAGTAGTAATTTGTATTTAATGTAGACTTAAAAGGCGGCCGTGGAGGCAAAGGGGCACAAGCGTGTGATTGAAACGTGACGGTTGTGGGTTTGATCCCGAATCGGGGGAATGAATTTTTATTTATTAATATTTTCATTTCTGCGCTCTGGTACCAAGGCGAAAATGCGGCGTTGAGTTGAGTAATAACTGAAGCGTTATTTGGCAGCGTCTGACTATAAAAGAGATAAAGAAGAAGTTGTGGGTTCAGTTCGTAATCTGTATATTTACATTTTTAAGTTGTATGCACTGTATTATCAAAAAACGCGGCGTTGAGTTCCGCCACTCGACACAAACATTTTTAGATTTCTTGCTCTTGATACCAAAAGTCTTTAAATTAGAATACTACAAAGTGTTCAATGCCAATTTTGGAAGATACGAAGACAAAAATCTATAAATATATTATGCAAGCGTTACAAAAAGCAGTAACAAATACACAGAAAATATTATGAATATTATAACCTTGCTGAATTTAGGAAGGTAGGCAGGGGGAACAGTTTAAAGGTTGAGTAGCGGAACTCAACGCTGCGTTTTTTGATAATACAGTGAGAATCCAACACACAACGCTCGCCCTTACAATCAGTTACGGTACCATTGTGACAGACTCTTCAAACAAAATGTACATTCATTTAATTTTAAATCAGCTTCATCCTGTATCCCGCACACAGCAGTGTAGGTAGAGGGAACCTAGTGTTAAGACACTCCGTTCCACACTTTCTGCCGAATTCTGGAGGCATTGCGTGTTGAGTGGCAAAACTCTACGCCGCGCTTAACCTCAACACCAGAGCGAAGAAATGGAAATATAAATTTAAGTAAATATTTCATCTCCTCGAGTGGGGATCGAACTCACAACCAGTCGGTTTTACAGTCACACTTCGTGCCGCTGCGCCACGACTGGCATTTAATTTTATATAACACAATTGTATTTTTCTATATAAAAACATTATATTGTAAATAAAATTATATAATAACTCTCAGTTTAGTTGTTTAGACGGTACTCCCGCCGGTGTCTGAATAAAATATGAGAGATCAGAACCGTGACGTACAAGAGAAGCTTTGATGTACATTTTATTATGCATTACTATACAAACTAGACTCTTATCTATACATATAATAAAATTTTAACTGGTCGTCTGTATATGGAAGAGACATGTATAAGAGAAAATCTATTATTGTATGTATTAATCAATCAATGTAATAGAACTCAAAACAATATCTTTTTTTTGTCTGTTTGTCAGTTTTTTTCTTTTTGTCTGTGCGCTTGTGCACGCTAATCACAGAAAAGGATCGCTAGTATTGTAAAGCTTTTACTTCGCCTCGACTCATTCTAATTGCTCAAAGTAACTCATTGTGGAAAAGCATATGATAATTGTAAATCAAATGGTGTGGATACGTCGTGGTGTAGTGTCTTTATTAATTTACTATTTACCCCTTATTTAAAAGGCAGCATTTGAAATTTTAATATCAACTCAAGGGTTTTGAGGCCAGTCGTGGCGCAGCGGCACAAAGTGTGACTCTAAAACCAACTGGTTGTGGGTTCGATCCCCATTTGAAGAAATAAAATATTAACTTAAATTTATATTTCCATTTCTTCGCACTGGTGTCAAGGCAAACCGCGGCTTTCAGTTCTGCCACTCAACACGCAATGCCTCCAGAATTCAGCAGAAAGTGGGGAACGGAGTGTCTTAACACTAGGTTCCCTCTGCCTACCCTGCTGTGTACAGGATACACGTGAAGCTGATTTTTTTTTAACTCAAGGGTAGTTATAAGACGACGACTAGTTTATCCTATCTATGCAATCTCTCATATCTGATGTACCCTACAAACGCTCGTACATTAGATCAGACACGTTCTAATTGCACAGCGACCGCATGTCTGCAGACCACTTACCTCTATTAATTAATTAGACAATATGTGTCTTCAAGCACCACTAAGGCACAAAGATTATTTATTAGCTTTCTAAGTAATCACTTGGTATTTATTATGTATTTTAAATAAAAAAATTTAATCAGTTTCACGCTGTATCCCGCCCATAGCAGGATAGGCAGAGTGAATGTAGTATTAAGACACTCTATTAACCACTTTCCGCCGAATTTTGGAGGCATTGCATGTTGAATGGCGAAGCTCAACGCCGCACTTTGCCTTGACACCAGAGTGAAAAAATGGAAATATAAATTTAAATAAATATTTCATTTCCTCGAGTGGGAATCGAACTCACAACCGTCGCGTTACAATCACACCCCGGGCCACTGGGCCACACTGGCATCATTCTCATATTATGTATTTTTATAAGCAATATTCGCAATATTAGAGAACAAAGTGTCTTAACACTTTGTTAAATAAAAATAATTAAAAAAAGATTTTATAATTTTGAAGTCGTAAGCCAACTAAAACAAACAGGCTTAGTACTTCGATATTGTAGTAAGGTTCTTGTAGCAGTAGCTTGACACCGACTTCAAAATAATATATATTTTTTTAATTATTTTTGTTTAACAAAATAAAAGTACATTTTACTTTATGTTAAACTAGCGACCCGCTCACGGCTTCGCCCGCTTAAACCACAAAATTATTTAATTAACACACTGAATTATGTTCGTGTTTTGATATACCTATAATGTATGTTTGCAACGCAATAAAGATTTTTAATGAGAAATTTATTAAAACTTTAGGTCGCATTTTGTACCTCCCATAAGAACCATCAATTGAATTTTTAAAATAAAAACACAACTTATCGATACTTACAATAAAATCCTAACTCATCGGTGTCTGTACATGGAAGATATTACAATTAACATTGTAATAGAACTTGGTCAGTTTGTCTGTTTGTCTGTGAATTTGTTCACGATAATCTCAGAAACGGCTTAACCAATTTAAATCCTTTTTTTGTTTGCATTTTGGCAATCTGCCCTTAAATNCAGACAAACAGACAAACAGACAAACAGACAAACAGACAAACAGACAAACAGACAAACAGACAAACAGACAAACAGACAAACAGACAAACAGACAAACAGACAAACAGACAAACAGACAAACAGACAAACAGACAAACAGACAAACAGACAAACAGACAAACAGACAAACAGACAAACAGACAAACAGACAAACAGACAAACAGACAAACAGACAAACAGACAAACAGACAAACAGACAAACAGACAAACAGACAAACAGACAAACAGACAAACAGACAAACAGACAAACAGACAAACAGACAAACAGACAAACAGACAAACAGACAAACAGACAAACAGACAAACAGACAAACAGACAAACAGACAAACAGACAAACAGACAAACAGACAAACAGACAAACAGACAAACAGACAAACAGACAAACAGACAAACAGACAAACAGACAAACAGACAAACAGACAAACAGACAAACAGACAAACAGACAAACAGACAAACAGACAAACAGACAAACAGACAAACAGACAAACAGACAAACAGACAAACAGACAAACAGACAAACAGACAAACAGACAAACAGACAAACAGACAAACAGACAAACAGACAAACAGACAAACAGACAAACAGACAAACAGACAAACAGACAAACAGACAAACAGACAAACAGACAAACAGACAAACAGACAAACAGACAAACAGACAAACAGACAAACAGACAAACAGACAAACAGACAAACAGACAAACAGACAAACAGACAAACAGACAAACAGACAAACAGACAAACAGACAAACAGACAAACAGACAAACAGACAAACAGACAAACAGACAAACAGACAAACAGACAAACAGACAAACAGACAAACAGACAAACAGACAAACAGACAAACAGACAAACAGACAAACAGACAAACAGACAAACAGACAAACAGACAAACAGACAAACAGACAAACAGACAAACAGACAAACAGACAAACAGACAAACAGACAAACAGACAAACAGACAAACAGACAAACAGACAAACAGACAAACAGACAAACAGACAAACAGACAAACAGACAAACAGACAAACAGACAAACAGACAAACAGACAAACAGACAAACAGACAAACAGACAAACAGACAAACAGACAAACAGACAAACAGACAAACAGACAAACAGACAAACAGACAAACAGACAAACAGACAAACAGACAAACAGACAAACAGACAAACAGACAAACAGACAAACAGACAAACAGACAAACAGACAAACAGACAAACAGACAAACAGACAAACAGACAAACAGACAAACAGACAAACAGACAAACAGACAAACAGACAAACAGACAAACAGACAAACAGACAAACAGACAAACAGACAAACAGACAAACAGACAAACAGACAAACAGACAAACAGACAAACAGACAAACAGACAAACAGACAAACAGACAAACAGACAAACAGACAAACAGACAAACAGACAAACAGACAAACAGACAAACAGACAAACAGACAAACAGACAAACAGACAAACAGACAAACAGACAAACAGATAAACAGACAAACAGACAAACAGACAAAAATTCCAAAAAAGTTGGAAATGGATTCTGTTAATTATCCTTTAACACCCTGGCTAATTTTTTTTAAATATTTTCAATGTACAGAAACGATTTTTCTACAGATTTATTATAAGTATAGATTATTTTTCACTTTTTAGTTCGTTGCTTGAAGTCGGTTTTTTTTGTTAAAAATTCATTTATAATATATTAAAATATTTTTCTACTGTGACTCGTATATAGCAGTTTAATGAGAAGGACCCCAGTGTTGAGACTCTTAGTTTCCAATTTTCCGTTCAACTTACGAAATATTGTGTATGGGATGTTGGAACTCTACACCACGGTTTGTCCTATTACCAGTACGAAGAAGTGAAAATAATTCATTGAGGTGTTCTTCAATGGAAATAAATTAGTTGTATTATGGACTTATATCTCGAATAGTACTGAACCAATAATGATAAAATTTTGTTTTATTTTTGAAGTATAAACATAGACAAATTTTAATGTAAGCTGAATTTGAAAACATGGCTCTTAAAAACCGTTACCTTTTTCCGGGTTTCTTACAAAGTTCATATCCCTCTTTAACCTCTTTTCTTATAATCAGCTTCACATCAGCTTCACGCTGTATCCCGCACACAGCAGGGTAGGCAGAGGGATCCTAGTGTTAAGACACTCCGTTCCCAACTTTCTGCCGAATTCTGGAGGCATTGCGTGTTGAGTGGCAGAACTCAACGCCGCGCTTAGCCTCGACACCAGAGCGAAGAAAATGGAAATATAAATTTAAGTAAATATTTCATCTGCTCGAGTGGGGATCGAACCCACAACCAGTCGGTTTTACAGTCACACTTCGTGCCGCTGCGCCACGACTGGCCTCTTATAATCGATTTAAATAAAAAATAATATATTAAAATTAATGAAATATTTCTTCTCAAATATTTTATTCTATTCGCATTCATTTTGAAATTATGCGGAAAGATAACTAACAAATCGTAAGCATAAATTATTCATTATAACGTAATATTTTTATAAATTATTCATCTTCGTGGACGCTTTTGCGACCTTAGCGCGCGGTTTACTTGAAATTTAAGTTGAATACTGTAAAGAAAATAAGCTCACGTCAAACTATTTGTAGCAAGGGCTGGATGTTTTTTTAGCGTCAAGCTGCATTTTGCACACTGCAGAGAAAGCAGAAGGAAACTAGTGCCAATACACTCCGTTTCCCTTTTTTCGCTGAATTTCTGGAGACCTTGCGTGTTGAATGGTGGAACTTAACGCCGCGCTTAGCCTCGGCACCAGAGCGAAAAAAATGGAAATATTAAATACTCACAACCTTTGTGCCCCAGCGTAACGGCTGGCCTCATGTTTTTGCTTTTATCTATTATATTATATTTGAAAGTGACCTACACCAACACACACACATACAAAATAATAAACGTACACCCACATACTTACTATTACATAATAACATATTTCAATAATAATGGAATTGGAAGAAAGTCTAAAATTATATCGTTTTTTTTACACCTACGCTTTCCCCCCCCCCCTATAGCAGATTGGTGGTTTTATCAGAGAGTGGAAGTGAATATTATTCGTTTCTCCAAATGAGAATAACATATTCAGAGTGTACCTAGTGTAATGTCTTACATTGTGTACAGTACAGTGGGACCGTAATGTCTTACATTACGGTCCCCACTTTCTGCCTTATTTTCGAGACATTGTATATTGAGTAGCGTAACTACCACACCGCGTTGCCTTGTTATTAGGGCGAAAAATATAAATAAAAAGAAGAAAAATATTGAGTATATCATTCCCCCAAGAAGGAATCGAACGCACAACCGCCGCATTTACAGTCACAGGCTTGCGCCACTGCGCCACGACGGTCTATATACTAGACGTTATTATATCCATTCTATTCCCCCACTTTCTGGAAATCATACAAAAACCCCGTTGTTGAGGGAATAGCGAGACATTTGCATAATCGCACTTTGAGCTACGACTGCCGCTTTGTTACCGCTTATATTATGCCGTAACGAGATTTAATGATTTGGGACAGTTTTAACCGACTGAGACAAATGAATTAAATTAAATTTATTTGTCTCAGTCCGTTAAAACTGTCCCAAATCATTAAATCTCGTTACGGCATAATATAAGCGACTGAGACAAGGTTTATATATTTTTAGTATTTCTTACCTGTTTAAAAAACTGGTTAAGTGCGAGTCGCCCACCGGTGCTTCTGTAGCAATTACAGGATTGTAGGCATAATGTATGATAAAAATGGTGATACAGTCTTAAGGCTCGATTCCGTTTTCGATTTTCTACCAATATTCTTGAGACATTGCGTTTTAATGACGCAATGCAACGACGGGCTTTGTTCTGACGCGATTTGAAATACCAGAGTAAGAAAATAAAATAAGAATATTCATTAAAAACTTTTATGAAAACCAGCTCTATTCAAAAGATAAATTGTAATAAAATGAAAATCTAAATTTTATGAAAATTACTAAAGCTTGTATCGCACAAGAAATTTATTTCGTTATAATATTCAGTATAATATTCAGTTTTTCATATGCGCTACATGTTTTTGCAATTATGATTTTCATTTCAGTACTTACATTTCAAATGAAAGCTTATTTTAAAAAAATATTTATTATTATAGTTTTTCCCTTTTTAGTTACATAGTCGATATCATTTTAGCATATCTATATTTATCAATTTTGCACCAGAGTGCTTGCCAATACATATCAAACGAGTCCAAGCACAACCTGTCTATCTCTTTAGTCCAGAAGGTCCTTTACCCACTTCTGGATTGATCTGTAGACTATCGCCAAGAGTAATTTAACGAGTTGAAACACGGCGCCTGTTCAACTTTTCTGTGGTCGGCTCCATCTCCAATCTCTGGATTTTAATTTTCTATAGCGTGGTATTTTATAAATCAAACATTTTTTTACATAAAGACTCATTCTCGTGGATATCTTTATTTATATTACGTCTTGGCGTTTATTTATTATCAGATATATACAATACTATTGTAGAGTTTTTGATTCAAATAATACCCAAAATTACGTAGATTGAAGTGATCACATAAACACGATGTGGTTTTGATCCAAATTTGGGGTTCCCTAAAATGTAGCACCCATTATTAATTTGCACCCATTATTAATTTTAATTACTTCGCTCTAGTAAGACGTTATATGTCTTGAATTTGGACAGAAAGCAGAGAACGGAGTGTCTTGACACTAGGCTCTGCTTGCTTTTCCCGCTATATGCAGAATTAAGCATGTAGATAAAATAAAACGTGGACTTTTATTAAATTCTCACAGTTGCGTTCAATCAAGCTTAGAGCTGCTACTCAAATGGCAGAATAATGAAAATAAATGGAAAGTTAAGATCGAAGTGAAGTCGCAATTTACTATTACATCTGTTACTAGTCATCGCTCACTACTTTACTTGCGTACAATTTAAAAAGCACAATCCCAAATTTTTCCTCCATCCTATATAAAAACTTTTGTTTTCGTGACGTGTCTTTGTTTGTGTTTTACGCATAAATATAGAGTAAAAAATACCTGAGGATAAGAGGCCCGTCGTGGCACACGAGCATAAGCGTGTGACTGTAAATGAAATATTTAATATTTTAATTTCTTCGGTCTGATGTTGAGGTAAAGCACGACGTTGAGTCCCGCCACTGAATACATAATGCCTCTAGACTTCGTCGGAAAATGGAAAACGGAGTGTTTTAACACTAGGCTCCCTGGTTCATGCGAAATACAGCGTGAAAGCTGAAAAAAAAAACAAAAAAGAATACCTGAGCTTTTATTATAATTTACTATTCAAAATCGTACAGCAATTGTCAATGCAAATTATGATGCCATTTGCTTTCACAGCGAGCTCTTGAAGACACAGTGTAAACGTTAGAGTTGCTATCGTAGAAGCGTTTTATCTTACTCGAGTAAGCTCAGGAGACTGTAATATGTCTTCGAAAAGGCACTGCAATAAAGTTTATTTAAATTCTCTTTGTATTTTATAAAGAAATATGTATATTGAATGTGTTAAGTTTTGTTTAAAATTTAATTGTAGCGTGACAGGACTTATGATTGGATCAGGGGAAAAAGGTAGACAAACTGCGGCGTTAAGTCTAATAGAACAAAGTGTCTTGTTTTGGTAGGTTTCATACAAAAGTCCTGCTATATGTATGAAATATACAATGTGAAGCTTAAAAAAGCGAGAATCGAATCCTTGACTGCATTTGACTTTGGGACTGCCTTAATGGAGAACGCAGTGTCTTAACACCAGGTTTCCAGGTTCCCTCTACCCACTCTATGTGCGGAGTATAGCATGAATCCAAAAACAAAGAATCCTTAACATCTACATACACTTTATACAAAACATAGCTAAACCTAAAAGCATATCGAGTATAACTAGAATACTAATATCAAGACTAATTTGGGGAAAGAAAATCATGTTATTTTCGTCGTACCGGAGCTAGAGCAAGCGAAGTGACCTCGTGCAAACTATATTAGGCACCCAATAACATACATACGGTTATTAGGCAAATAGTCGTAATAATAGAAAGTTTATTCAATTTTGTTTATTTGTTTTGTTTGATATGGTTGTATTTATTTTAGTTTGAATTTTGACAGTGAATTAATTTATTAGAGGCTATCGTGGCGCAGGGGCAAAAGCGATGGTCGTGGGTTCGATTTGATTTGGTTCGAAGTGATTCCGCTTGGGGGGATGAAATATTTAATATTTTTATTTCCTCGCCCTGGTAACATGGGAAAGCGCGACTAACTAACTACAAAACAATTCAGTATATGTTGTTTTAGCGTCTAGAACGAGGCAGAGAGAACTTAGACTCTCCGTTCCCCATTTTCCGCCCAATTCTGGACACATTGGGAAACGCGCTTTGTCTCGACACAAGAGCGAAGAAATGAAAATATGAAATATATCATTTCCTCAAGTGGGAGTCGAACCCACAGCCTGTCGCGTTTACAGACACACTTTGTGCCCCTGCGCCACGACTGGTCTCAATAGAATATTTCAAAAATATTCTATCCTCAGCACAAAAACAAAAATTTTATGGAATTTTCTTATTTTTATAATACTTAGTATTCAATCAGTACCGTCTCTCGAGGTTCATAATTCATTCTATCTAATGAAAAAAAGCGTTGCTCTGAATCGAGGTGACAAACAATTCGTCACGGTGAAAGATTGTGAGCTTTCACGATATTGCTTAGAAGTTTTCTTTTTGGTTAGGAACATGTTGTGGTAAAGTAATACGTTTAATATAATGTGAGTTTGTTCACTTTTAGATCATTCATTCCTTGTTATAATAATTAGTCAAACCACGGAGTTGAGTTCCGTGACTTAATACTACTGGGAGAGAATTTAGTAATAATAAGAGAAAGCGCGACGTTGAGTTACGCCACTTAAAATGGAGAAAGTGTTTTGACACATGGGTTCTTATTATGCTGGTTACGGCTTGAAACTCTGACAAAAATTTACAGAAACTGAAATTAATTTACTTAGAGAACCACCATTTCTATTGATTGACACTATTAACAAAATTATAGGTACAATCACTAACTTATTTTTGGAAATGTCGATATTTTATGATAATTTTTAAGGAATCTGTAAAAATATATATATTCACGCCCAACTGTTACGAGTTACGACTCTTTAGGGACGTTTCTTTCGAATGAAAAAAGAATTAATCGTGCGAAATCAAAACATCTTTTATTCGGCATTTACTTTTAAAATATTGCTGTTATAATTTCGTTGTAGCGTAGTGAGACAGGGTCTGACTACGAACGTAACGATTCCAGGTTTGATTCCGTCTGCTTCGACTGCAATTAATTATTTTCTTGTTTCCGCTAGTGAGTTTCGTCACTCAATACGCAGTGACTTGAATTGGGACACAAAATAAAAAAACTGGACAAGCTTGAGTCGGACTCATCTACCGAGGGTTCAGTACCAAAATTGCAGGTCTCGAGCTTTTTCTGAAATTCAGGCTTAGTTCAGACATAGCCCTTACACCTGATACCTCACTTGAACTAGCGGCTTTAATACCAAATTTTGCCCCACTTTTAAGGCTATTATATTTTAGGATTTCACCATAATGTATAGTTTTCAACCATTTCCTAAACTAGTAATATCTGTAGATGCAAGGTGCCAAATTTTCATAATTCTAGTTTCACCAGAGGTACACTATTCATTTTGATTCCCTTAGTATGTATCTATGCGTTTATTGCGTCATACTGTTTATGACGTGGCTTTTTTAAGTAAATGTAAGAATACGCTTTTTTAGGAAATCGTGGGGCCGTAGATCTAGGTATATACTCTGAATTGCAACTTGATATCTCCAAGCGTTCATGAGGTAAAAGCTCTAGACAAACAAAGAGACAAACATACAGACAGACGGACAAAAAAGTTATACTTATAAGGCCTCCTTTCTTCCTTAATAAATACGGAACCCAAAAATTATGTAATTGAAATGATAATTTAAATTTCCTATACGACATTTTAATGCACACTGATATGAATTGAATGGTTGTAATGGATTTTATATAAATTATGTGTGGCGCAGGACTTATCGTCTTTGGGGATGCCTATATCTAGTAGTGGGTGAAATAGTTTAGTTTTTTTTTTATATTTTTAAAGCATTATTCCAAATTTTGCCTCGTTACCAGAGCGAGGAAATGATAATATTAAGTATTTATAATAATTTTCTCGAATGAGAATCGAACTTACAACCTGTCACGCATATATATCTGCGCCACGACTGACCTCATGGATACACGTTTTCGTAAAATAAATATAATAATATTTTACGCCTGAATATTAAATGACTCTGATAATGGAAACAAGAAAACAGTAAGAGAAGAACGTGCTCAGTTGGTTTGGGCACGTCAAACGAATGAGTGATGAAAGAATGGCAAAAAAGATTTATGATGGAAAAGTGAGCGGTAAGAGAGGTAGGGGGAGACCCCGGTTGACCTTCGAAAGCACAGTATCAAAGATACAGGAGGAAGGTCACGTAAAAGCATGAGAACCCCCGGAGGGCATGTATGAAGAGGTTGATGACAGTGGACGAGGCGAAAGAGGTATAATAAAACAGTAAGACATATCACTAAACTCTCTCTCTCTCTCTATTAAACCAGCGAAAACATAAAATTCGAGATCGAAATCCCTATATTTTATACACAATTTCGATAATAAATAACTTTCGCAATATTTTTAATCTTCATAATGAACTGTGAAAGTTCATTCATTTTTACACTCAGTTTTTATTACATTGGCTTGAACTTCATTAGTGAATATTTATAGCGCTCTATTAAATTAACGCTGAAATATGAAAAAATGCTTAAAAGGATTAAATATTTTTTTACAAAAAACTGTATGTAAAATTGTGAGTGATTTTGTTAGCTAAAGCATGTTATTATAGGGTGTAGTTTCGATGCTTTATTTGTGATTTTAATTTAGTTTATGTCAGTTTCACGCTGTATCCGGAAACAGAGGGAACCTAGATGTAATATACTCCGTTTCCCATTATCCGGCAAATGTTGGAGGCATTACGTGTTGAGTTCCGCCACTCAAAACGCATTGCCTCTAGAATTCAGCGGAAAAATGACAACGAAGTGTCATAACACTAGGTTCCCAACTTCTCTCTATATAAAAAAAATATGTAAAGTTAAATACGAGTATATAAAACTGGCTAAGTGCGAGTCGGACTCCCCCACCGAGGCTTCCGTACCAAATTCAGGCTTGTAGGTCAGGGGGAAGTACAATTTATAAAAATTGACAAATTTATGTTTGCGGATATTTTGTATGAAATTTACTAAAAATATAACTTTGTAATGATTTTTTCCTATGAAAAATATAAATTTAGATTTTTTTCCTTTATTTGTATTGCAAATTTTCATTGTTAAATTTCATAACTGTAGGTCCATGGGAAGTATCCTATAGGTTTTGATTACGAAATTTCCAATAAATTATTTTTTAACAAAAAAGAACCGGTGCCAACGAACCCGGTACCAAGTAAATCAAACAGGCTTAGTAATTTGATGTTGTAGTAAGGTTGTTAGAGCATTAGCTTGACACTGACTTCAAAATTTAAAAAATCTTTCTTTAATTATTTTTGCTTGACAAAATCAAAGTACGTTTCACATTATGTTAACTAAATTTATTTTTACTTTTTAGTTTATTGTTTGAAGTCGATTTTTTTTATTAAAAATTAATTTGTTTTACGATATTAAGTGATGGGTAGATCTTAAAAGTATGCTTCTCAAGGTAGTGGTTGTTCTTTGTAAATCTTCAAACTTAATAAGATATTATATTTGTGCAAACTAACATTTTGGCATATTGACAAGACATAAAAAATATTCCAGCGAATTGGGAACCTCCCTCCCGTTTTTGAAGTCAAACATAAAAAAAATACAGTCGAATTGATAACCTCCTTTTGCTACAGAAGTCGGTTAACAAAGTGTAGTAAAATCGATCCATCATATCTTTAGATTAAGTTAAGCTAGATCCTTGTTTTTTCTGTGCTTCAAGGGACCATAGACCCTAATATATGTTATTAACTTCAGCTAGATACATGTACACGATCTTGAGATAAATGATTTTGACAGACTGGCAGACGAACTGCAAAATAATGGTATATAAGGGTTCCGTTTTTACCTTTTGAAGTGCGGAAACCTAAAAATATGTACATATTTGAGGCCAGTCGTGGCGCAGCGGCACGAAGTGTGGCTGTAATACCGACTGGTTGTGGGTTCAATCCCCATTCGAGGAGATGAAATATTTACTTAATTTTAAATTTCCATTTCTTCGCTCTGGTGTCGAGGTTAAGCGCGGCGATGAGTTCTGCCACTCAACACGCAATGCCTCCAGAATTCGGCAGAAAGTGGGGAACAGAGTGTCTTAACACTAGGTTCCCTCTGCCTACCCTGCTGTGTGCGGGATACAGCGTGAAGCTAATTTAATTTTAATTTAATTTAATATATTACGTACTATAGGGAATATATTACGTACTATAGGGAATATAACGATATATAATATATAAAAAATATTTAAAAAATACAATTCTATGAACAGATTGAAATGAAAAATTTAATCAAGTCGAATAATAAATAGTTCGGTGTTTATTTTCCGTGTGCAATATCTATGAGATGCAAATTTTTTGTTGAATAAATATTTTATTAATTTTATGAATATAGACAAAATCAGTTCAATATGCATTATGCAGTTTCTATACTTTATATATATTGATAAAAGTGTGTTCATTTTGTCTACAAAAATTTATTTATAGAGTATATTTTGAATAGTGTTTCGGATCCAGTAAGATAACTCGACACACAATGTTTCTAAAAGTGGGAATCGAGATCAAGTAGTGTTTTGACTCTACCTACCGTGTTTTGAGTATATCATGTTTTAATATAAGTAAAATCTGACATCTTCCCTGTTCATTTTATACCTAATGTTAATCACCAAAAAATTAAAAAAATCAATAACTTAAGGCCGTCGTAGCCCAGAGTCACTGTGTCTGGCTGTAAGCGCAAAAGTTGTGGTTATCTCGAGTGAATCATTTATTTTCATTTTCTCGCTCAGGTAACAAGGGTTTCTATACGCGGGTTAGCGGGATAGCGGGATAGCGGGATAGCGGGATAGCGGGATAGCGGAATATAGCGTGAAGATATAAAAGAAACATCATAAATAACCTTTCCCAATAACGAAGCTATATTACTACTATACACGACATTATCAGAAAAATGTACTGTCACCGTCATATGGTTCGTGATGAAACAATAAATCATGTGGCACCCTATCAATTGTTGCCTACATATATTTTATGACACGGATCCACATCGATATATTTTGTTTGACGTTTGATAGCTATGTATCGTATATTTTATAGACATTTTGTTGTTTTTAGCTTCACTTTTTATATGGGATAGGCAGAGGCAGATTAAGAGGTAGAGGTACAGGAGGTAGGTTAGGTAAAATGAATCTAGTGTCAAGATACTCCGTGCTCGCGCACGCTTTACGCCATTAAGGCGCTGTTCCCTTGCGCTACCACGGCCTAAATTTTATATTTTCATTTCAATTTAAAGGAGACTGAAACTATTCCATACATTTTTGGGCCCAGAATGTAAAGATATGAAAGTGGTATGATTTAATAGATTTAGCTAGATCATTCCCTCCCTGAAATCTATATAAATTTTGGCAATCTGAGAGCTGAGTTATTAGAGATTTGATAAAAGTGAGGTTAAGTTCGCAGCACAATTTCTTGAATATCAACTTCTATAAAATATGTGATTACTGAGTTGTTTAAGCATTAATGTTTATTATTTATAAATAAAACACATTTTAATGAATATTTTATTCTTCTTCTATTATCTATTATTAAAATGTCATCTAAGAAGTGTGCAGGTGGAACTAAATTATTTTGGTATCTAGCCCAACTAAGGTATGGTACCTTATATATATAATACTCATAACATGAGCACAGCAGCCTACCATTCGTCTTCCTACAATACAATTGCAGTATTTCATAGCAATAGCTTCCCTTCCTCTACGAAAGCTGTCAACTAAAATGTAACAGAAATATATTTTCCTGCTTATATGTCGGGATTATATCACACCTCTAAGTAACCAGGTTGTGGTGGTTTTCATCGTCTAAAGGTCGTCGGACTAGGGTATTGCAGTGTCCATTGGCTATCCCACAATTCACACAGCGATTCATATCCATAGCGTGGCGGTCGTAAGATCCAAAAGATTTCAGAGTCCAGTGGGGAAGCGAGGGTCGTACAAAGTAGGCAGAGTCAAAATCCGAGAAAAACAAAACAGTAGTCGTTGAAAATATCAAACAAACGGGAAAACATTCAAAACGTCGATGCGTTATGACACGAACGTAATGACAGAAGCAAATGTTTTTTTTTATGTTTTTTATTTAATGGCCTGATTTTGCGATGACAAACAGAAGCAAAAATGCAAAAAATCATTAGACAAGGTGTGATTGTCAATCAGCTGTCACATCTCTGATTTAAAATATGATTGATTTTAATCGATTAAGGATCTAAATCTTATTTTTTTTTATTTTTCTCCACTTCCAGAATGTCAATTAATTTATTATTTGCTATTCTAAAAATAAAAAAAAAATTGTAATTTTTTAGATCACATCTCAATTCTTTACGTGTAGGCCCATAAGTTTCATTCTCCTTTATAATTTGAACAAAATTTGCGTTGCAGGGAGAACTCAGTGTCCTGACACTTTTTTAATTCACATTTTTTTGTGGTTACTTCAAAAGGTATAACGGCACTCTTATAATATCAAATATCCATATGTATAGTTCCTTGGAGCACAGAAAAAATCTAGCTTCTATATCATACTGCTCTAAATATACGAGCTTTATGCTCGTTTTTACTGTATTTTTCCGTGGGCCTACAAAAAAATTGTGTGAAGTGAGAACTTACAATATAAATAAAGAAAAAAATCTGAATAAGGCCTAATATTATAAATGTGAAAATTTCTGAAGATGGCTGTTTGTTCCACATTCACACAAAATTCTACTGAACAGATTTAGATGAAACTTTACAGTAATATAGGTTATACGTCAGAAAAACTCATGGGTTAAATTTTATGTAAAGATGTTGTATAATTTAGCCATTATAACATTAAGTTTAAGCGGGCGAAGCTGGGATTGCGTCGTCACTAATATAAAATTACTAATATAACTAAAAATAAGCAACTTCTTGTAATACGTTTATTTAAATAAGAAAGAAATCTGAAAAAGTTTTTTACGCGTTAGCTAAACCAAGACGAGTTCCACGGTGATTTATGTTCTAAATATGGTAAGAGTAGCGTATGGTAATGTAAACAACACATTATTCTTCTTACTTCAATATTTTTAAGTTATATTCGATATATACTCTTTTAGTGATTTTTGAACAAATAAACAATTACATTTAATTAAAATATAATTCTAAATTACAGACGTAAATTGAATTTTAAAATATATACAATAAATGTATAATTTAAATATTTATGACTTGACTCATTGTCACGTTCTGCCTGCGCGGAGTGTGCAAGCGAGAGCGCGCAACAACCGGTAGACGATAGAGATGCACGATCGGCCTGAGCGTTCGTCTTGTGACGCATCTACCCATTCATTGTTACCTGTAATAAAAAAAAGAAATATACGTATACAGAACAAAATAAAGAAGCAGCATCTAGATTTTTATAGCCAAAGCAAACTTGTGTTAAGAAAGTTTTCGTTCTCTTGTTTCCGCCTGATTCTGAACAACAAACTAAAAATAATTTAAATATTTCCTCGTTCATTTCAATTTTTTTTTAATTAATTTAAATATTCCCACTACCATTGCGTCAACAATCAGACGCTGTAACACTGCGATGGCATCATTAAAATATATAATTTTGTTTATTTTAACTTGTATATCTTCTTAAAGTTTTTAAACCATCTGACCCTACTAGGATAGTAATTAATTTATTTTATTTTTATTTTACTTTATTGCACATGAAATTATTAAAATTTACATAATAAAAGAACATACATATATATAAATGTAACATATGTACTTAAATTAACTTGTGGTGGTCTGATCACTACAAGTGATCTCTAACAGGTCAAATCTAGCGTTAAGATACTCCGTTCCCACCAAGACGCCTCCATTCCACACCTTCCGCCGAAATAAAACATTTAATTTCCTCGACTGGGAAAGGAACCCATAATCTGTCGCGTTTAAAGTCGCACATTTGTGCCTATACGCCACGACTGGCCTCATATATTTCTATAATACAAAAAAAATTAGAAATATTTTTTATAGCTGTGTGATATCAGTATTATCCAATATTAGGCGTTGTTTCACTGTACTACGACGGCCAGAGCCAGAATATACATAATAATTAAATAAAAAAAAACACCTTCACGCTGTATCCCGCACACAGCAGGGTAGGCAGTGGGAACCTAGTGTTAAGACACTCCGTTCCCCACTTTCTACCGAATTCCGGAGGCATTGCGTGTTGAGTAGCAGAACTCAACGCCGCACTTTGCCTCGATACCAGAGCGAAGAAATGGAAATATAAATTTAAGTAAATATTTATCTCCTCGAGTGGGGATCGAACACACAACCAGTCGGTTTTACAGTCACACTTTGTGCCGCTGCGCCACGACTGGCCTCATATATATAATAAGTATATCCTATACTATATAGATATTTATATATTATTCAAAAAATATTCTTATTTACTTAAATATTTTACGACTTTCACGTACTAATAGTAAAACTTGCGTGATGAAATAACAAATAGTTGAGATCAAAAGTCACGAACTACTATAACTATTTAGTGGAAATCACAATTAAATAATATGTAGCCACTAAATAAAAAATAATGTCACGCTATATTTGACCGCCGTGGCTCAGTTAGAATGCTTATTTAACGTGATGGTTCGGGATTCAAATCGGACTTGAAAAGAATAATTAATTAAATATTTGTTCCACACCTATTTTTAGAAAACTTATTTAAACGCCGCGCCTTTTGGTAACCATATGCTAACCACTAAACAATATTCTCATCAAACTACGTCGATAATACATTTTTCGTTCTAAATTGTATTTCTACCTTTTCAATAAAAAAGTATGTTTTTAAGATATCTAACACTCCACATTTAGGAAAGAAAATTACTTCTTTAGAAAATGTATAAAAATATTTTTAAGATTAGCTTCACACTGTATCCCGCACACAGCAGAGTAGCCAAAGGGAACCTAGTGTTAAGACAGATCATTTCCCACTTTCCGCCGAATTCTGGAGGCATTGCGTGCTGAGTAGCGGAACTCAACGCCGCGCTTTGTCTCGACACCAGAGCGAAGAAATGGAAAAATAAATTTAAATAAATATTTCATTTTCTAGAGTATCGAACCCACAACTAGTCGTGTTTACTGTCACACTTTGTGCCCCTGCGCCATGACTGGCGTCAATAATAGTTTTTATTATAAGTTTAAATTATGTTACATTTAATTTTTTCTTCGAGGCCAGTCGTGGCGCAGCGGCACAGAGTGTGACTGTAAAACCGACTGGTTGTGGGTTCGATCCCCACTCGAGGAGATGAAATATTTACTTAAATTTATATTTCCATTTCTTCGCTCTGGTGTCGAGGTTAAGCGCGGCGTTGAGTTCTGCCACTCAACACGCAATGCCTCCAGAATTCGGCAGAAAGTGGAAAACGGAGTGTCGTTAACACTAGGTTCCCTGTGCCTACCCTGCTGCGTGCGGGATACAGCGTGAAGCTGATTTAATTTTTTCTTCAACACGTGACGTCTTGATTTTATTCTGAAAGCGGAGAATTAAGTATCATAACACTAGGTCTTCTCTGCCATTTGTAGGATACAATGGAATACTAAAAATCAGTAAATTTTATATACATATTTGTTTATCACGAGATTGAAGCTCATCCAAGTTTTAGCTTAAGTTATAAATAAAAAAAGACCACTTTTACGCCAAACTTTCACAAAGTAAAAAAAAATTGTGTAGCAGATGCTATAGTTGTGATTGTTCTAACTAAAAAGAAATAATTTATTATATTTTCATGATTTTATTTTATTTCTTATTTAGTGGTATGGAGGAAGAACCTAGTATTTTTTTATGGTCAATTTTCGAGACATTGGGTATTGAGTGGAAATAAAAATAATTCCCCAAAGTGGGAATCGAACTTACCGCGATTCATCGCGATTACACTTAGATACTGTGCCGCTGCGCCACTACGAGCTTATTAATTTTGATCCACGTCTCTTTGTTTCCATCCACTGCCAGCAACGATACACAAAGTACATATATGTTTGTTGTCAACTTATCAAAATAAATTCAAATTATTCTTAATTCAAATACACTTTTGCAAAAACGTTTTGGATCTACGTACAAATAAGTGACTACCACCTGCACAAGAGGCAGTTATGCTGTAAGGAATTGACAAGGAACTCTATTAACGTACGGCTTATTGTTTTTTTTTTTAATTTTAATTCTTACTTACACTACAGACCTCAGTCGGTTCGGTCCATACCTGTTGTTATCTTATACATTCCTTTTAATATTTTATTTCTTCAGATATTACCTAGAACTAGACTTATGTTATTATATACACATACAATATCTCCTTAAGACAGTCCAGTTATTCATTTCAGATGACACTAACTTAACTATAACCTAAAACGGCTTATTGGTTAGAGCGCTTCGTATCCAAGATTAGAAGGTTCAAATCCTGTTTAGTTGTATATTTTATACGATTTCTAAAAAAGTAATTTGAACTAAATAATTAT
Organism: Heliconius hermathena; assembly: GCA_013403705.1. NCBI lineage: Eukaryota > Metazoa > Arthropoda > Insecta > Lepidoptera > Nymphalidae > Heliconius > Heliconius hermathena. Next base: position 171,116 of record JAAIXJ010000510.1, on the reverse strand, counting down.
TAATAACAAAAATCACTATTAATATTTTGTAAGTCGAAACGAGTCGTATCTACGATCTTCATAAAAAAAATCCCACAAAAAAATCTCAAGAAAAAATCTTTTACTTGATAAAGCTCAAAATAGATGTGGCTCAAATAGAGCCACATTACAACCATATCCACTTTATTAGGAGCCCAATTCAATACAATACCTTTCAGATTCACCTCATTTTGTTTGAGAAATAAACAACCTCGGTGGATATGAGGTCGAAACGTATTTCATTTATGGGATCAAAGCTGCCCCACTAATAGAATGACGAGGATTCCCGTGTAATTACTTTTTTAATTTGTCTATCCGTTTGTCGTTACTAGTTTATGCGGTGAAATGGTATATCTATATGACATTGCATAGTAGACTGTATATTAAATTCTTTGTTTTGTAATTGGACTAAAGAGAATGTTATTTTTTTATAGAGATTCAATTTTTTCTATAATTGAAATATACCACTCGATTTAAATACAACAATGTTAACAATGTTACTTAGTCTATTTTTTTAACCACCACGCTGTATCCTCCATGGTGCTAAAAATAAGACTAGACCAGTCAATTTTTCAAGACATTGCGTGTTGAGAGGCGGAACTTAACGCCACACTTTGTATTATGGCCAGAGTAGGGGATGAAAAATCATCCAAGCCCTCGAGGGATACAAAAAAAACAAAAATATTTCGTTGTCTTTCAAAGAGTTTTTTTTTTGATATTTATGGAAATCGAGGCAAGTGGAGTTGGTTGAGCGAATCGAGCAAGTGCTAAAATGACTCTTTTAATAGATATTAAGGGGACACATTTATTACTTTTATGTTTTTTTACACACTTGTCAGATAAAAATTGTTTTTTGCTTTAAGAAAATCTAAAATACAATTCATGTTTACAGTACATAAAATTTCTCAAAGTTTCAGACTAAATAAAATAGAGGTAAAGTTTAAGGCGAAGAAACCAACTTGCGGAACTAACCAAGTCATTCGTTTTACAGCTTTCTTCAATATTTTGGTATATATATTTTTTATATTATAAAAAAATCTTAATCTTTTTAATTTTTTTTTGAATTGTTATTCCACACTTAGGAATATATTTTCTTAATAAGCATCCTTTCGTTACCCCTTTACTTACCCCGTTGATACCCCGTTACCGTTATCCTTTCGTTACTTTCGGTACCCCGCAGTGCCTGCAAACTTACGTTTGTAAACTTTTATAAATTGTACTTACCGTTGACATGCAATTCTGAAATTGGTACAGAAGCCTCGATGAGTAAGTCCGACTCGCACTTAACAGATTTTTTTAAATTTATGTACATAATTTCAAAATGATAGAGAGCGGAGAAATTAGAACTAGTTTTATCATTTAGTGATTTCTTTTCGGTAGAGAGCTGTAAAAATAACGATTTTTCCAATTTTTCACAATTTAAAAATTCTTTTGTCTGACGTTCAGCACTATCTATTGTCTATGAAATTTTGGAACAAAACGAATGTCATAATTCTAAAACGCAGTTTTTCAAATAAACGAACAAGAATAGCAGTTTTCTTTATTTTTTATTTTCATTTCTCCTCTGTAGTAAAAAAGGCGTGGCGTTGAGTGAGCAATATCTAGAATTTTAGGTTTAACATATGATTCTGTCTGCCTACCTATGCACTGTTTTTTGTGCTTCACGCTGTATTCTGCACATAGCAGGGTACCTAGTGTTAAACATCGAAAATACATTAACGCATCGCCCAAACTCAAGTTAGAATCAAACCCACGACCGTTGCGTTCGCAGTCAGGCGTTGTCCCGCTGTGCCACGACCTCCTCAATTTATTACTTATAATAATGTTCTTCGTTCGTTTCTGAATGCCAAAAATTTTGCATTTCGTTTAACCGAATCGGAGAAACGACAATAAAAAGAACTCATCAGAATTTCTTTAATGGGATTCATCCATCCAAATTTCATATTTTAAATTTTATAGCTTTACACTGTATCCCACATATGCCAGAGTAGGCAAAGGACCTATTGTCAAGAAACCTCGTTCTTCATGTTCCCAGCGAATTAGTGACTTTGTGTGTTGAGTGGCAGAATTAAACGCCGCAATTCAATGTGTTCCTATAATATAATTTACTTTTTGTAAGCTCACGCTGTCACCGCACATAGCTGGGTAGGCAGAGAGGACCTGGGAACATAATATTATGACCATTCTCCAATAAGACACATCCATTACCCATCTTCCGCAGTATTGCGTGCTGAGAGGCGAAACTCAACGCCTCGTTTGCCTCGTTACCAGAGCGAGGAAATTAAAATATTAAATATTTCATTCCCCGAGTGAAAATCGAACCTACAACCCTCGCGCTTACAGTCACATCCTTATACTTAAATTTTCGAAAAGCAATTTAGTAAGCCAATTTGACGTAATTACTAAAGTAATGGGACCATTAAAACTGGATGAATGCTTATTCATTTAAATTCGCCGAAAACATATCTATTAATGACTAGTGGATGCCCGAAACTTCGTTTGCGTGAACCTTATGACTGTTGTAACACTACTTTTATTTACCAATATTAGCTTATAGTAATTGATACTTGTAGAAAGTGGCAGACAAAGAGAGTGTAGCATTAAGTCACTTCGTTCTCCATTTTCCACTAAAATTCGAATCAGTGCCTGTTAAGTTGCAACTCAACTCTACACATTTTGTCATGGGGAATCAAAAAAAAATAAAATTATTATTTATACTTATTTAGAAAACGTATAAAAATTTGAACGCAGTGGGACTCGAACCCGCGCCTCCTGGAAACCGACCAGGCGCTCTGACCACTAAGCCATGCGTTCTCGCCAAGCTACGTCGAAATTTTTATACGCTTGTTACAACTTATTTATGTTGTTAGCATCTCTGTAGGGAGATTTTTACAAATTTCCGCTACCCAAAGATAAT
>JAAIXJ010000510.1:147997-158930 GCA_013403705.1 Heliconius hermathena | reverse complement strand
GTGTGACTGTAAAACCGACTGGTTGTGGGTTCGATCCCCACTCGAGGAGATGAAATATTTACTTAAATTTATATTTCCATTTTTTCGCTCTGGTGTCGAGGCAAAGCGCGGCGTTGAGTTCTGCCACTCAACACGCAATACCTCCAGAATTGGGCAGAAAGTGGGGAACGGAGTGTTTTAACACTAGGTTCCCTCTGCCTACCCTGCTATATGCGGGATACAGCGTGAAGCTAATTTATTTTAATAGTAGCATGACTTTCAAGAACTTGACATACATTACTAGCACGCAAAGGCCCAAATTGGTTACTTATTATCGGCTCTATATAACTTTGCTATTTGCAATCAATATACAGAATAAAGAAAAGCATGTTTTAATATTTTAAGAAATTATGAATTGTTTTTTTTTTTTCAGATATACGCTTTATTCCAGATACAAGAATAAGCTTATTGTAAAACACTCCGTTCTCCACTTTTGTCGAGTGGCGCAATAGCATATACCGCATTTTTACTTACGTAAAAATAAAAAAGAAAATATTACTTTGTTCTATATGAGAATCGAACCCACATCCATCTAATTTACCTTTCAATACGCAATGGCAGCTTAAAGTGATTTTAGTAAAGATTTAAAAAATATATAAACGAATTGTTTTCTTTTTCCCGTTCTGGTAACAAACGTAAATTGAAAATTGGATGGAAAGACGGTGAAGGAGTGTCTTAATAAAATTTTCTCTGCCTACCCTCCCATATACAGAATAAATCGTGAAGCTGTAAAAAAATATATATTCATATAAATACATTTTATTAATAAAATCAAAATTTCTAATGAAATCTAAATTCCAGTGCATTCAGACTGAATGTATACATTATTAATTACATCGCTTGAACTTACTACCCGTGGGACACGACTTCAAATCCCCCTCTGCTCAAAATATTAAACCGTTGCTTAAAATTCTTGAATCTCTAATTAAAATCATTCTTTATCAACGAAAAAAAACAATTAATTTGCATATTTTTAAAATAAATCAATTGCAAGCACTTTTGGTAAAACAAACTTCGGGTAGAGGAGCTTTTGCTCAACGTCTTTTTTAAGTAAACTTTTAATTTTCTTATTTTATGGTGATCCGTGAATTAAGAGCCAGGTTTTTCGCGGGTTCTTGGAAAATTTTGGAAAAAAATCTCGAAATGAATTATTTAAGCAATTTTTATCATAATTTAAATGTATTTTAATACTCTCTAGGACGAGGCCAGTCGTGGCGCAGCGACACAAAGTGTGACTGTAAAACCGATTGGTTGTCGGTTCGATCCCCACTCAAGGAGATGAAATATTTACTTAAATTTATATTTCCATTTTTTCGCTCTGGCGTCGAGGCTAACCGCGGCGTTGAGTTCTGCTACTCAACACGCAATACCTCCAGAATTCAGCAGAAAGCGGGGAACGGAGTGTCTTAACACTAGGTTCCTTCTGCCTACCCTGCTGTGTGCAGGATACAGCGTGAAGCTGAAAAAAAAACTCTCTTATTAGCTTCGGTCGTATGCTGAATGCTTGTAACTTAGAGTCTGATCTTGACCTACTTCGAATTGTTGGTTTCATTTTAAATTTTGTATATTTATCGAGGACCGATGATAATATATGTCAAAAAAAAAAACTTTTGAAACTTTTGAACTTGCCCTCTGAGGGTTCCGTACAAATTTTCGGATTCACGTCAACAGTAATTACAACTAAAAAAGATGCTTATATAAAAAATCTAACTAAAAAATTATAAATAATACTTTGAAACAACTAAAAAACACGCTTTTGTATTATATATAAATAAACAAAACTAAAAAATATATATTATATTTTTTTATTTGAATTAAGAATAATGTAAAAACGAGGTTGCTTTTTAAGTGATCTATTGACATTATGTTCCACTTATTTTACAAAAGCGTGATTTTAGTTTTTTTAACTATTATTTATAATATATTATATTTATTATGCAGATATTACTGTTTTCAGCTTCGCTTGGCGAAATGGAACTACGAGTGTCGTACATGGCATATTCTACATATATTACAGCTTCACGCTGTATCCTGCACACAGCAGGGTAGGCAGGGGGAACCTAGTGTTGAGACACTCCATTCCCCACTTTCTGCTGAATTCTGGAGGCATTGCTTATTGAATGGCAGAACTCAACGCCGCGCTTTGCCTCGTCACCAGAGCGAAGAAATGGAAATATACATTTTTAAGTAAATATTTCATCTCCTCGAGTGGATCGAACCCATAACCAGTTGGTTTTACAGTCAGAGAATGTGCCCCTGCGCCACGGTTGGCCTCATGATAATCATATATTACAGAAAATTTAATATTCGGCGCCGATTAGAAAATTAGAAAATTTAATATTATAAAAAATTGCATATTTTTGTCGACAAATTTGAACCCACGAGTATCGTCCCAGCCATTAAAGCCACTATACTCTAAGCCAGTAATAACAGTAATCGTTCAAATAAATTTATGAAAATCTGGCGCAATAACTCGAATTTGAATACCTCGGAATGAGAAAAAAACTGCGTTATTCATACACCTGCGAGGATAGTATATCATAAAAAAATATTTGTATGCTGACGTTTATTTTTTATGATACTTACTTCAAGTATGGGAGTTTGTATGGGATGGAGTGTAAAATTATAGCCATAATATAACAACTAGGCCGGTGGTGGCGCAGGGGCACATAGTGTGACTGTAAAATCGACTGGTTGTGGGTTCGATCCCCACTCGAAGAGATGAAATATTTACTTAAATTTATATTTCCATTTCTTCGCTCTAGTATCGAGGTTAAGCGCGGCGTTGAGTTCTGCCACTCATCACGCAATGCCTACAGAATTCGGCAGAAAGTGGGGAACGGAGAGACTTAACACTAGGTTCCCTCTGCCTACCCTGCTGTGTGCGGGATACAGCGTGACGCTGTTTTTTTTTTATATATAACAAAAGTAAAAATACTTTTGTTATGTGACTATAGTAGCGTAGCGGCATAGTGTTTGACTGTAACGGTAACGGTTACGGGTACGATTCTCACTCGGAGGAATATTTTTTTTATTTTCCTCGCTCCAGTAACAAGAGAAAACGCAGCGTTGAGTCTTGCCACTCAAGAATAAAAGCAATATTACTAAGAAAATCACCGTACCTACCTACCTTCTATCTCTATCTATTTGAAAATTTCTTCATTTCTTGCTATTAAAACTAAAAAAATACTTTAGTATAATAAAAGCTTAAAATTTTATCAAAATCTACATACAAAATCTGAGTTTAAAATACATTATTAAGAGTCGGTCATGATATGGTATGAGAAAGGAAATGAGGGAATGCTAATCGAGTCAGAGTTTTACAATTACAAAAGGTTGCCGTCCCACACCGCGGGTGAATTGTGATTAACTTCTCATTTAACGTAGAAAAAAGTATAATATATTAAAATATTATAAATCTGCGGCAGTGTTGGTAGAAAGAACCCATTAGAAAAAGCTTAATTTTCCTAAAACCGGCGTTAAGTTTCGCAGCTCAATATGCAATGTCAAAAAAATTGGAAAAAAAGTAAGAAATAGTGTCGTAACACTATCTGTGTACCTTGCTTTGCGTGAAAAATAGTGAAGCTTTTTTTGTTATATTTATCTAAAAAGATACATGATTTGAAAAATGCGAATTAGTCTCACCCGCTGTGGGTTCCATATCAATCTCGATTGTAGGTCAACTAAAACGTGACTTCTAAAATTTGACAATTTTAAGTTTCCAAGCTTATGCATTATTTTTATGACAAATGATCTTCAATTATAAAATAAAAATAAATCAAATAAATCAGCTTCACGCTGTATCCTGCACACTGCAGGGTAAGCAGAGGGAACCTAGTGTTAAGACACTCCGTTCCCCACTTTCTGCCGAATTCTGGAGGCATTGTATGTTAAGTAGCAGAACTCAACGGCGCGCTTTTCCTTGACACCAGAGTGAAGAAATGGAAATATAAATTTAAGCAAATATTTCATCTCTTCAAGTGGGGATCGAACCCACAACCAGTCGGTTTTACAGTCACACTTAGTGCCCCTACGCCACGATTGGGCTCAATTATAAATTTGTAATATTTATTCTGTCATCTACATATTGGTTTTCTTTTTTTATAAAATCCACGAGAAGTATCATAAAGGTTTTGATACCGCAGTGAATTTTATGAACCTTTGTACCTTTTGATTGCGTTGACTAAAACGGTTAATTTTTCTATTCACTATAAACAAACTATAGATCTGTATATTTGATATTAATTTCAGCTACCTGATATCTTTACGCGACCTTGAGATAAATCGTCTTGACTAACGGACAAACAAATAAACAAATAAGAGTTGTGTTCTTTTTTAATGTATTAAATATATAAAAAATAAAAAACAAAATAATAATAGAGGCCGGTCGTGGCGCAGGGGCACAAAGTGTGCCCGTAAATCGACCGGTTGTAGGTTCGATCCCCACTCGAGGAGATGAAATATTTATTTACATTTATACTTTCATTTCTTCGTTCTGGTGTCGCAATGCCTCCAGAAATTGGCGGAAAGTGGGAGACGGAGTGTCTTAACACTAGGTTCCCTCTGCCTACCCTGCTGTGTGCGGGATACAGCGTGAAGCTGAAAAAAAATCCTATTACAAACTACACATTATGTCGCGCATACCACATTAGTTCAACCCCACAAACCAGAATCTATCTATAGCATTATTGGAATAGTTCCTCAAATACATTACTCCCTAATTTATTTGGACTGGATTTTCAACGCCTCTCGTACGAAGGGGTCGCGTCGCAATTGGTGACCACAATTCGTTATAAATGCTTTGTTCAATATTGAAACACATTTTTATTACTACACGTTGCTAGCTTTTGCGGATATAAAGTCGCCGCGGTGTTGAGATCCGCCACTCACCACGGAATGTTTCTAATTCGGGTTCAAAATGTCTTTCCTGTTATACGAGATAGAGCGTGAAGCATTTTTTCCTCAGTTTTTTTTTAAATCTTCACACTGTATCTCGCACATAGCCGGATAGGCAAGGGGAACTTGAGAGCTTAGTGTTAAGACATTCCGTTCCCATTAAGACACTACCGTTCTCCACTTTCCACCAAATTCGCGGCGGAACTCAACACCGTTCTTTACCTTAACGCCAGAGTGAAGAGATGAAAATACTAAATATTTCATATTCTCGAGTGGGAATGGAACCCACAATCTGTCACGTTTATACCTACGTGTCCCTATGCCATGACTTGACTCTTATTATTAATATTAAAATTGAACTATTACAATTTTTTTATGTACATATTTCATAGTTCCTATTATAATATGAATCGCTTCATTATTCTGTTACGGCAAAAAGCTGTTGCTATGAACTTTTATTAAAAATGTATAATACCTCCAAAATGACGACTTATACATTTATTACCGAGGTAATCATTGCATATTAAAAATGAGAAAAAGAGAAAAATAAGGAAGCAGTGGCGGAGCAGTAGTGTAAACGCATCGGTTGTGGGTTCGGATAATTATATTTTTTTTTAATTTTCCTAGCTCATGTAATAAGACTTAGAAAGCGCGTCATTGAATTCCTTCTTTACACGAAATGTCTCGAAAATTAAGCGGAAAATCAGGAACGGTTTGTTTAAAATCTAGATTCCTTCTGTTATATCCATGATATAACGTAAAGCTAAAACATAGAATAGGAAGGGAAAAAATGTATTATTATGTTCAAATTAAAAGGTATTTTTATTCTCTTACTTTAAATAAGCAAAGAGTGGCATTGGATATCAGCAAAGATGGCAGCAATTCAAAAATAAATAAAATTTTACAACTTCATTTTTATCAAATCGAGAAAGAAATTAAATGTAACATACGGAATTGAATCGGCTACCATATAATAAAATTGCAATAATCACTTTAGTTTTTTCTATTTTAGTCATCAAGACGTCAACATACAGTAATCAAAAATCTCAATAAGCTTAAAACTCAATCTATGTTTATAAAAGATAAAATTCCAAAGTTTCACAGTCAAGAAAATAAAATCGAATATAAAGTTAGTAAAGTTTAACGTTCTATCGAAGTTAGCGGACTCGCGGAAATAGCCGTTCTCTTTTTACATCACTCAGGGGGTTTTGGTGGAACGCGTATATTCTTGTACTTAATTTTTAAAATATATATATATATATATATATATATATACACATATATATAGTATACAGCTTCATAGTTACGCAATCAGTCCTGAACTCTCCATTGAATCGAGGCAGTGTGTGTTGAGTGCCGAAACTCGACGCGTTGCTAACTTAGATAACTTCCAGAACGAGAAAATTCTTCTTCAGCTTCACGCTGTATCCCGCACACAGCAGGATAAGCAGAAGGAACCTAGTGTTAAGACACTCTGTTCCCCACTTTCTGCCGAATTCTGGAGGCGTTGCGTATTGAGTGGCGGAACTCAACGCCGCGCTTTGCCTCGACACCAGAGCGAAGAAAATATAAATGTAAATAAATATTTCATTTTCTCGAGTGAGGATCGAACCCACAACCAGTCGATTTTACAGTCATACTTAGTGCCCGTAATTGAACCCGCAACCATCGCATTTTCAGACAAACGCTTTTACCAATGCACCACAATAGCATGAAAAAGACATCATAATTAATAATTTTTGCCTTCTTTCATAATTAATTATTACGAGACACTTTACTTTAGCAAGTCCCCATCTTCCTGACAGCTAGATTAGCCCTAACCCATTCAAATTTAACTGAGTGTAAAATTTTGTGCGACTTAAAGGTCAAAGTGGAGAGTACAATGTTTTAAGAGATTTAACTAAATACCCTTTTAAAAGTTAATTTATAAATATATAATTTTTTTTTAAAAAAAAGGACACTTTAAAATTCATAAGTCAAAGAATCATATTATATTTATAGATACTCGTATATAAAAAAAAAAATTTTTTTTAAATATTTTATAAAATGGAAAATATCCCGTATAGAAGAGTAGGCAGAGTGAGCCCATCTCCAGTTTCCGCGAGCGTGATAATGCGTGTTAAGTGGCGAAACTCAACAGCGCACTTCGTCTAACAGGATAAGGAGATCACTCCACAATCGTCGCGCTTACACTCAGATACTGTGCCAATCCGCCATGACGACTTCATCCCAAAATGCAATGTAATAGAAATTTCAAAATATTTAAAAAAATATATTAAAAAAGAATATTTGAATAATTTTAAAATAATATATTTTATTAATCTATAAGTAGTGTAACTCACAACCTTCTATAGTGATAATTATTTACAAAAATAATCAAAAAACTATAACGAAAGAAATCTGATACAACCAGAAAATCGATCATTAGAAAAAAAATACGAAAATAGAAATATTAAGTTCAAGGACGTTTTAAAATATTACTTATAAAACCTGAAACTTTAATAATAAAAAGAGAGAATAAAGTGATTTATAACTTCGATAAAATTTTACTCGTCGATGCAGAAAAAAATCAACGCAGAATCAAATACACATAAGCTGCTACGAATTTATCTTAATTTTGTACTCAATTTACTTAAAATATCTTTTTTGTTACAGCTCACAGTGTATGCCACATAATAACTCTACTAGATGTCCCGCGTTGGGCGGACCCGAGGATCGAGGCTGAACTTCGATGCCACTACGCTCAACAATCTCTTGATCCCCCATTGCACTCAGTGAAGTGGTATCGGGGTTCACACGAAATCTTCAGATATACACCGCAAGAGGTAAATTCTCATTTATTACTAGCCTTCCAGGCGAAGGCCTGAAATATATAAATAAAATAAATCAGCTTCACGCTGTATCCCGCACATAGCAGGGTAGGCAGAAGGAACCTAGTGTTAAGACACTCCATTCCCCACTTTCTGCCGAATTCTGGAGGCATTGCGTATTGAGTGACAGAACTCAACGCCGCGCTTTGCCTCGACACCAGAGCGAAGAAATGGAAATATACATTTAAATAAATATTTCATCTCCTCGAGTGAGGATCGAACTCACAACCAGTCGGTTTTACAGTCACACTTTGTGCCCCTGCGCCATAACTGGCTTGTATTGAAATACATATTATTATTAATATTATTTATAAAACAGAAGGGTAGACAGAGGGAACCTAGTGTTAAGACACTCCGTTCCCCACTTTCCGTTGAATTATATGGAGGCAATATTATTTATATTATAATATATTAATTAATATTTAATAGATTGAATTGCGTTCGTGTACTAATATATTTTTTTCAACGAACTGGCTATATGTATATGAGTAGTACACAGTCATCATATTATTAAGTGTACATACAATAAATCTAACAATTAAGCAAGCAAATGTCACTTATCATAATAACCAATTACTCAGATTAAAACCTCATTTACTTATTACGTATTATGCTTATCCAAAAAAAAATAGTCATGTCCCAAAATCCAACCAAATAATTATTATTTACTAGCTATCCACAGGCGACTTCGCCTGCTTAAATTTATTGTTATATTATAGCCACTATTAGGTTTTTTACGTAAAAGTAGAACAAACATACATCCTCACAAACATCCACGTTTATAATATTAGTGGGATATTATAACAAAAGTCATTCGATTTTTTAAATTTCCTCTTACTTTAGCACTTTAGTGGTATCAAAAACAAAGCTACACTCGTTAACTACTTAAACAGATATTTAATCAACTTTAAGAAAAATATAATCTATCAATTACATCATGTTTACCGCAACAAAGTAAACAAAATTTGATTTACACACATTATATCCACAATTATTCTTCAAACAGCAGTAGCAGTAGTACTTAAACGTATTTACTATGTTAATAGACGAAAATAACCTCCAAAACGTCCTAAGAAGTAATATAATGACTCTGGGTATACTTTAATCTTAATAATATCGCTCTTATCATTTGGCACAGTGTAGCCCATTTTTTTTGGGTAAATCGACTCTATTGGAACAATTCCAACTAAATAAATTACGTAACGGTTATTTTGGAACGACACAAGACCACAGTTAAGAGTGATAAAAAAATTGTCGGTTAAAAATGTCGTTTTTTAGTACAAAAATGGATATGAGTAAAAGTAAATAATATAATATATTTTAATTTTATATATTTTAAAACATTGAGTACGGTGTTGAGTTCCGCAACTTAACACGCAATGCCTCCAGAATTTGGCGGAGAGTGGGGAACGAAAGTGTCTTAATAGGTACAGAGCGTTTTAACAATAGATTCCCAAGTTCCCTTTGCCTTCCATGCTATGTGAGGGATCAGAGTAAGGCTCAAATAGATATTCCCGAAATGGAAATCAAACTCACAGCCAGCGTCAAGTTTTAAATATTACACCAAATAACTGATTTTGAAAGCTCCGCCACGTCCGACTAATCTAATTTCCAGGTAAACATTAACATGACGTGTTTGTTTAGAAGAAACTCGTGACACGAGATTGCTATGTTACAGTTCACTTAATAGTAACTGTAGTCAGACGAAGTGGACATTGGACCAAATTGTATACAATGTAGAGTCAGAGTGAGTTAATTTTGAATATTAAAGGTTAGGTTGTTTCTTTCAAAACTCTCCTCTGGTCGACTAAACGCGGCGTTGATTTCCGCCGAAAATTGGTTGGAAAGTACAGAATGGTGACAGTGTGTCTTTACATAATTTTTCCTCAGATTCTGGAAAAAAACTGTGAAACTTATAGAAAAAATGTTAATAATAACGTACTAAGGTTTAATGTATTAATTTATATATAAGTAGCAATTATTAGTTGAATTTCACTAATTAAATTAAAATCTGTTTTAAATTTGTAAATAAAAAAAATAGAAATCTTACCAGCTTAGCACAGATCAGCCGTGTAGAATAGATAGATTTATCATAGTTTTTTTGAGTTAACCGTATAAAAATTTCAAAAATTCCTTAAACATAATGATTATAAATTGTACAAGAACTTAAACGATACACAAGTTTTGAAATATTCAAGTCCGTTTCACAAGTTTCCAACTTAGTCACGAATATTAGTTATAATATGAATAATGCAAACGATGTTTGAAATTCAGACATAACCTGACAATTAAATTATATAACAATTTTAGAGTGAAATGGGCCTAACCTAATAATATTTTTATATTGCGTGAATAAAGATAAAAGTACTCAGGTGATTTGGGCAAGTCGAGAGAATGAATGATAAAAAAATGGCAAAAAGACTTATGAAACAATAGTGAGTGATAAGAGAAGCAGCAGGAGAATGCGATTGACCTTTGAGAACTCAGTACTTTTGATACTGGAGGAAGGTAACGTAAAAACCACAAAAATCCGCAGGGCATGTATGAAAAGGTTGATAACAGTGGACGAGGGGAAAGAGAGAGACCAATAGCTGCTCTGTTCTCTCTACCTATCCTTCTATGGATAAAACCTGGAGAAAGGAAAACATGAAATCTTAGAAAAAAAAATAAAATTAAATTTATCAAAATAAATTAAATTAATGTTTATATTATGGAGTCTCTAGTCGTCAGTCTAAGAGAGTCCATATGATAGTAGACAAAGTGAACATAAATGTTTTAGTGTCACACAAAATAACAATCCAATAAAAATGGAATTGAGACAAGAAAAGAGATTGCTTTCTGATGGAATTGCTCTTGAAATGATCTTACGTAAGTCCTGATTGCGGCTTTAAAATTGTAGATACTAAAATGTAGTCAAACGTGATTTATTCTGGAACAACGTTTTGTATAAAAATATTATGGCATAATGTTGAAAAATATACCTAGTAAAAATAAAATAAATCAGCTTCACGCTGTATCCCGCACACAGCAGGTTAGGCAGAGGGAACCTAGTGTTAAGACACTCCGTTCCCCACTTTCTGCCGAATTCTGGAGGCATTGCGTGTTGAGTGGCAGAACTCAACGCCGCG